>JBAWJU010000044.1:0-314435 GCA_037356035.1 Xylaria sp. Z50
TATTTTAACTTATTTATTAATTAATTATTTTAACTTATTTATTAATTAATTATTTTAACTTATTTATTAATTAATTATTTTAACTTATTTATTAATTAATTATTTTAACTTATTTATTAATTAATTATTTTAACTTATTTATTAATTAATTAAAGTATTTATTATATAAAAAAAAACTAGGATTGTTAAAATTATATAATATCTTAGTATTAAAATTTAGCTTTACCTTGTTTTAAAAATTACTTATTTAATTATTTATTTAAATTTAATATTTTTTATATTAAACTAAAATATAGCTAAAAAAATAGGCATAGCAAGTTAATAACTATTATTATTAACTGCTAATTTTTTTATATATATATAAACTTAAAATTTTAAAGGTATTTTAAAAAATTTTTAAATAGTTATAAAAATCTTTAAACTTTAATAAAATTATTATAATTTAAGTATATATTATAAGCTTTTTTATTTTACTTTTAAAAATCGGTTTAATTTTTAAATTTTATATATATATAAGCTATTAAAATAACTAGTATTAGTTACACTTATATACACTTATATATATGGCATAAACTACATATATAATGCCGTACAAGGCTATCGCTACGTGCAATAGCTTACCCTTTTTCCTTATCTCCCCTTATCTTTTTAGCTTGTACGCTAGCAGAAATTTCTTACCTTAAGTAAAAATCTTCTGCTTTATATAAAAACTCCCTTTTTTATTAGTTAAATAAACAATAATAAGATATAATATAATATAGTATATTTTATCTTAAGCGTGTTATATATACAAATTTATATAAAGCCTGTTTAACATAAGCAGTATTTTTTTATATATACTTAGTATTTTGCTTTTACTACTTTTTTATTTAAACTTTTATAAAAATCTAGTACTTATATTAAATATACTTTAACATAAAACATAAGCAGATTAACATTATAAGCAAATTAACACTTTAGCTTAACATACCCTAGAAGCTAATTTTTTATAAGGTAATACTTACTCCACTTTTAAATAACTTTGCAGGTTTTAATGCTATAAACTAGTAATTAGTACTATTAAAACCGTAATAAAATAAAGAATTTAAAAGTATTTTTTATATTTTTATAGCACTTTTTTCTGTAGAGATATTGCTAAATATAGTAAATATGCTAAAATCTCTTAGCATTTTTAGCGTATTTAGAAATATCTCGGCAAAAAAAAGTGCTATAAAATTATAAAAAATACTTTTAAATTCCTTATCTTATTAAGATTCCAGAGGTATTATTTATTAGTTTATAGCACTAATATTTGCAGAGTTATTTAAATATTACGTGATATGCACAGACTTTTTTTATATGGCTTGTAAAAGTGTTAATCCGCTTGTGGTATACGTTAGCATATTTTAAAATATAAGCAAGTATATAGTATTAATATGCCTTACTTTTAGCTATATATTTATAGCTACTTTATGTTTTTAGTTATATATTTTAAAAGCAAACTTAAATATATTAAAAGCTTAAATAAATAAGCTTATAATAAACAAGTTTTTTTTAAAAAGCATAAGCTATATAAATAGCTATAAATATATATAAATAATTTATAGCTATTTATATAAAGGTTTTTATTACTAAAAGTAATATTTATAATAAGTTTTTATATTAAGTAATATTAGGTTAAATAAACCTTAGTAAAGCTAAAAGTTTATTAAAAAGCTTAACCTTTGGTAAAGGGAACCATAGGGTAAGGCAATGTAGTATATTAAATGATGAAAAAGGAAGGTTTCTTATCTCGATTGCTTGCGGCAATTGAGATAAGAATACCTTCCGCGGTCCCACCTACGGTGGGGCCCCTTACATGCCTACATCATTAGCATTAGTATTAGCAGTATATAAAAAATGCTAAAATATTTAAAAAAAAATATATATATATATATATATATTTAAAATATTTATGTTAATGCTATAAAAATATAATTTAAAAACCTTATAAAAAAGCATTAATATTTAAAAAAAAATTTATTAAAACTTAAATATAAAAATAATATATTAAAATATATTATTAAATTAACTATTTAATTTTAATAAAATAGTTAAATAATTAAAAACTATAATTTAAAGCTATATTATATATACTTTATTAAATAAAATTATTAAACTAATATATTTTAAATAAAAAGTTATATTAAATAATAATAAAAATTTTATTATTATAATTTAAAAAGCTAGCTAAATTTATAAGATTATATTATTAAACCTTAGTTTTAAAATTTTTAAAAAAAGCAGGCTTATTTTAACTTTAAAGCATTTAAAGTTAACTTAATAAAATAAAAAAAGCTGATTTTTTTATGATTTAATTAATTTTTTAAAAAAAAAGTAGTAAAAAAAAAGATTTTAAATTTAAACTTAAGTTTAATTTTAAAAAAAAAACGCTAGCTTAATATAAAAGCTGCGTTAAAAAAAATTAACTAAGCTAATATTAACTAATATAAAAAAAATAAAATTATATATTAGCAATATAGTTAAAATAATTATAATATTTATGCTTATATTATTATGACAGTTATAGCATAAACCCTATACCGATTAGGCTATAACCTTCTAAAAGGAACGTCGAATAACCAAGGTGGTAGCCTGGTTACCTAGTGTGATGGCTTTAATGGTGGCAGTATAGTTGATTAACTAACTTTACCTTACACTAGGAACTAATATACAGCATGAGGAAAAAGGAAAGAAAAGGGAAAAGGAAGAAAAGGAAAAAGGAAACTATGTAGTGTGTGTGTGGTGGGGCTGCGCACAGACCACCATAACAATGGCAGAACAACTAGGCGGTGTAGGTGGTGTAGGTACGTACCATGACAGCTGTAGGTAGGTGACTACCAGGCTAACAGGCTGTTACACCTAGTATGGTCTATATAGACGGCAGCAGCCTAGTGACTTGCTATCACCTCTAGCTCTTAGATCCTAGGGTCTGCACACTAGCTGGTTCGTCTGCCGTAACTATTATTAAAAAAGATATAAAAAGCAAAAAGTTATTTTTAATGCTAAAAAAAACTTTGTTATTTTTTATAAAATATTAAAAAAAAAAATAGAAAAAAACCTTAGCTTAATTTTAATAAAAAGCTTATAATTTTAATTCATAAAAGTTGCTTTTTTTTTAAACTTAAACTTTTAAATAGCTTTTATAATATATTATATAAAATTAAAAAGCTAAATATAGGTATAAAGATTTTAACAACTAAAAAAGCTATAAAAAAATCTAATTAATAATTTAAAAAAAAAAGCTAGTTATTGTGATGGCTTTAGTGGTGGCAGTATAGTTGATTGACTAACTTTACCCTACACTAGGAACTAATATACAGCATGAGGAAAAAGGAAAGAAAAGGGAAAAGGAAGAAAGGGAAAAAGGAAACTATGTAGTGTGTGTGTGTGGTGGGGCTGCGCACAGACCACCATAACAATGGCAAAACAACTAGGCGGTGTAGGTGGTGTAGGTACGTACCATGACAGCTGTAGGTAGGTGACTACCAGGCTGACAGGCTGTCACAGTTATAAAAAGCAATATTTAAAACTTAAGTATAATAATTAACCTATAGTTTTAAAAAATTAACTTAAAGTTAAGCTTTTATTTTATTTATATTAAAAAAAGTAATAAATTAAAAACAGCTTTTAAATATAAATATAAACTATTTAAATATATAATAATGCTTATAAGTTTTATTAATATATTTATTATATTTTAGTTTTTAATAAACTATTTATTTTATAATTTAATTAATATAAAACTTTTAGTTTATTTTAATAACTTTTTAATATATATAAATATATTAAGCTTTAAGTAGCTTTTATTAAATTTATAAAACTTTTATAAAAAGTAGTAAAATTTACTAAAGGTAGTGTAATATTAAGTAAAATGGTGATAAGGATAAAATAACTTTAACATAGTTAATAGCTTTGCTATTAACTATTGTTAAAGTTATTTATCTAAATTACTATGTGGCTTATATTATGGCTTAGGTGGCTTTGCTTTGCAAAGCCACCCCTAGTTTGTCTATGTTAAAAAGTTTAGTAAAAGCTTTTTAGCTATTATAAAACCTATTTTTAATAGTAATAAAAAAATATAAAAAGTTATAAAAATATTTTAATAAAATAAATAAAGCTTTTAAAAAATTAAAATATAAGTTTATAGTTATACTAATTTTAATATATTTAAATTTAAATAAAATTGCTTATATTAAAATGAATATATTAAACTTTGCTTTAAAAAAAGTATTTTTATAGCTAAATAAAAATAGAAAAATATATTTAATAGTATTTTATTTTTAAAAGCTAAAGCTAATAAAAATAAATTATAAAATTTATAATAAAAAATTATTAGCTATAATAAACTGCTTTATATATTGAAAATAATACCTTAAAAAAGCTTTTTATTATATTAATATTTAAAATATTTTATAATAATAAAAGTTTTAAATAAATATTAAGCAAAGTAAGCTTAATAATAATTAAGCTTTTAGTTTATTATTAATTATTAACTAGTAAAGCTAAATAAAAAAATAAATATTATATTAAAGCTATTTTAATATAAGCTTAAAAAAAACGTAATAATAATTAATTAATTAAGTTAATTTTAAAAAATAAGCATTTTTTTATTTTTATAAAGCTTTTATAATATTTTTAAAACTGTTTGCTATTTTAATTTTTTTAGTATAATTATATAGTTTATTAGTTTTTAAATAAAGTAAAAACTTTAAAAAATAAGTTATAAATATAATATAATAAAATTTAAACTATTAATTATAAAAGTTTAAGCTAGCTAAAAATATTAAATTATTAAATAGTTTTTTATATTATAAAAACAAGTTATAAGTATTTATAAAGCTATAAACTAAAATATTAAAATTAAAATATAATATAAAAATTATAAGCTATATAAGTATTAAAAAAACTATAAAGCTAATTATATATAATTTTTAATAGCTTAACTTTAAAATAAATATATATAATTATATAAATAGTTGTTTAAAATGCTAAAAAAATAAAATAGTTAAACATATTATATATAATTTTTTATAGCTAATAAAATTATATTATAAGCCTTAGCAAATAATAATAATAAACTTTATTATAAATTTTTTTTATTAAATAAATATAACTTAGTTTAAATAATAATAAACTTGTTTATTAAAATAGTATATTTTATTTTATTAAAAAAAAAAAAAATAACTTTATTAAAATATTTGCTAAAATATATTAAAAATTATATAAAATCTTTTTAAATATTATATTTAATAAAAATTTAAAGTTTATAATATACTTATAAAAAACTTTTTAAAGTTAATAAAAATTTAAAGCTATATAAATATAATATTTTATATATAAATTAATAATTAAACTAAATATTTTAACTAAATTTTTAAAGTTTATTTATATAGTTTTATTAACTATAAAATAATAAACTAAAAAACTTATTATTAATAGCTAAATTTATATATAATAATATAGCTTTTATATTTATAAAAATATTATTATTTTTTATAAACTATAGTTTTTATTTAATAGCTAATAACTTGCTTTAAAGTATTATAAAAAACCTAAGTATATAATTAAGCAAAAAAATATTTAAAAAAAAGCAAGCAAAAAATAAAAAAGTAAGCTAATAAAAAAAAAAAAAACTTTTTATATATAAAAAAAAAGAGTTAGTTATATTAAATGCTTATAATATTAAAATAAAACAGCTAGTAAAAAAACTTAATAAAAAAATACTAAGCTTTTTTAAAATTAAAAAGGTAATATTTTTTATAGCAATTAAACTAATATTTTTTAAAAAATACAAAATTTATAATTTTTTTTATGTTTTTTTAATTAAGCTATATTATAATAATAATAGCTAACCTTTTTTAAATTTTAATTAAATACTATAGCAAGCAAATTTAATTAAAGCTATAAAAAAATATTAAGTAAAAAAAGTAATAAATTGTATTAAAACTAAAAGTTATATAAAATATTTAGTTAAGTAAAAAAAATAGCTTGTAAAAAAGCATTAAATTTAAAAGCTTTTTAAATACTTTTATAATAAAAAAGCAAAAATAGCAGTTAAAAAGTTTTATTAAAAACATTTAAAAAAACTAATAAACTTAAAGTTAATTTTAAAAAATAATTATATAAAAAAATATTAAAATTGCTAAAATTATATAATATTTTAATATTAAAACTTAGCTTTACCTTGTTTTAAAAATTATTTACTTAGCTATTTACTTTAATTTAACATTTTTTATATTAAACTAAAATATAGTTAAAAAATAAGTATAGTAGGTTAATAACTATTGTTATTAACTGTTAACTTTTATATATATATATAAACTAGAAATTCTAAGGCTGTTTTAAAAAGATTTTAAATAGTTATAAGAATTTTTAAACCTTAATAAAATTATTGTAATTTAAGTACACATTTTAAGCCCTTTTATAAGCCCTTGTTACAGTATTTTTTTAATTATAAAAAACGCTAAATATAACAGGTTTTATATATTAATAAAGGACTAGGCATATAAATGGCTTAAACAGCTTAAATACACAGGTTTTTAATGTAATATAAAGGTAAAAAGCCTTTTAAAAACTTAAATAACATATTTAAATACTTTAATAGTTTATTATCAAGGATAGCCGAGCTATATAATGTTAAAGTAATAGGTATATAAGTGGCTTAGTTGAGTTGATTGACTTGGTAACTAACTAACAGGTAGGTGGGAAGACCTCTATTATATATACCGTTTGCCCCTATTCGCAGACTAACATGACAGTGACTCCTTGACCCCTTATACTTTCGACATATAAAACCCCTTGGTATTAGCCTATCCCACAAGAATTCTTTAATAGTTCTAGTTCCTTTACGGATAGAGACGAGTGTACACACCGGGCCTAATACCTAGTTTTACAGTCTCTACATGTTAGGTTAGTATAGACCTACGGATTCCTAGATATACTAGGGGCTCACATCATTATAATCATAGACATCATTCCCTACTATATGACTAGTGTTAAGATTGAGGCGAAAGCCTGTTGTTCCCTTGCTCTATAATTTTGATAATTCTTACCTCTTTACAGGTGTTTAGGTGGCTTTTCAAAACCAGCGTGGTATCACAAATAGATATGTAGCCGCTGCACAATTCCTTGTTCCTTGTGGCAAATAATAATCAAGTCTCCTCTGTAAGTTGAATATAATTTGCAATTACACCTAGTGTTATCATTATTTACATCTATAACGCCCCCTGTACACATCCGCAAAATACTCTTAAATTCAACCACAAACAATCCTATATACAGGAAATAACCCCGAAGTTGAAAGAATTGAAAATACCTTGGCCAGTTGGTCAGCTAATGGCACGAAGATTGAGCCAGGGTCCAACCAGTAGCGCGGTTAGCAATATCGCTAGCGTAGCAGGCAACACTGGTGAAGCCGTTGCCCAAGTTGCTGTAGTCAACGGAGCCGCTGTTGTAGAGACGGGCGGCAGCGTAGTAGGCGGCAGGCTGAATGCTGCCGTAGTGGGCAGTTGTTTGAGCAATGAGCTGCTTGAGGCCGTGACCGGAAGAAGTGCCGGCGACGCCGTCTCTGATCATCTGGACGATCTGGGACTGGGGGCAGGGATTGACCCCGGCGCAAGTACCAGAGCCGTTGTGGGATTGCAGAAGGCCAGGGTTCACGACACCGTTGTTGGTGGTCGGCACACGCACACAGCCCTTGCTCTCCTGCATCATGATGAGAAGAATGAACCGACTCTTGACTCCTGTTTCGGAGGACACCTGAGTGATAGCCTTCTTGATGTGGCTGATCTCGTCGGCTGAGTTATCGGCGCCCCAACCATTCCAGCCGCAAGACTGTCGAATCAAGGGCAAGTTAGCGCTCCAAAGCCCCTCGAACTCGCCCCAGGCAGCACTGTCCGGCCAGCCAGCTGCAGCAGTGCCGTCACCAGTGTAGGTGCGGTAGGCATCGGTAAGGGCACGTTGCTGAATAGAGGTGGGTGCTGCGGCGACTAGGCCAGTAAGGCCGACAAAAGCGAGAACAATATTCTTGAACATTTTGATTTGTGTGATCGGTAGTGTCTCGTAAAGAGCGAATTGAAAAACGTCGACGTAACTGTAAAATTGGTAAAGCCGAAAAAGATCTCGCCAAGGAAGGTTGAGAAGGGAATGTCGATAAGGAATGACTGAAACTATTCTGATTGATGCTAGTCGTTTAAAAGAATCATGAAAGATGAAGAGCGGCCAACTTCTATTTTATATCCGCTCCAACATCGTGCGAATTGAAGTGGCGGCAAACACTTGAAAGATCAGTGGTCTGACTAAATCTCTTGTGATCGCTGCGGCTGGCCGCCACTTCCTTCACCTTCTTTTCTGAATGTCTTTATGACTACGACATACCTACTAAACAAGCTGTCGGGGTCGGGAACAACCTTCCTACACAGGCGAGGGCGTCTCACGGGACTCAGTAGAGCCCCTTGAGTAGTGGGTAGGCAGTTACAGGGAAGACTTGGATCAGTGTTCACACCAGCATTGAGGTATACCTCTTAAAGGTAATGTGACATTAATGAATCTGCCTGTAGTGTACCCAATGTCAATTGTCGTCCGCCAGTGGCGTCCCGACCAATCCTGAATGCCGCCACACAAGGGAAGTGGTAAGTCTGACGCTTTAGATAGAAGTTAAGCTCAGTGAGTAAATGCCTATAAAGGAAAGAAACCCCTGCAGAGTTGATTCGATAGTGGATCTATTCTTATGGAGGATCCTTAGGATTGGGGCTAATATGTGTCTGTTTCAGGGAATCAGGACAAAGCCGGCTTACTATCTACGTACTAGCTCCGCACTCATACTAGAGGCTTGTTCAGAGACAGTATTAGAATTTGAACATACTCCTTAAAGCTCTCCATGGTTTAAGTAGACACATCTACGGAAATACTGCCATGAAGGTCGCTGTCTACCTTGTGCAGAGATTTAGTAGTTAGAATTACACAAGGAGATAATACCATAGCCTCTAGTGAAGCGGTTCATGTGGGTGCAGACATGGAGTCGGCCGAATCTACAGGTATTACCTCGGTGGCGCCCGGGTAGTGTGAGATCGAGACCCGCACTACTGTACTATGTAAGCTCTATATACAGAAATCCTACTATGTACAATCCCACCCTTGATCCCACACCCTTTGTGATACTGTGGAATCACCCGGATCTACACGTAAAGCCGAGAACTTTGGTATGTGCATTTTTGTTTGACCACTATTATCCCTATTTTAATAATACCAAACATTGAATGCTTACAAGGTTATCTATTACCTAACCACATGAATACCCGAAGTGGGAAAGTATTTTGTGAATTGTTTACCAATATTACCCGTTAGCCTAAGCATTTTATATCATAATGTGTGTTTAAAATATATTAATTTCTAAAACCTCTTGCGTAAAGAAACATACCTAGGTATATAGTTACATACCATGTATAATTATATATTGTGAACCATTTTAGGATTATTATAAGGCGCTATATGCCAACATTTAAACCTAGGTTAATGCCTATTAGGAATGTCTCGCAATGCCATGTCGCTGTAAGGAACTTCTAGAATGGGAAGCTAAGCGACTTTAAAAGTTACAAAGAAGGGTGTATGCTATTCTACTATTGTTGTTAAAGGAGTTGCCAAGCAGCCCCCTTTTATTAAGGTTAACCCTATAAAGTAGAGAGAAGCTGTAACGTAAACAATAAAGGTCGTAAGGACAACATTTCTTAAGGAATGCAAACAAACTAAAGATAAAGATTATTAACCTTTATAAGCCTCACTATAATCATTATAAAACTTAAAGCGATAACTTATATTTTACAGCTTATCACATAAGCTAATTTATTATGTAAATGCCTTTTAGTTATAAAATTACTAGCTATATTATAAAGATTATAACTAGCCTTTAACTATTAATAATTAATAGTTTTCTTAGAAAATTGAAACTATTATGTTATAGCTGTAAAATCTTACCTAGTTTTCAAGTCTTACACAACATTTTAATATAACAGTGCTTACGAAGTAACATTAATGGAAGATCACATGACTAGCTTGCAATCTAGAACAAAAATAGCTGCTAGAAAGCATAAGCTGATTGCAAATAGTGTGCTAAAATAAGCGTAATTATTTTGAATATCACCTCTTCAGCTTTAGGCCATGGGATAAGCAAGTCAAATCTTGGCCTTTAGCCACCTAAGCCTCCGACTTTAGCACTCAGCCACTTAGCCCTTGTTAATTGCTGCTAATTGTAGCTAGGCTTGGTCAGGTGGTACTGATTTATATATAAGTGTGGTATTTCTTCTAAAAGCTTTTCAAAAGGTTGAAGATCTTTAACAGCACCTTAAAGGATTGTTTATCAATGAGTTATTCTTGAACTCCTAGTATGACCCTTCTTTCGCATAGGTTACAGGTCCCTAATTATTTCGGTCTGTTGAAGTAGTAGGTATATGAGTGGTTCAGATCAGTTGATTGACTTGGTAACTAACTAATGAGTAGGTGGGAAGACCTCTTATATACACCGTTTGCCCCTATTCGTAGATTAACATGACAGTGACTCCTTGACCCCTTATACTTTCGACACGGTCAACATTAACACTTAATTTCTCACCTTATGTTATTACAATCCTAATGTCATTACGATTTAATGCTGACAAAACATGAAGTACAAGAATTTCTATAGCTAGAATCAGAACCATGTCATGATTATAGAATATACTTTGTATTGGACTTTACCAGTGGTCAATCGACACTGCGTGTGAGAAGGATGGGATTGGCGCGTGATCGACGCTCTAGTAGCCCGCCAGCGCCACTTGGATCTCTGACGGCGATGGGTAGAGCATATTAGAGATGTGGAAGTCAAGTTGACACATGAGAGTCGCCCGAGATAGCCGCTTTAACGGGGCCTAGTGTTGGCCGCTCAATATTGCGTGAAGGTTTGTGCGCAGTATACCTAAACAATGCTGCTGGTGGCGCACATCAATGATATCTAGGTACGTAAACATCTGGACCCGGGTCCCAGCCTTCTGGTGGCCGCGCTGCCTTGGCCACGTTCTTGCCTAGGTATCGCACCTTGGCGCTCGACGGCATGATCAAGGGTGGGTTGGCAACTGAAGCCCAAGTGACGTCAACAGCACCATTAAGTATATGACAGTAGATGCCATCGGGGTTCTTGTGACAGAAGGTTGAAGCTAAGCCATCAAGCACGCTTAAATTGGTTCTCGCTCTCAATTTTGGCCCAGTTTGTCAGTCTACGACCCTTGCACCCGATTTCCGTCGGCCGTAAGAAGAAGGCCCGTCTGTCTGTGGTTGTGTTTGCCGACTCTCTGTCACACCTTCTGGCCTGGAACAAAGAAGATTTTGTGTAAATAGGCGAAAGGCATCAGTTAGTGTTAGATTAGACCATTGGCATAACAACGAGTGTTTATCACTACTCTATACTTGGGTCATGACACCCTCCACCTAGCGATCTCCTTAAAGCCTGCAGCTTAAACCTAGACAATGCCCTGCATAGCCTTCGGTATATCAGACCGGAGGATGAAGCCTAAGATCTTCAGCCTCAAGCAGGTACTATCTTACTGATTATTGTGAAGGAAGACAACTCTAGCTTAGAGGGAAGGTGTAACATCCATACTAGCTATAAGCCACTCAAGTTGAGCTATGACCCTTTGTCTCATCGCAAAAGGGTACAGGACACCAAGTCGCTTGTCACTTGGATTCTGGTGGCTTATATTAGCAGGGTCCTGGGCACAATCGTCACAGAAGGCTCAGCTACGAGAAGGCTCAGCTACCAGAACTTGTGACACCGTGACTCGTTATTTATAGTAAAGGACGCAGAACTTGGAAATCTAAGTAAGACTTTCTTATGGTGTGGAAATGCGGTATATAGGAAACAAACATTCATCGTCTTCAAGAACATAGTTAATGTTACTATCTATAGCCAAGCAGGGGTTACGATTGGGGGGACGTAGCTAATGAGAACTAGTCAGCTTCAAGGTAAATATTTGACAATAGCTACACCAGGCGGTAGCTTTACATCAACACTTCTTCGAAACTTTTCTGGAGACAGTTTCGTATAGTGTAATATGGATAGGGGTGATAATGGGCTCTAGTTTGTAGAACGGGATGTGAGATTGCGAATTTGAAAATATAAAGTATACGTTTATTATACAAGAGCAAAAAGCATCGCTCTAATAGATGGATGTCTCAGAATCTGTCCAAAATCCTACTCAGTTGCTTTTACCTAGGTAGTCAGTCTTGCTTGTTTGCCGAGTTGTCTCGCGTATACGTATGTCTAAAGGGTTTAGAATGCTAGAGATGAGGAGTTGGCTCTTAAGATCTCGCTTCATCGCCACGCCAATACCACAAATACTTCCTTCTTAATTATGGTATAAAAGGGCGAATTCGCCGGTGAGGTCATGTATACCAAAGGTCTGTGATACCTGGCTGTAGAAGATAAGGGGGGCAGTAACTAGGGTCATTAATTAGGTACTTAGATAAACCAGGTAGTGTAACTAGATTCTGGTGTACGAGCCCAGCAAGCTAATAAGATGACACTAACTAGTCTTGTTTTAGGGTAGTGATGCGGCGAGCGTACTATCCAGTATTCGACGCGACGAGTTCTCATAGCTACTTAGTTTAGGCTTGACTGGGTGTTCGACGTTCTGTAGTGGTTAAGTGGTCTACGAATATAAGTCCATTTTTGAGCTCGCATGCCCGAGGGGTTGGGTAGTGTTAATATTCGTCCCCCTTGAGACTTGCCTGACGACGCGCTGATGAAGACACGGTATGACACCTAAGATACCACGATGTCGCATCGCGAGTAGCATAAACGTAATGTTTCAGAGCTTTTGTTTCATTATCAGGGAACCATCTTATTTGAAAAACAAGTTAGGTAATAATCACTGTACTAGACACTAGTATTCACAACATTCTGCATAGATAAGGTAACATTAAGCTCGCTGCTTATCCCCGCTAACGTGTTGGATTAGCGTCGAGGTGACCGGGGCTTTATCAGTCAACCCAACCGCATGAGTCAAATGAGCCGATCTGGTATCTCTCCTATATGGTACCTCGTCATCCGTCGCTATTCCCTGCCCGGAATGTTCTTCGCCAAGCAGATAGAAGATCGACTGATTGGCCCATGTCATGTTACGTCCATGATGCATAAGTAAGATAGGTAGGCATCTAGCGAACCTGCATCTGAATTGTCTTGTCATTTGGTACCAAAGTTTGCAACCCAATAATTGACGTCTGCATGCTGCGTACGTAAACCATGGCCTCGGTAGAAATTGAGCGACAGGCGCCGAGCACCGCCGCGGTGCAAGATGAAGACCGCCTGGCGCAATTTGGTTACAAACAAGAATTGAAACGAGACTGGGTAAGCCCTTCGTTCGTTTGCATCTCGGCTCATCTGACGCGACGTGACGGGCTCATTGGGAGTACTAACGGGATATCGGATTAGGGGTTGGCGCACAACTTTGGTGTGTCTTTCTCAATCATTGTAAGTGCCTGAATAATAACGAACATGATGCACATTGTAGAAAATTAATTTATACCCTTTTTCAGAGTGTTATCACGGGCCTCACGACACTCTTCGAATATGGATTAAACACAGGCGGGCCAGCAGGTAAGTCAGCCCCCGCTCCATCCTTCGCCCAGCGTGTCTAATCTGGGTCTTCATAGTCATGAGTATTGGCTGGATTATCGTGTCCTTCTTTACGCTCATGGTAGCCACGGCCATGGGCGAGATCGTGTCGGCAATCCCGACGAGTGGAGGACCGTACTTCTGGGCTGCCATGATGGCACCGCCGCGATGGTCCCCCTTCGCAGCGTGGATTACGGGATGGTTTAACTTACTCGGCCAAGTGGCCGTGACGACGGGTATCTCATTCGGCCTCGCAGGTCTCATCGCGACGGCTGCGACGGTCAAGAATGCGGACTACGAGCCGACGCCGGCGAAGACGATAGGCATATACGCCGCCGTGTTAGTGTCTCATGGGCTCGTTAATACGTTCGGCGTGCGCGTCCTCAAGTATCTGAACAACGTATCCATCATTCTGCACTCCGCCGGCGTGACAGCCTTGGCCGTCGCCGTACTTGCCAAGGCGCCGAAGCATCAGCCCGCCTCATTCGTCTTCGGCTATCTGAACGACGGGACGGGTGTAGATGGGAATCCGGGCTGGAGTGAGCGCGCATCGCCGGCTTATTTGGTCGTGTGCGGCAGTCTCCTCGCACAATATACGTACGTATCTTACCCTCCCCAGCCGCTTTATGGCGTCTCGACAAGCTCAAACTTACCACCGACTAGATTAACCGGGTTCGACGCCTCTGCGCATCTTTCCGAGGAAACGCGCAATGCGTCGTGGTCTGCACCCATCGGGGTAGTCTCGTCGGTTGGATTCAGTGCCATCTTCGGGTTGCTCGTACTGCTGTCCTTCCTGTTTTCCATCCAGGACTTCGAGGCGACGCTGTCATCCGTGTACTCGCAGCCCGTTCTCCAGATCTTGATCGATGTGTTCGGCGAAGATGGCGCGCTTGTCCTCTTCAGTCTTATCATCTTGTGCGTGTGGCATTGTGGACTATTCAGCATGACTAGTAACTCGCGCATGATGTTTGCGTTCGCACGCGACGCGGGAATCCATCCCTTCTTCCACCAGGTCGACGCACGATTCAAGAGCCCCATCCGAGCCGTCTGGTTAGCCGCTACATTGAGTTTCATCTTGGCACTGCCATCGCTCGGTAGTGATGTGGCTTTCGCGGCGGCTACGAGTATTGCCACGATCGGTCTATACATTAGTTATGGAATCCCTATCCTTCTCGGTCTCATCTGGCATCAAGAATTCGTCGCCATGAAGGGGCCATTCAATCTGAGGGGTCTCAGCAGGGTTGTGGCCTTCATCGCTGTCGCGTGGATTATCGCCATCACCGTGATCTTCGTCCTCCCAACCGCGAATCCCGTGACGAGCCAGACGCTAAACTACACCGTAGTCGCGGTAGGCATCATAGCGATCGGGGCGACAGTGGCCTGGGTTTTGTGGGCGAGGAAATGGTTCACAGGCCCGGCGGCCGAAGTGACTGAGGCTTTGCGACTCGGTGTCGATCTAACAGAACCTCGGGTCGAGGAGAATAAGGAAAGGGGAGAGAAGGTGACGAGAGCTATCATCGAGAGCAGTGACTAGGAGCAGACATTATTGTATATTATCCTATTAATATTCTCATTAGATGGCCGAACACACGATATCCAATCGTGCGGGCCCGCACGCACTCAGTCGGGTTGTATCGTTCATCATCTTCATTTTACACTAGGCATACTACGAAATGTCAAATCCTAGTTACTTTATAGACGGTTATTTAATAACTAGGATGATGCCCGATCTGAGCGATCCCATGGCAAGAGGGGATATCATAGAACGCCTAATGAGAAAACAAGTCTAGTATTAGTTTCGCCCCCTGTGCAACCCCACAACTAAGCCTCAGTGCGCTGGCTCTCGGGTTCACGCCCGTCATCATTGGAGAATTTGGTCATCCCTAATTCTAGCAATGGCCTTCTATCCCTGCGTGGTACAATCCCACGACCCAGCTTACGCTTTTGAGCGTCTCTCTCCTTACGAGCCTTCTCCTGTTCCTCTTGCTCGGCGAGCATAGTTCCCTCAATACTTAGGTACCCATAATCGCCACTGCTGCCCACTTCGTAGTTCTTTATACGGAAGCATATAGGCGTTTCGGCGGTGACCTTGGAGCCTTGCCCGTCCACCCAATATCCTGTAGCATGCACCTCGGTGTGATCGGCTTCGGCATCGCTCTGTTCTGACAACGAGGATGATGTGGCCTCAGGTCCGGCCTCTCCGTTCTGCTTACTGGCATGCTGATCGACCCACCGCCAATCATGTGGTAGTCGTTCGGATTCGATTGATGCATTGAATTTGCCCCAGCAGACGACACCGATATGGCCTCCGCTCTGGATATTGACGAGGCCTTCCAACCAAGCGCCTCGCGACGGTCGAAAGATATCGACCTCGACAGTAAGCCAACCGAAGCTGACGGCAGCTTCATTGACAGACTCAAGCACGGCCGTGTCGTCTATGCCACTATCCTCAGTGAGCGAGGCTTTGCCGGGAGCTTCCCCGATGCGTGGATTGCGGTAGGCAAGGAGCACACCGCCGAAGCTAGGTACGTAACGGTTGAGGAGGGGTTCGAGGTGCTGGTTCATGTAGCCATGTAGAGGCTCATTGATACCTAGAGGGTGAAGCGGCAGGTACTGCGAGACAGTCTGGGTGTAGAAGGGGTATTGATGCTTAGACGGCTTTCCGGCGCCAGGGTATGTCGTTGAAAGCGATGAATCGAGTACCACAACCCCCGCGTGCGCGGTCGAGACGTCATCGTCGCTACCATGGCGGCCGTTGTCGTCGTCGTCGTTATCGAAAACCTGATCCTCCGGATCTTGGCTCTTCTTGGGCCTTTTCTTCTTCTCCTTGTGTGTCTTTTTCCTCTTTGATCGATTCTCCCCCTCTTCGCTGGCTTTCACATCTGTATCAGATAGGATGGCTGCCTTGTCCTGCGAGCGCCCTTCATCTACGGCCGAGTCCTTTACTTTGCTCGACTTGTGGCTTTTCCGTTTCCGTTTCGAGGCCGAGTCATCACCGTTTGCCGCTTCGGTGGATGGATCAGGGATGGGAGCTGCAACGCTCTTTGACCGTTTATGTTTTCGTTCGGATTTCTCGGTATGGTTGGATTCTCGGTGTCGCTTCTTGCTACTCGTCTTTTCACCTGATTTGGAGGATTTCCGGCTGGCGGGACCAGACAGCCCCGACAGCGTTGCGGCCACCACTTCTGCCATTGTTGCGCTTACCACTTAGGAATAGAATTACGCGCGACACGCGATACCTGGATGGCCACCTGGGGGGAATGGGTCTAGATGGCGTTGTGCGCTTCGATATGGGACAATAGTGACATGGGAGTATATTTTGATATGGTGGAATTGTCCCAATGGAGAAAAAAGTTGCCAATCAGAAATTTTTATGGAGAGTCGGGGTTTGGGGGGTATCCAGCGCCGAGTCAGTGGCCCAAACGGCGCCGTAGGCTCTAGTCGGTATCCCCTAACCCCTCTCAAGTCTAAGTACCTAAGCTAGCAAGGTGCCTGGAGGCGGTGCAGGTGGTTCTACGTTTTACCACTTGCCAAAGCTACTAGTACAATGAATTAGGCTTGGCGCGGCTCAGCCCAGCGTCAGGCATTTGCCTGCAGCCCGCTAGTTTTGGGATGTCATATTCTGCAGCTATGCGTCGAGAAATCTGCCTGTTCCTAGAAGCCGGTCTTTTCTATAAGGAGAAATGTGCAATTGCGGAAGAGAAGCAAAATTTGTGGCCTCTTTGCGAAAAGCTTCACT
Source organism: Xylaria sp. Z50 (assembly GCA_037356035.1). Taxonomy (NCBI): domain Eukaryota; kingdom Fungi; phylum Ascomycota; class Sordariomycetes; order Xylariales; family Xylariaceae; genus Xylaria; species Xylaria sp. Z50. Next base: position 17,403 of record JBAWJU010000044.1, read on the forward strand.
TTGTCGATAATCGTAAGAACTAGGCGTTATATCGTGCATAAGGGTTTACACACTAGCACGAAATAAAGTTGCAGACATATAAACACGAAGCTAAACCCTATGTAGTACATCTCGTACATTATTGCCCCATTGGGAAGTGCTGTATTAGGTTTAGTTTTATGCCTACATATCAATTCGTCGTTGTCTGAATACTTCCTAGCCGGCCTGATCCTAGACCAGTACCTACGAAGTAGATCGAGAACCAGTGACAAGTACGATCCCGATCAGCACGACTTAAGCTACAGGCGATTACGGCAAAGGAAGATCTGTTGTGCTCTACTCTACATCACTCTATTTTCTCCGTATCCTATGCATCTATCTTTTCATGCCTTACTGTTATTCTTCCTTCCTTGCGGTCAACACCTTCATTTACTCTTCGCCGGTCCGTGGTGCCTTTTCTTTTCTGACAGCACCTCGGCACGGCCAAGACCCTCTTCCCCGCATACTCTGCAAGATCTACGTGGAAAGGCATATATGTGTTTGCGTATACGCCGTTATCATCCTCGATCTCGATAATATTAATCTGGAGGACTTCGGGATCATAGTCATCGGGCGGGACAAGGTGGTCAAAGGTAACACCGTAATAATCGATTTCCCTGTTTTATAACAAACTTTTTTTTAACTCGACTGAGAAAGAAAAGAGGAAAGACGGAAAAGGCGGCTTACTGCACAGGCTTTGGGTCCATTATCCAACCAAGATACTCGTGGCGTACCACAAGATCACCTTGAATATCCGGTGATGCATTTCGTCCATATAATAAGGAATACGTTAACTCGGCAAGTTTCGGCCCCGCAGGCTGCGGAAACTGAGGCTGAACATCTTGGACGTGCCACTGGATATTAGGAAAGAGCCTTTCAACAGCGACAAGCGGGCCCTCGATCTGGATACGGAGGGGTTTATTAGGAGGTGGCGGGTGATGTGGGTCAGTCGGGTTGCGAATGCAAGGCGGGATATAAAGCTCCAATGCCATGATATCAAATAAGGTGGGTAAAATAGCTTAGTAGACAAGTGAATGTCGTTTCGAGATTAAAGGGAAAGTCTGTCAGATTTAATTACCTAGATACAGCTAAGTGGCAGCTTTCCATGCTGGAAGTTACTAGCCCGAATACAAGCCCTATACTTACTATTGAAGAGATCGCTAAGGTGCAAAATCCAACAAATATCCCACCCCTGGCTCAGGTTGGTATACCAATTGGGGTAAAACCTATCTATGAGATTCTAGCGGGGTAAGTCCCTCTTATACCTACCTCACCTTCTACTATATCATCTCGTCCAACCTTAGGTACCTGGAAGTACTTATCTAGGTACTTTTAGAAGTGAGGTACATACATACAGTAAGTACACTACAAGCCAATCGACAAACAAGCATGCCTACACTACGAGATCGAGTGAGTGAGTGATCGTGTTGAAAAAGGAATGTCATAGTTACACTCTTCACACTACCATTATTCACGAGAGGATCAAGACGACACCAAATTGAGGTTGATCATACATAATGTAGTGTGGGTGGTGTAGGTAGTGTACACTACCAAGTGCGACGCTATACACCTCTTATTTCCATTCCACCATCTCAGCATTCATTCGTCTACCTTAGATAACAGCTCTCCCGACAACCTCGCTCAGCGTCTCCAAATCATCAGGCCCCAGCCCCAGCTTCTCATTGTCCGTCTTCTCATAAAGAGTTCGTCCCTCGGCCCATATGCGACGCAGCGTCGCAGCCGTCGCCAGCGGCTTATTTTCGTCCCACAGCTTCTTCTCCAACTCCAGCAATGTCTGCATCGGCGTGGAGTCTGTTGTCCACTCCGCTCCCGTCTGTTTCTCAAATTCCCGCACGATCTCGACAGGTGTCGCCACAAATGACTGCACCTTCAATACCTGACCCATCGCTTCGTCCGGATGGCGCAGTGCTGCTACTAATAGTTTACCGACACTACACCCTTCTGGTTAGCTTGCATCGAGCCTGATACTCTCATTATCGTGATCGTGACTGTATAAGACCAAGAATGCAAGATTGTAAAATTTAAAGAGAATGGCGAGTAAAAGTAAAAACAAAAACAACAACGAAAATACGGACTCGGGCATGCTCGTGAATCCCACCGCATCGTTGCCGCTATTGATGACCACAGCTTTCTTAGAATGAACATCATAGCCTCCAATGGCCTCGACACCAGGCAAGAGAGCCAGATACATGTCGATATAGGGACCCGTGACGAGATAGGTGCACTGCACTCTCCGGATGTTGTTCCGGATGAACTGGCGCACCCTGAGTTTGTTCTGATGGGGCTTCTCGTCCTTGCTAGAGGCATCGTACTCGATGTCTGTGCCGTACTCGCTAGGAAAAAACCACTTAACGCGAGCGCTTTCCTCGGCAAGTCTGATGAGTTCAGTCTGCGCCGTCAGTGTATTTCGCCCGAGACATGACACCACCACATCTACGTCCTCATATGCACGCGACACGTCTTGGGCATTGTGGATATCTCCCGTCACGACGCGCAAGCCTTGGGACTTCCACGAGGATAACAGCACTTCCTTTCCCGGATCAGAAGCCGTAGCAGCCGACGTGAAGATGGATATATTGTGCCCAGGAGTGGCCTTCGCAGATAGGATAGCAGCGGTGATATGCTTGCCGATAGCACCCGTGCCACCAAAGATGAGAATGGAGAAGGGTAAAGAGGCCATGTGGATTGAGTAGTTTAACGATGATTTGTTAAACGCTAGCGGTTATGATTATCGACGGCGGGGTAATCGTAAATGATAAATGATGATATGGTAGGGCTATGTAAGTCGGGCAGAAGTCGGGGATATTCAGTCGAAACACACGTCTAATCTGTATGGCCTTGCTTTCTATATATCACTACTATTATGTATACTACCACATGGACATCATTCAACAGACCCGAGACTCCCACGGCGGGGTTGAGGCGTTGCTATTCGTGCCTGCGAAGGCGCGCCCTTTTCATGCCACGGGAGGGCGTACAGCAGACTACTTAGGTAGTCCCGTCAGGACCGAACTAGTAACCGAGCTATAAAACAGCATCCAGCGTAGTAAACGCAACACCAAGGCACCCTCATGAGAGACATGACGGAGGAGTACAGTATGTACAGTATACTACAGGTATGTGTCCCGGATCAATAACAAGTTGGAGATGATACAATCTGGTGTTAAGATTTAATTGGTTGCATGAGGCGGGGGGGGGGGGGGGGAAAGGACTTGTGCTCAACTTGAATCAGTACACTATTTAGCGCCTACTTTTAAGTAATATCCACATTATCACGATAGAACTCGCGTCACTTTAGTGTAGAGGACGTCAGCACGGTTGCGTTCTTCTACCATCTTAAAGGAATTTTAGCTAACTATCCTATCTTTGCTCCTCTTTTTTAAGGGAGAAAAAGCAATGTATATTTTTATTGCTCCAAATCAGGCTGTGTCATATATGATTACTTATATGATCGGGTGTAAATACGCTCTTATCGTCCTCTGGTGTTATACAGCAGACGCATATAAACAGTACGCATTGGTTTTCCTTCATCTTGCTACTCGGTTCATCATACCCAAGGTAGGACGTGAGGCTACATTAGTGTACATGTATTCGGCGTACTAAAACAATTATCTGTGCTACCCGCGGCATATAGTAGTCCAGGAGAGAGTGGTTTTCAAACGGCTCCGTTTCCACACGCACCATCCCCATTTTTTCGTCTTTAGTGGCGTTCGCTATCAAGTGCAAAATGCGGCCAGACCATTAACCTAGCTCACTACATCTCAATATTGTCCAGGTCTATCCAGGGTTTTGCCAGGGGTCAGGACTGCAGGGGTAACCCATTACCATATCTCAGCCGGCGTTAACCTTGGTCTACAATGGGTGAGATAGGACTTGCATTACGGTTTGGCCACCCAGCTACCTAGCTAGCTAGCTATCTATTATCTATCTATACATAGTAGTCCCGATGAGCAAATGGTGTCAAGGACTTCTGTATTAAAGCCCCGTCTTTATTGAGTTCAGCACCATCTATCTAGGCGAGCTTTACAGCTCGGCGCTTGACGTGTGTCTAGATGCCATTAGTGTCCACTACCTAGAAGATGTCCATCAAGCCAAGCAACTTCGTTACAATACGGATCCCGAATGTATCTCACTCAACTCAGCTCCTCCTTTTAAAAACCCATATAAACGTCACCTGGAGGGCATTGTTTCTTGACTCGACTGCCTACCTATTTAATTATCTACACTATCCTCTACAGTACACTACAGTCATATGTAATACCTAATTGTGTCTCATATCCCCATTCTTCATAAAATAATCCCGCGATTACGATCGTCAGATCGACATTTCAAACAACGTTCCGCTCTAGAAACGGTAAACTAGATCCCTAACCCACCTAAAACCCACTCATTTACCCTTCACTTTCCATTCCCCTTGTGAAGAGGCTCCATTTACTCTCTGGGAAGTTTAATGAACTCATATTTTGTAGTGTACTGTTTACAGTATACAATCACTCTATTACGTCGGTCTTTCGAAACGTGGAGACTCTGGTGCAACACACATAGTACTTAGATAGAACGCATATCCGACAGGCCAGCAGCCAGTAACCAACATCTAGCATCCAGCATCTAACACCTAGCTTCCAGCGCCTATCAATCTATCGGCACACCGCCAGATAGTTTTCTAGGGACGGCTAGTGGTCTTAAACATCTGCGATATCAGCATCTACAGTATTACGAGTCCAATGCACTTGTCATAGCTTGCTACATGTTGTAGTCGCACTTCATCTTCGCGCGACTCTTGCTCCTGTATAACTGAGCCTCACCCAGTTCATTGCAAAACCCATGGACCGGCAATACGAGAATACCGCCGCGTGGACGGCAGCAGCTCACAACCTCGATTTCGCAGTGAGAGAATATCTTCTACTACATGATCAGCATGAAGAACTCTGCCAGCGCCTGAGCCAACTATCCCCGACGCCGTCGTCAGTGTCGTCAACAACGACAGCACCGTTATCAGTGGCCTCGACAGCCGTGACATCGCCCTCGGTCTCTCCAACTCGTTCGTTCCTAGGCAGGGATAGTTCTTCCCCTTACCGGGATCAACGGATGACGTCACACACATGGATACCAAGCCCGGACTATCGCAGCCGTATTGATCAGCGCGAGCCAGTGCGTCATGAGTCTGTCGTCGGGGAGGTAGCTGCCCGCGAGCAGAAGCTATTCGATGTCAACGAGGGGATGAAGCGGGCGCTAACAGAGCTCTTGAACTGCGAGGCAGTGCGGCAGGACAGGGCTATGCGCACGTGGGTGCAGACGCGATTGTTAGAGACGGAAAAGGAGCTCCGACGAGGAAGGCGGCGGCGAAGCTCTGCCGCCGTCGACTAGCTGGGTAACATCGGAGCCTGACGCGGCGGATCAGATCCATTGTGATCAATTAATATTAAAAAAAAAGAGAAAAGAGAAAAATCGACCAGAGAGGATTAGATGGGCGGTATGGAGGAAAGGATAGTGCATGAAGTCTCCACTAACGAGCTTCAAGCGATTTAGTTGGTATTAATATGATATTCATATGCCATGGGAATGACGGTCGTCTAGTCAAGTTAGAGTCAGCACGAGAGAATTGGTCTTTCTGGGCTATTGGTATGCATTGGTGGTTATTAGGCATCGCTTGGCTTTGTAGGAGTTTTGTGTTCTCATTACACGTTCCGATGCGAAGGATACAATACACAAAATAGGGGCGGAGTCGCTATGGAGGGTGTTCGGCGTCATGGGATGAGTATCGTAGCTAATTGTTGATTTTCAAGAGAATAGAGTTCCTGGAGCTTATCAATAACGAATATATTGACTTCTTGTACTCTACACTGTCCCCATGCGATGCTTTGCGAGCTGCTGATCGACAGCAGATCCAACATATCCAGGGATCAACTTAGAGTCAAGGAGGTACATAAAGAGGTAACCTTGCATTCCGTATAATTATCCATGCTTATAGTGGAGGTAAACCTACATACATACACTACCTAGGTAGTAAAATACCGACCCACATGCACCTATGCAGCATAATCTATTCCCCACCATCTTTGAAGGTATCCCCAGTCTCAACTCTTGCATGTAAATAATAGCAACATATTTCTTGAAATCCCATCCCTTCATCCCAGATTCGCAACTACTTCGCCTGCCTTGCCCGCCTGCCCGCCTACCCGCGCCTTCCATCCCTATAGGTCTATGACTCCAAGATAACGTAATCATCAGATTGACGCGAATTTTAGTCTCTCTGGCTCGGAGCATTCGACTCTCTTGGGTAGGCAAAGACTCACCAGGCCAGTTGATAGCGCTTCAGTAAGAGGAGCGGGCTACCGAGCAAGACTGTGGCACCAGCGCCATGTCGGTCTTACTCGAGACCAGCGCAGGTGATATCGTGATTGACCTGCTAGTGGACTATGCGCCCAAAGAGTGTCAAAAGTACGTTGTCGCATGCCTCTACCTCTCTACTCAAGCTTATACCTATACACCTCGCCTCTTCCCCTTGTCGTTGATTCCCTGGAATGAGCAAACACGTGTTACAATTCCTCGGCTGACAGTCTGCGTATCTACGCGTGTAAATATAGCTTCCTAAAACTTTGCAAGCTCAAATATTACAACTTCTCACCAGTTCATTCGATCCAGCAGAACTTCTCATTCCAAACTGGCGATCCTCTTGGCCCCAACTCGGCCGATTCCGATGGCGGCTCGTCTATATGGGGTCTTCTAGACGGTCCGTCGAAGAAGAACTTTCCCGCCACCTTCCACCCCAAGCTAAAGCATGTTGAACGTGGCACCGTATCTATGGCTACTGCGCCGCACCCCTCCGATCCAGACCTTCGTCTCGCTGCGAGCCAATTTCTGGTGACCCTAGGCGACAATAGCGACTACCTCGACGGTAAAGCTTCTATTTTTGGCAAGGTCGTCGAGGGTTTCGATGCCCTCGAGACCATCAACGGCGCCATCATCGATAAGGATGGGCATCCACTAGTAGACATCCGCATCAAACATACTATTGTCCTCGATGACCCTTATCCGGATCCGATTGGCCTGCACGAACCTAGTCAATCTCCACAGCCTTCCAAGGCCCAGCTTGCTACCGTGAGGATCGCGGATGATGATGCCGCCGACTTGGGCAGAGAAGTCGACCAAGATGCCGCCGAGAAGCTTCGTCGCGAGAGGGAGGCCCGTGCACAGGCCCTCACTCTAGAGATGATGGGTGATTTACCCTTCGCCGAGGTCAAACCCCCCGAGAATATCTTGTTTGTTTGCAAGCTCAATCCCGTGACCGCCGACGCTGATCTCGAGCTCATCTTCAGTCGTTTCGGCAAGATCCTATCTTGCGAAGTAATACGCGACAAAAAGACGGGCGACAGTCTCCAGTATGCTTTCATCGAGTTTGAAGAAAAGAGTGCTTGCGAGGCCGCTTACTTCAAAATGCAGGGGGTGCTCATCGACGATCGAAGGATACACGTAGACTTCAGTCAAAGTGTGAGTAAGTTAGCCGATGTTTGGAGGGGCGGCGAGAATGCCAAAAGAAAGGGTAGGGCCAATGGCCGCGGTGGTTGGGGTGGCGTCCAAGGTTTAGAAAAGTGGCGCAAGTATAGGAATGACGAGGGCCGTGACCACGAGGACCATTATAGTATGGTTTACGGCGAGGAAGAAATGCGTGGGAGACATCAACAGCAACATGATGATGAGGGCCGTCATGCCAGACCATTGGGAGATTCAAGTTACAGAGCGGAGCGCGAGGTAGAGACGAGGGACGATCGGGAGAGGGAACGTCGACATAACCCAAGAGAGCGAAACCGAAGTCGGAGCCCTAGGAAAGATAGGAGTAGGGGTGGAGACAGCTATGCTGGACGACGAGACCACGGTTCTCGGCGGGACAAGCCGCATCACCAGAATTACCCCCGACATCGTGACAGAGGCCGGGATGATTACCGAGACCGAAGGAGGTAGCTGGTACGATCGAGTCTCCTAGAAACCGAGCCCCATCTGGTTTGCCGCTCGAGGCCTTTCCTAAGTTCGTCAAACACAGTCGCTGTCTGGCAGAAATGAGACCTACTCTCATGTAGATAGTTATCCTTCATGTTTTACAAGGATCGTCTATGTCTCACGGCTCGATGTCTCTATTTCGCAAGACACGACCGGTCTCACGCGCTATAATTATATCATGGGGCCACGGGGTATAACGTCTGATATACTTCTACGTCGTGGAAAACGACAATACCGCCGTTATCGGGCGTGTGCCTAGATCCACGCGGTCCTAGAGACAAGAGGACAAGAATGTTTCAGTTCATGTCAGTTGAGGCGATTCGCAAGGCCTGTTCCCTAACCTATACGACTAATAGGAAATCACTCTATCTCTAGTATGTTTAAATGGGTTACCCTATTGACCAACAGATGCTCACGCGATCTATCATTCCCAGAATCAAACCACTAGCGATCTCCGGGTTATTCGAAGTGGCCGTTAATCTGTCAGGTGTCTGTTCCGATCGCATCAAACTACATCGAGTATACACCAAACCCTAGGGTTATAGTTTCCTCTATATGGCTTTTCGTGGACCTTCTCTTCAGTCTATTTTCCAGGCCCGTTGTGTAGAAGCAACAACGTGCCGACGATGACAGCCATTGTAAGTGGCTCGTGCCCGTCACGAATGCGCCTTAACCCCTTAAGTCGGTGCCTAGTTGTTTTCGACCTCTACGACTTACTGTTCCCAGTAATGTAGAAGTTGTATATTATCTTTTGGGCAATCTTCTAAGAACCATGACAATAATCATAGCTCTTCCCCGCCGCCTTTTAATCCACCTACTCTTCGTCAGGTTAGGACAGGCAAAGCCGAGAGCAATAATTGGAGGCGTGCACCCACCCCCTGGAGACACGTTTCTCTAGTGCCGCGCCAGAGCAGAATAGAGGACAGGAGCAGGTTCACATTTATGTATGTGACATGATCATCCACATCTTACGGTATGAAACGACAGCTACTACGCTCATGGGTTGGTGTGAGCTGCGACAACATGTCTCTGTTTAACTTATAGGGTTTCCGATCGTCCGAGTCAGGAACACCATGCAGATGCAAATACTCAGATAGATGAATGATAAGCTCATGTCTCGCTCCTCCCACACGTTCCAACACGTCACGATGTTGATCAGCTGAACCCTAGTTGAGATGCCACACCATTCTATTATAACAATTAGGCGAATCACCCCTCGCAACGTTATATCGCGTTCAGCTGCCGTCATTCATCAGCCCTCTTCCAAGACAACCAAGTTCTAGTGCGCCCGATGTACATCGATCTTCCTTGGGCTCTTGAAGCAGCCAAGCCGGCATCTGCAAGGTCCCTCCTTCCCACAATGGCACGGCCGTTCAAAGCCACCACACTCCAATTAAGGAATTGTGCACTATGGTTTCTATTTTGAGGAGTCTCTTGTCGCTAAGGGGTTGCTAATTGTGGAATACTGGCGGCGGCACTCACATATCTTTTAAACTCCGCCTGAAGATGAACCAGCTTTGAGCCATTCTCGTCAGCATACGCAAATCCATCGTCAGGGATGAACGAGCTTTCACTCCGGCTATTCCCATAAGGAATTAATCCAGTTTTTCCCTCCCCTACAGTTCCATCCCCCCAGCTCAGTATGAATCTGTGAAACACGAGGATGCCCTCCTTCTACCTCTCGAAATTGCGTGCGAGTGTGTGACCGCAATAGGTGACGTCCGCCACCGTGATATGTGGCACGTTCCTAAGAGCTGTCTGGAGGACGCCAGAGCAGGCCATACTGCCACCAAACGTACATCATGGTGTTCTATTTCTGAATCAGAACAATAATCACGACCGGTCGCCCGCCGCGCATTCTTTTTTCTGCGTACGCCACCAAATCGGTACCATCTCAGTGCGAAACCACGCACTCAAACATCATGTCCGGCGGCTAGGACCCTTCGTGCTCAATACATCAACTGGGAGATATGATCGAGAGCCAATGGTTGTGCAAGTTTCGGATGACTGCAGCCTCCGTTGGAAGGGTGACAGCGGGGTCTGCAAGAACCCGTTGTGTCTCCTAAGAAAATTCCCGTTTGCTGTGTTCTGTGTAATGTGGACAGCCACCCCCAAGCAATCATGTAATCAGCGATGCCAGTCGTGGTTCTCTTCCCAGGTTTTTTGCTCTCCCCAGAGATTTCGCTCGCTCGAAGCCTTAGCACAGGGAGGGCGGGGAAGGTTTAGGATTACTCATATTTATTCCCAAGAATCGGGTTGTCGGGCTAGACATACCATGGCAGGCTGTTCGGAAGCGCAGCTCGCTTATCGGTTCCGTTCGTGCCCAGAAAAGTGACCGCGCAAGCCTATTGGTCAGCTCGTGTGCCGTAGCCGTAGCGCCTAGATTCGCATGTTTTGCATCAGCTCGCAAGGCGGAATGGGCACTCCTGGTTCACTCATTCGGCATATCTAGCTAGCTAGTTACCAGGGAGCCCAGATACTTCTTGTACACTAGTACTGTAGGACCGCGATTTCAGCCACATCGGGGTCTCGAGATGCACTACCCGGCTCTTCTTCCCTAGCCCGGTAATTTGTACTGCATGCCGCGGGCCAGTCTGGGCACGCAATCCTCTCCTGCATGATACGAATATGATGAATGAACACGCCGGTTTGTCTTATAGCTAGATCCCCACTTCTGTAGGACATCCCCAGAATGATCTACCGTCGCGTATTGCTTGCATAGCACCTTGGTCATGGTAGACAAGGCCAGGTCTGTCCGTCCATCAGTGTGAACATGTCCAGAGGATGATGCATTGCGCCACCTCTTTCATGATCTCGACCTAGCGAATGGCGATCAAGGTGAATCTCGGGGTGGTCAAGCCAGCATGAAGAAGCAAGACTACCTGCAGCCCGTGTTTGTCGTTGAGCAAATGAGGGTTTCGTACCAGTCACTTGTCCATGTCAACGGCTAACCACAATCACACCCTTTTCCTCGAAATATCTCTATTCTTTTATGCGGCTTTGCCTCACTACTCCCCGGTGTCTCAGTCCCCAGCTATAGAACCTATTCTCCCATGTCTTCTCCCGGATATCATCAGTCAATGCTCGAAACAATGTGATAAATGATTCAATTTCTATATTAAGGTTCGCGTCAACTCTAGGAATACTAGCGCCGACGATAATCATCCCAGCTTGTCGTGTAACTCAATTAGATTAGAAAATGGTCTATCAGATTCCCGTTCACCTCCCCTAGTTACGGAGAATTTCGGAGGAGGGTAGGATTGTGGCCTGTGGCTGGCGCGTGTTAGAAGTAGGTACAGACAAACGACATATGTCATGATGCCGCTCGACCCAGCTCTCGAAAGACAAGTCATCTTCTTCTTTCCATGTCACAACGATGATAGGACTCCACACCCATTCCTCCATCCCTCACGAGTTCTGCCATGTTCTATTTCTAGTCAATGGTGGATCAAGAACTCGGCCAGTTTTCATTTACTCCCGCGAAGCAACTCTCGGATAGCTGTAGGAGAAGCTGGTTCTACAGCCCACATGCCTCGCTCATGATTAAAAATATTCCTCGCTAACATATGTCCTATACGGTACTCGTACTGACTATACTACAGTCGATGGAACCTCTGGTATCGTAGTACTGCCTATCAGTTCCTACACCCGCCACAATTGTCTCACGTTGCGTTTGTATGTTGAGTAAGACTAACGCTGTTGATCAAAACAATCCTGTTCAGTTTGCCCCAGGTTGCATCTTGTGCAGCCGCCAGGCACTGGCTACTAGCGACCTGTCACCTTTAACTAGCCGCATACTACATATTGTTTGATCGAGAGGACGGTGCCCGTAAGAAAGCGTCATGACTGCTGTTACTGCTGCTGCTGCTGCTGCTGCTCCCACTATCACACCGCGCGTTATCAATGTCAACGGTGCCTTGCCTTCCACGACGATCACGCGGTTGACACCGACCGAAAAAGGTAACGTCCGTATTACCAAACTTTTTGACGTTCCGCAGCGGCCACCAGCAACCGTACCACCCCCATTTTTGGTTAGACTTGTGGATGAAATGAGGGGATTATTGCAACGGCGTAGCGATTTCTTGCGTGTATGTGAAAGCCAAAAAACCGACCAGCATCGCTGCTCATCACCATAATATCATCACACGTGCCAAACATATTCGATCTGGCACTTTAGCAAGAGAAGGAGTCTCACTCTGAGACATGGAGGAGGATGGTGTATCTGCTATCATGGAGCACTGTGCCAGGGCCATAGCCCATCGCCTGTGAAGTCCCACGGCCCCGGATACAGCAGTCAGCGAGGTACTAGACAAAACTGTTGGGCCGTAATGGCTAAGCTTTGGGGGGGTATAGCCTTACGTTATGGCTCTATAGGGTCGCCATAGGTAGCTAGATAGGCACATGGGTGCAAATCTGCTCTCATGCAAAGAATATGCAGGTAGCCGTGAGTGGGCAGGAATACGTGACCATGTCAGGCTGTTCTTCACAAGCAGCTTTTAATGTGACACCTGCCACTCCATCGATGCTGGGCACAGGAGAACGAAAGAAGGAGATCGAGAAATAGAGGGGGACGAGAGATAAAGAAAGCAAAGCAACAAACAGAGCAGATTTGTCTTCGATACTTTAGCAATACATCAGATTCCCTCCCCGTCCCCTTATGAACTTGGGCGTGTATAGGTCCAAGGTGTGTCTCGAAGCGTCGTACGGGGTATAACACGAAAGAGACTTGCAGCATCCCGTCACTCTCTCTCATATTGGTTTCTCAAGCGAACATCCTTCTTTCGTCACTGGAAACTGGCATTTTGATCCGCTCCTTGAAACATTCGAGTTGAACAACAACAGAGACCCAGTGAAGCTCCGAGCCATTCAGCTGAACACCCCAAGGCTGAGAAAGAGAAAGACAACCAATTATCAGAACGTCTCGGAGCAAAGCGGCCCCCAGTACCTGCCACCGAAGAAGGATTTTACCCTCTGTAATCTCGTTTTTGTTTTATTTTTATTTTACTGTGGTTTATTTTCGTATCGATCTGTTGCTTGTTATCGTCGCAAGTCAAACCAGTCGACGTAACCTCCCGAAAGAACGGGGCAAAGCAACCGCCTGAGGAACGTTTCTATCTTTCACATATTCTTCTTCTTCAGATCATTGGTCCGAGGTGCCTACGGGAAGCCTTTGAGAAAAGATGGTGACTCCGACTTGTTGTGCTCCCAGCGAAGCAGGAAGCAGACGATATAGCCGTCCTTGTCCGCCGTACTCGTTCGCATATTCTGACCGTCGCTTTCATCTCTCCTCTCACGACAACCGTGCCATCATCATGACGGATCGAGAGGAGTCGGACCAACCCCGTAAGCGGATTGCTGTCGCCGTAAGAAACACCCTTCCCCTTGCCTACCACCCCCCCTCCTTTCCCAAGTTCTCATGTTATATATACCCCGAAGCTAACTCGAGAGCCATCCGAAGTGCGGGAGATGCCGCAAGCGGAAGATTCGGTGTAGTGGCGATCCAGGAAACGGAGGACCATGCTCCAATTGTAAGAACGCGGGTTATGAGCCGTGTCTGTTCCTGCGGGTATGAAACACCTACCCACCACATCTACCAGCTTCCCTCTCCACGTGGGAGTTGCCACTATGTAGACTAGATCTCTGACCTACCACGCCACCTAGGTGTCATCTACCGAGCGGCATTTCAAAGACAGCGACTACACGTATAACCTCGAAGCGGCGCGAACCTATGCCCATCAGAGCCCAGGCGCCGTGTCACCGTTGGGTTCTATACCACAATATGCTCACGACATAGGGACTGGGGATGGGTTGGCTTCTTATCGCCAAAGCCCATACCCTTATAGTAGCAACAGCAGTAAGGCTTATTACCCAACAATGCCCGGATGGACTAGTACCTACGCCGACGATGGTAGCAACGTCGACTATAATCTAAATTACTCCCCATATCAAATCATAAACCAAGAAGCCCCTTCTCTCGTACCAGGGTATGGCCAATACGCCACTCGGAAGTCAGTTTATGTTGATCCCGAGGTACCGTCCTACTCATACGGCAACCTGGTACACCGTCCAGCGGCCAGTAGTGACAGCCAAGGCTTCTCCCTATCTAGCATGGCAGCCTCCCTACCCAGCCCTTCGGATCGGCTTCACTCGAGCGTTAACAGAACGCTCACAAGTTCCTCAAACTATCGGAACGACGGGCTCCCTGCCCAGTACTCTAGCACCAAGGCTTCATCGGCAAACGGCATATCCGATGTAGCATATAGCAACCTCCAACCCTCATTCGAATCCCCCTATTCCACCACCGGTGCTCTTGCCCCCACAATCACGCACCGTCCTTCCGGCCATACCGACGCAACCGCATATCCACCCGGCGCGACGACGGCCTCGGACCACTTATATACCTCGGGAGAGCCAACCCTGCGACCCACTGAAGACACAACCGGGGGTCTTGGCTATGTATACGGCGAGAATAAGCTCAGCGGCTCACGACGGGACTCACACTCAAGCGGGGGAGTGAGTGCCAACTCGCTACTATCCAATGGGCATGTCTATGTGCCAGATTCGCACTCTGCCCATCCAACGCCGCACCCGTACGTAGTTTCAACTGCGCCGTCGACGTCGCAAGGCAGAAGCATCGTCGACGGGCCTACTACATCAAGCGGCAGTGCGGGGATAGGCGTCGTTGGTCGTGGTGGCGGTGGTAGCGGTAGTGGTAGCGGCAACAGCGGATCTTCGCATCGACCGTCGGATAGCCAGCGTCGATCTGCGGGTAGCCTCCGCGGGGGGTAAATTCCTTCTCAATTGGCATATATCTCCGCTGCCCCTGTCCTTCCTCCCCTCTCATGCCTTATTAGCCATGTATCGGCACCATAGTAGCCCGGCCTGCCGTGTGACAGCATAGTCTGGGCGGGCGAGGGTCAGCACAGCACGCTTGGTGGCATCCGTAGACATATGCCTATATCCCATGGTGCATAGCCTCTCTATCTGCATTTAGGGGCCGGAGATACCCACAGCCGACGTTATCATTCTCATCATTCGGCACGTGCACCTTTGTATGGAGGAATATGGCCGTATACCCTCGCAAGCAACCCGTGTGCCTCAATACCAAAACCTCCCTAATATAAACCCGCGATCATTATTTTATCTTTTTAGACCCTCGACCTGGTGGCTGCCATCGCTTATCTCGACTACTCCCTAACCGCGACAGCCAGCGCGCCTTTCCGGTATCCAACCCAACATAGCACAGCAGGGCACCACAGCACAGCAACGCCATTACACTTGCTATGCAGACGGCCGCCACACTGTGCTCTGCCAACTGACTTCCTTGCGTCTCGCTTCATGTAGAAGAGACAGGGGTTGTTGTTCCGATCCGACAGCGAGCTATGGGTTCTTCAGCATATATTCCAAGACGTACGCCTTACCCCGTTTAAATCGCCGTAGTTTTAGAAGGAGAACCTTACCGGCTCCGCGGCCGATCTTCTCCGGTAACAGGAGAAAATGGGGCAGGAAAAAAAGCAACAACATCCTTTTCACCACCCAATGATTGTCTTGGCGCAGAGTTGTTAGGTCTCGGGCACTATACCTTCTTTCCATTCCTCACATTCTAACTAATTTGAATTTTTCCATTAATTGATTTTGAAAGAGAGGGAGCGAGAGCGAGCAAAAGAGAGAGGGAAAGGAAAAAAAAAAAAGAAACTCTGCAAGGAAAAACAAAACAAAACAAAGGAAACCTGACGGAAAAAGGAAAATAAGGAGAGGAAAAAAAAAGAAAAGGAAACCTATCATATTAATATTCGGGATGACATATTCCCCGATTGGTTGGCTATCTCTCTATCTAGACCTCCAGCACGCTACGCATCTGGGTCACACCCACCGAGTCTCCTTATTACAACATTGAGCATCGACATCGAGTATGTATGATGCAGTATCACCGGTATAGAGGAAACAATGAGCAGTCAGTTAACAAGCGAAATCATTTGGGTGGAAAGATAAAAGAACAGTTCCTTCGATTCCCTTTCTTCCCCCTTCCTTCCCTTGCTATCGGTTCTCTTCGCTTCTCTTTCCCCATCATCACCTTTAGCTCTCTTCGTTCCAGGTTGTACGTGTGTGTATGTGTGTGTGTATGTGTGCCGGTCACAACAGTGGCTTTCTTTCTTACAGTTTATTGATTCTCGATCTTATCGTTGTTGCCACGTTCACTCTCTCGGTCAATACAAGTATGTAATCTGTCTGTCTGCCCCCGGTTAACCATCGATCTAACCATCGATCGATCGACCGATCAATCTATCAATATTTTCCGCTGTTTGTCTATCTACTGTCCCCTTTCTATCTATCTCGCATGTCTATTAGTAGCAAGTAGGTGGCGATTTGAGATTATTGACTATTTGCTACCATTGAGTAGGCGGGGGGCTATGTTACGAGCAGAATTAGATGGTCGGTTTGTTCAATTGTTTATAGCACGATACACGTTTGTCCTTCCCAAGAAGATTATTGCAGGCCACCTTCAACCTAGAAAACCATGCACGTGTTCATTATGTGGGTTGGATTGACTCATCGTTTACACAACATGAAAAAGCTGTGTGAGGATGCTGTATTTTTATTGTTTCCCTTCCACTTACCAATTAGAGAGCGCGGGATGCCTATGTTTGCTGTTGGTGTTAATAATACTATATACTATCCTCTATACTTGCCGTCGAATGTTTGTTTGCAATGATGGGGTGAGACAGGTTTATCCTCGTGACAAGTAATCCGTGCGTGGTGTTGGACTAAGATACTGTCTGGTACGCTGCAGTGTTCAACAGTAGAAAACTAAGAGCATGAGAACAAAACAAGATGGAAACATTATATAATAGAAATGATAATACAAATTAATCTGATTTGAATATGTTGGCCTTGATCCAAAATTGATCCAGGATGCATGTGAACAGGATCCTTTGTTCAGCCACACTAGACTGGGTGGGGCGTTGGATGAGGTATGTGGCTGGTACGGATACTAAGCCCCAATAGCTTCGGCCAATCAACGGTGTTGGATATTTTGCTGTGACGAGCAGCAGCTTACACTAGCCGCCTTCTAGTAGGTCAATCAATTGCATCCATCACATACTCGCTCATATCGTCGGCCTCAATCTCGACCTCCATCTCGGCCCTTCACCGTCTGTCACGCCACCACCACTCCACAGAAGTCATGGGTCTCCTCAGCGCTTCTTCGGAAGCACCAGCCAGTACGTACAGCAAACAATAATACCACCACCATCCATCCACAACCGCCGTCCATGTCTACACCTCCAACGGCGACGACCCATTCTCTCACTCCCGTGCTGCATCAGCGTCAACGCTGTCGCCTTGGACGAAACATTAAACTAACAAACCATCTCCCAGAGGCCACCCGCGAGGAGATGCGCGAGGCCAAGCTGCCGATAGCCTACCGTGACAGCTGCGCGAACCTGCTGATTCCGCTCAACCGATGCCGCGTCGACACCTACTATCTACCCTGGAAGTGCGAGGTGCGTTCTTTTGCAATCCCATCCCGTCCGCTCCGCTCTAATCGACCCAATCCGATCCGTATACAATCCTCTAACACGTCCCTCTAGGACGAGCGCCACAGCTACGAGAAGTGCCAATACGTCGAGTTCAAGAAGCGTGTGGCCAAGATGGATGAGCTGCGGGCCTCCAAGGACGGAGCGCGGAGTAATTAATCAAACAGTCTGTTGTCAATGAATCAATCAATGAATCAATCCATCAGTCTATGCATCAGAATCAAGGCCACCCAGTACCAACCAAATCTACGAACCAATCCATGTATATCAGCCGCAAGGACTGAGAAAAGTGGGTGTTGATGTGTGCACCTGAGTCGACCCTGAGTGTCAGGCCAAGCTAGGCAGACGGGACAACTTGGGGTCGAGATTGTACAGTATATATGCCATATCTTCCTCTCCAGTCAGCTACCTTTATAGACGAATGAATGAACGATGACCAATCATCTCGCTCTCGCTAGCAGGTAGGCAGGTAGAAGTCCCAGGAAATACAGGCGTGAAAGTTGTACTAGCCTTTCATGTATTTATCTATGTTTCTCTATACCGTGCCAACCAATCCTCCCAAGTCCAAACTCCATGCCCCGAGGCTGCCCCCAATACTATAAAGGGAACCTATTGTCAAGTATCATGATGTAACTATAGTATGTATATGCAACTTGACTCAAGGATTCCGTCATCTGGATATATCTAGCTAAGATTACTCAGCCGGGAGGAAGGGGAAAGAGAAGAGAGAAGAGCCTAGATCTCGTTACTCAGGTGCTTATGCCCTGTATTCACACGCGGCGCCATCAATCAATTAGGTCTGATTACCCCTTGGCGTAGTGTCTTTTAGGTCGATTGGTAGATGATCCGCTTGAGCACCTATTTACACTCTGCGGATCGGACGCCCTATGCAACCAATCTTTGCACGTACCTAGATACTTCCACCTGTATACCCCGGTAATCCATATACATTAATCATTTATATACAAAGACGTAGGCAGCATGATAAGGCAAGCGATTAGGATATTCATCAAACTTCGGTAGACGTATCTTTCCAGCCTCGAGCTAAGAGTGACGTATCCCGCAAAACGACCCAAGACAAGCCATCCTACCTTCTGCCTCGATGACTATCTACTTGAGAAAGTGGAGCACATACAAGGCAATACCCGATCCTAGTAACCCGAAACCCAGTCCCTGGGCAGCAGTCCCATGGGCCGTCTCCTAAACAACCGACTTCCTCGCTTTCCGCCGCCCCGCATCTCGACCTTTCTTGACCCACCCACTACCCCTCGGTAAACTGTCAGGATCGGGCGCGTATGTGCCGTCGATCTCATCATCGGCGTAATTTTCAGTATACGTAGGTTCAGAATCTGATGAGAGCTCCACCACCTGGCTGCCGGGAGGGATAGTGAAGCGCCTCCGTCTCGGCGGTGGGGAAATCGCCTCCAGAGTCCGGGGTGGGAGCTGCGTCGAGTCTTCTCTCTTCACCTTGAGGCTGCTGCCGACTGGTGTCGGTGAGGATGCGACGCTAAGCTGTTTGTCGAGCTGTTCATCGAGCCTACGCATTGCCTCTTCGTATTTCGTATCCTGAGACAATTTTGATGCGCTTGGCTTCGAGGTGACCGAAGAGGCCCGCGCTCTCGATGGACTTTGCGTGCTATGCGAGGTGACGGCAGTGCACCAGAGTGAACTGAGAGAAGAAAGTGATCCCGAACTAGGTGATGCTATAGGAGACGAGCCCGTGGCTTTATCTTGGCTCATTTCTTTGTTCGGGGTCAGCGTCGCTGGACGATGGATAGCTGTGGGAGTCAAGGAACTACGCGCTGGTTCGGAAGTGTTACGTTCATTGCCATCATTCTGGTGATCGATGTCATCCGTTGCATCGAAGGGATCTAGTGCGTCGCTATCAATACCCATAGCGTAATCGAGTTGTCGTCCACTATGAATACTACAAGCCGACGAGGGAATGGCTGGTAGGGGTAGCGTGGCCTTGGGGGTCCCAGTTATCACGTCGTTCTCGGAATCTTCTTCTAGGCGTGACTGGGACGATACGGTTGCGGGTATGGGGCTCGAAGTATTCGGTCGTGGAGACTCGCCTAATTCTATACTCGATGCGGGAACCCAATTATGAGCCGGCGAATTATTACTCATGGCTTGGCTGGTAGTTTCGTGAAGTTGCCGAGAAGGACTGCTAATCTGAGACGTGTCGGACATGGCCAAGTCAGTTGCTGGTTGGTTTTGCCCGGCTTGGTGGGGTGTTGAATTACTTGCGGCCTTCGCATAGGGTTCTACACTAGAAACTCCTGATGCCCCTCCTGGCAAATTATCTGACTTAGGAGTGGCACCAGCGGGAAAACTCCCTTCGCTTGTGGTTTGCATTAGTTCGAGGTTTGTCGGGCTTGCTATGGAATCTTGTTTCCGTTGGCTGGAGGCGAGCGGTACGGTTGGTTCGGCTTGATCTTCTGTTACCATAGTTATTTCGTCCATCTCAACGGAGCTAATACATTTCGAATTAGAATCTAATTCGGCTGTTGGGTCTAACGGTTGTTGTAGGATCCTTGGGTCATTCATATCGGCCTACGAAAGGTTGCATCAGTAAAGATAATATATGAATAATGAGAGAAGCTTGGAGACTTTGATCTTAGCGTCGCAGACACTCCATTCCATGGTGGTCTCCCCTTAGGAATTAAATAGATATTGATAGGGGAACATACCCAGGGAATGTTGCGGTATCCTTCGTCTACACCAGCGTCGGCATAGCTATCGTCCGCCTCGTTTTCTTCATGTAGATCTGGTGCTTCGAAACGATCATATATTCGCTGGCCTGTTCTGTAGTCATATCGCTTCTCATTTTCGTCTAGATGACGGTCCCTCTTGGCCAAGCAAACACCAAGCGCCGCAACATCTTCGTCAACCTGGACTACAATGCCTGCAACCCTGGATAATTGGGGTTGCCAGCTAGTGGTAGAGGAGCATGTCCATTTAAGCCAGGTAATCACCATGCCCACTTGGGCTTCTCCGGGTCGCAAGATTGGGAGTGCTGAGACATCTGTGTAATTCAAAGGTCAATCACAGTGCGCGAGACACGGGGTGGATCCTCTGTCTAGAGGAAGAATCGAAACAAATGAGAGTTAAGACGCTCCTATAGTCGACTCTACTTCTATAATGCTACGGAAGGGGGGGAGTGAAAGATTCTTAGACAAGCATACCTTTAGGTAGGGAGGGCAGATCGTCGAGATCCGTAGTCTGGCTGGTCTCGTTTGTTACATTAGGGTTGCGATCATGGCCTTGGCTCTCGATATCGTCGTAATTGAGCGCAACGTTGGCCTCATTCATAGTATCATATTCTCTATCATACGTATCGTCTGCCGGATCATACGGGTCGTAGTGCCTTCTTTTCTTATTAGAATGGTTGTCATCATAGTAGTGGCTCTGGTTCCGATGTGTTCGCTTGCCTTGACCTCCACGTTTATTTTTCTTGAAGGCTGGCTGGGTTTGTTGTTGTGGGTCCCATCTCTGCTGGAAGGGAAACGGCGCCGGGCCGAGTTTGATATTGTCATGGCAGCACTCGACAGCCCGGTAATTGATCTTGAGCTTCCATACGTCAGGATCGGGCTCATCATCAGCATGTACAGCTTCCTCCGCACTCGATTGGCGCCGGGAGCTAAGTTGACGACTTGCGTGGAGCTGGGCATCAGTTTGTAGTTGGTCGCGCAGTTTATCTTCGTCTTCTTTGTTCTTCGGATTGCGAAGACCAAGGGCACCAAAGACTAGACGGCGGCCTACACCAACGTCAATGCGACGTCTCTTTTGGCTTGCAGGCTCCTCCTCATCACTCGGTGACTTGTTGGTCGTCCTAGTGGCGGCTCTATTTTCAGCATGGTGTGAACAGATACTTCCTTCCTCAGTATGTTTTCGTTTCACACGATCTGCCTCTATAAAACCGTGATCAAGCGCCGTCTTCCCTGAAGGTCCGACTTCAATTCCACCACTGGCAATTGCATCTAGCAGTGCCTTTCGCTTGGCCTCGAAAAGAGCAGTTTCATCATCAATAGCATTGACATCCTCGTCTCTGGTCGGAATCCGTTCTGTTGCGGTAACGTCGGTATCGTCGACGTGAGATTTCTGCATGTTCCTCTTGGCTAATTTGGCTGCTCTTCGACGAGCATTGCGGCGTTTGGTCTTTTCCTTTCCGGCCCCAGGAGGGACCGGAATAGGCGCTGGGTTTGTTCGCGATAGGCTGGGGGAGGGGCGAGGCTTTACCATAGTCTGCGCTGCTGTGATATTTTTCACTGTCAAAATGTCGTTGTTGGGAGCTTCATCGTCATCTTCTGACTCGGAGCTTGAATCGGACCCTGTGTTTTCGCCATCCGAAGTGCCATTAGAAGATTCGCTAGATCCATTGGATACCTTGCCTCTTGTTGTTAGATTGCCGCGCCTAGTCACTTGAAATGGATACTCCTCAGGGCCGCTATCACTGTCGCTTGTATCGCTTTCATCAGTGGAACTCGAGGAGGAATGGACATCGTTTTCCGGCAATCTCTTGGATTCTTCGTTGGGATTGTCGCTACTCTCCGAATCTGAATCATCAGAGTCGTCTGGGCTAGGATGACTTGCCGAATTTCCATCAGACGAGTCTTCCTCGCTTGTATCGTCGGAGTCCTCGCTACTCGTGCTGGAATCGGAGCTACTTCCACTACTCGAAGTATTATCATCGTCATCCTCGTCATCCTCCTTCTCAATCGGCTCTTCTGTCTGGGCTTTGAGGGTCGTGGATGTGGTTTCGCTATTGCCATTGACTATACCTTTGTCGAAAGAAGCAGAGATCGCCGCCATATGCGCCAGTCCTTTCCCAGATGTGATGGCACCTGGAGGGAAGCCGGCATGATCTAAAAATGATAGGGTTAGCAATGTCTCACCGGAATTCTTGGACTAAACAGGGAACGAAAGTAAACAAGTTCACCAACCATATTTTCGCCAAAGACTCTTATCAATTTCTCCATCCTCGTCGTTGTCTGAATCATCGACTGGTGATTGTTCTTCCAACTTTCGCTTCCTCGTCGGAGGCATATCGATAGTTCCGTAAGTGGACGTCGAATTAATCAATGCTCGCGGTTTCTCCGAGTTCGTGCCTGAATTATTACTCCCTGGCTTCCACGCGACGACAGCCTCTCGCGATATTTCGGCATGGAACCCATCTGACAATATGCTATATGTCATTTTGAGATTACCGTTGGAAGCGGCTAGCACCTTTTCACATAGATCTATCGGGGCCGCCGGGAATGCAGCGCGCAAAGCAGTCAATTTATCAAGAGTCTCGAGGCTCATCCCCTGCGTCTTAGGCGGATCCTGTATTTTCAAAGTGGCGTTTTCAATGGTTAAGTCGCGTACTTCCTGGTCTAGATCTTCGTCGTCTTCTTCTTCGTTTTCGTCTTCGGTATCATTTTCATGTTCGCTGTCCGTATCTTCCTCTTCCCCTCCTTCCTCCCCTCCAGAGTATGACGCATTATCCGACTCACTCGGAATATTTTGCTCGACATCCGTGAAATTAGTGTCGTCAGCGTCAGAGTCTGTATCTCCGAAGTCGCTAGTAATCATATATTTTTCTCGGTAAGGTTCGCCATTAGTGAGCAAAAGGACAGGAGAGCTGCCTTCTCTTCTGTTGGTCTGATCTGAGCCATCAATTGGCTGTGTATACGTAAGCCTGGCTCGTTTTAGTGGAGGGATATAGGTAGTCGGGCGCCCGGTGGTTGTCCTAAGATGGGGGCGGCCGAAGGGAACACCGTCAATCAAGTGCCTCCCGTCTGAGGAGATCTGGTTACGGCCACTGATGCGCCGGCGGTGATGATCATCTCGATCGAGAGCTCGAATACTACGATAATCAGCTTTGGAGACAAGTCGAAGCTTGAGAGTATTCACTCACAAGACTCGATCATCAGGTTTCAACACAGTCCGAACCAATTGGTAGTGCAAACATTCAAAGTCGGTCCCGTCGCTATCGTGAAGTTCGACGGCGTAGTCCTCGAGGCCCCAGTGATCGCTCTCGAGAGGCACATGGTCATTGAGCTGTTGGAGTAGCTTCGATATGGTGGGGTTACTGTCGAGATGAACATGCCACATAAGTCGGAGTTCTGGAAGGCCATTGCGTCGCACGACGAGCCGTAGGCGCATGTCTTGATCAGTCATGGCAGGAAGGATGTTGACGCGTCATGAACGTGGATGGGGTCCGCTCGGAAAAGTAGCTACACGAGACTAACTCAGAGGAGAGGATGAGAGAGAATCGGAGAGAATTCGGTGATGATCAATGGGCGACAAGCATTCGGCGCAGCTAATTACTGCCTACTTAGGTAGATCGAAGTAGATACCTAAGTAGAGAGAGTAAACTGTGGCAGTAGAGAAAACGGAGCAGAGGCAGTGATAGAGTAGTTAAAGAAGGAGTGAGAAAAGAAGAAACGGGGGGTGAGGCAGACGTAATTTGGATGTGTTTAAGATTAACAAAACAAGCTTTCGGGTATCAACTGAGAGAGTTTCATGTCGCTGCGGAGGTGTGAAGTAAGATGTGATGATGTGAAGGCATCCAAAGGTTCGAGTATTCAAGCCGATGGGAATAAATGAGCCTTATCGATTCCAATATCTGATGGAGCTAAGGTACCTGGTACTTACGGCATCCATACCACCCCTTAGCTAAGTACATAATAAGTACCCACCTGGGCAGTTCAGTTCCTGTAGCAAGGTTCCAGCGCCGCCGTGGGGTACCTAATAGTGGGGCACTTAGTGGTCTAGGTACATACACTAGCACTAGTACATGCATCCAATGTGCTATGTACGGAGTATGTACCAAGAACCGTAGAACAGGGAGTGCGGGGCGGCGAACACCATGTCGACGCTGCCGATATCGATACTATGTATGCGAGCAGGTACTTAGTGTAGGTACTTACCGTCATCTCACATCCGGTACTCTACTTGCTTCGCTTTCTGAATAAATCAGTAAACCTCGGTATGTAGTAGGACTCACACAATCAAATTTCTCTCAAGAGCCTGCGTGGCAAAAATTGATTTGGCAATCATCACATCTTGTTGTATTTACTAGTATACACGACCAGGTACGAGTGAGAGTGCGAATAACTAGTTGGGTTCGATTCCTAACAGCGCTACTGATATTCCTATGCTATTCTATATTTTGACCTTGAAGTTGCCAGGAACAATGGGTGCCTGGGGCGTCCATGTAGGATACAAATAAATAGAGACCCAGACACTCGAATCAAGACGAGGCAAGTAGATCACTAAAGATGAGTATGGGGTATATGGTATACACCTAGTCATTTATATATATAGTAACTCGAAAGGCCATGTCCAAGTCCAAGTTGATATTATATCCTCGGACAGGCTGGAGGTCTAGCAAAGCAACTGTATCGCTACAACCTAATTCTTTGACGTCTTTTCCATGCTTCTTCGAAATATGCCTGCCCAATGCCTAAAACGCCGCTCCATGTCGGACTCGTTGCTGTGTAGAAAACGAGTGGAAAGTATGTGCCATGTCTAAAATGCATATACATACACTTGTAAATATCTAAGCAGATCATTTTCTTTTCTTTTATCCTTTTAGGAGAAACCTCCCATATCGAGCATATGGCCCATCTTTTCGATCTAGACACACATAACTTTGTCAGTTCACTAGGACTAGGATCTTTCGTGCTTGTAGGGAGAGAACAGAATAAGGAAGGGAAGGAGACGAGAAGACGGAGGAGAAGAGGGAGAAAGAGGGGGAGAGAAGCAGGGGAGAGAAGGCAAGGCATGAGAAAGGCGAAGGGGGGGAGGATGAAGCGAGAAGATGGTAGCAATAAACTCACTTTGGTCTTCAAATACCCCTCCACTTCACGACTCCGGAAACCACCTTTTCCTTTCCAGCTGAGCGGCACCATGGCCACGCGCTCCGTCACCCTGACCTCTCGGTTGGGCCCCTCGACGGCGCGGATCTTTTCGGGATTATTCGTCAACAACCTGACTTCCTTATGGCCCAGGTCAAGGAGCATGGCCGTCGCGAGGCCGTAGCTGCGGGCATCCGCCGGGTGTCGCAGCAGCAGATTCGCCTCGACCGTGTCAGACCCCAAGTCTTGCAGGTTATAGGCCTTGAGCTTCTCGCCGAGCCCAATACCGCGGCCTTCTTGGCGTAGGTAGATGATGATGCCGCCGTTCTCCTCGCTCGGGAGAGACATGAGCCGGGCTGCCTCGTCGAGCTGCTCTCCGCAGTCGCATCGCGCAGACCACGCCGTCTCGCCCGTATAACATTCCGAGTGTATGCGCACGAGCGGCGGGCCGGATTGTCCGGTTGTATCACTGGCATCGGCATCCACGGGGGCTGCAGGAGCTGCGGGGCCTATCATGCCACTCTGGGTCCTGCCTGGATATAGGCGTCCGGTGTAGGCGCCCCTAACCATCCGGTCCATCTCCGTCTCCCCTTCCCTAGGCGCATCAAGTGATGTGCTCCTGATATGTGATCCAAACACAATTGCCAGGTGTTCCTTCTGATCGACGTTATTGGTATATAGATGGAGAAACATCTCGGTGCCGCCAGTGGTCGGGATTCGCGCGCGCACTATGCATTGTACCTCGGGGAGTGTCTCGAGGAGGCGGGGTTTCTTGGTGCCGCAACCGCCCGAGGGGATAGACGAGTCGACTGGTACGCTGCGGGGCGGCTCACTGCGCGGTGTGGTGGTTCCCGGTGTCGCGGGAGGGGTGAAGGCTGGCGATAGCAGGGAAGGAGGAGGGAGGGCCGCGTCGCTGTTGGCGATCGAGCTCAGTGTGGCCGTGGGCGCTTCGAGGGTCCTGGATAGAGGCCGCGCTACGGACGAAAGAGAGAATTCCTCCCGCTCTTCATGTCGGGTGGTCTCGGTATCTTGAACGGGCCGCGACCGTGGTGAATAGAAAGAAGGAAGGTGGACGGTCTCTTGGTGCCAAGACTTGCCCGCCTCGGTTGTTTTGCCGCTGGTCTTCTCGTCAGGGTCGGGCGTCATGGCTCCGGCAGAACTAATGCCGGCCATCAGGTCGGGAACTGGCGAGAATTGAGAGAATTACAATGGCGGGGGAAGTCGAGTAGAGGCGTAAGCACACTGACTGTGCCACTCGCAGCGAGAGTCGAGGTCCCCAATTAAGGGTAGAAAACAAGTATTGCCTTAGGTAACCTTAGGGCTATAAACAGCAGCATAAGCAAGTTGCTCGCGGGCTTTTCGACAGTAGCTACCAGATGCGAGTAGCGTGGATGTGCGATTGGAACTGGAAGCGAATGATTGTTTGAAGAAGAAAAAAGGAAGGATTTGTAGTGTCTGTAGCGTCTATAATGTTAGTAGAGAAGAGGAGGAAGTAAGCAGAGACCTAAGCTAGTGTGCATTTCTAGAGGCCGGTTACTCGGGAATGCCGACAGTTCTGAGGATTTGATCTGATGATTTGATGAGGCTCGAGTGGTGTTCGGCAATTCGGGGTCCCCAAGTCTCCAGGTCTGTCCAGGGTCGCCAAAGCTTATATGGCCGACTATTCGACCTAAGGTATGCTTATTATTAATGAGCACGAGCTCGTCTTGTCATCAACGGCTTTGCTCGGTCAAGCAAATGCCTGAGGTGGGGTACAATGTCTTAGTCATGCGTTACAGAACTCGATACCATCGACAGTACAACTATTCATGACATCGGAGTGGAGCGGGGGTCGTGGAGCGGGGGTCGTGGAGTCTCTGGGCACAACTTCTCTGGGCACACTCTCGGGGCACTAGTTCAAGTACGTCACATTGATCCGCTGTGTAATACCAGCGGCGACATTGCCGTTTCTATATGCTGACCTATACAAATATTTATATGTAGGTGTAGAAGCTGAATACTCAAACTAGCACTTAAATCCCCATACTAAGTGCTTAATTAGGTATGGGGCTTATAATGCTGGGTAGAGTGTAGGGCTGGTAGTTAGTACGGCATTATAAGTCTATAAAGAGATTGACTAGTTAGGTGCACGGAGTACATCATAACTTGAACAAGAGAATTGTAGTAAAAAACGAAACATCCGATCGAGGTTATCCTTTACTGTGGATGTTGATCTGCCCACTCTAGGACAATACACGTGTATTAGGAACGATATATCAGCAGGAATAGCATACCCCAGTCTCGCCTCACAATAACATGCAAACAGTATTATGTTGGGATAGTTGCCCTATTTCAGGACACCCACGATGCTCTGAATGTCCCTCAGGAAGTCCAGATGCCGTTCCAGCCAAAGGCACAAACATTTCGCAGCCAGGTATCGCGCGTGATGCGGCCCATAAGCTAAAGGTCGGCTGTTACTTAGACGCACTATTTGTATAGAGCTTAAGGGCGTCTTGCTTTTAGCACAACAAGTCCAGCGAGGAATATCTCCTTTAGATTGCCACTCCTTAGATCGTATTTGCAGGTTCGGCATGTAAATATGTCAGTAACAATATAATCTGTAGAGTTTTTACTAACTATTATGCAATCAAATTTCTTGTTAAGCTCAAGAAAACCAAATTCCGAGACTCCCACAAATGCTGATTCCGTTATACGGACAAAACAATAACCCCCAGTACGTCAAGCAAGTATGTTCAAGTTTTCAGGTATGATTTTGGGGAAAATACTGGCAAGCTCAATGAGACGGTTAAACACAATAAGTATCTTTCGGGTTGTTAGTCTTGCGTTAGGCCATCGCAGCGTTAAGGTGGAAGGTACTATCTAGACCAATCCATTTTGCCCCCACCTATTTCAGGGTGTTAGGTTATGTCACGCGCGATAGAAATGTCTGACGTCTCGGTGTCGGAATTGGGTCCTTGCTTTACATATAATATGCATAAACCAGACCTTGAATTCGAGGGCTAACTCAGAAGGCTATTTAGACGAGCAGCAAAAGTATTGTGAGGACCCGAGAAGATTATTGTAATCTGAAGCTATCCCAAGCCCTACCTAGTTGCCCTCGTTATAGGTTAACTACCTAGATATATTATTACCCCATCTTTGGGAGCGAAACTCAAAAAAAATTCTTTGTAACTCACGTAGAATTGGACGAGCCCGATGGGTTTGCTGAGCTTAGCAACAATTGATGAGAGTGTAGGCAATGCAACACTTCCGCGTATCTCGCGGCTTGGCGATTCATCCAGTTGAAGAATCTTGATGTTTTATCGCCATTATTAGCAAGCGAAATGGGCCGGTCACATAAGAAGCCAACGCGGCACCACAAGGGATGATTACTATGTAGATAAACCTTCAAACCGGGCGAAGAAGATGGGGAGACAAAGATACTAACCGTATTACTTACAGATATAGTGTCCCTACGTAGTGTTGACGTACTCCGCTAACGACAGGTTGTATAAGAACTTCAGCATACACCATTTGAGAAAAGCCTTTTGCTCGATCTGGGACAGTGAAAAGAAACAAAAGTCTTAAAAAAAAGCGTTCTGCACGAGCTACAACAGCCAACGAAAGAAGGTTAGCCAAAATCACACATCTAATGACCTCAAAGGGTCGTGCCTTCAAATACAAGAGAAGCCCCTGAAAATAATACCAAATTGTCTTATCTACAGAAATGTAGAGGATATTAAAGCTTGACAAGTTATCTAGCCTGAGCTGTGTAGTTGAGTCAAGTGGCCACTCTAGTAGACTAGAGACTAAAGTTTGTTGTTGATACCACTTATACATAATACGCTACCGTGCTGCTCTTGTCTCGATCTAGTGTACGCGCCCGCCTCTCCTAACAATGAGTGATCCAAGTATGTCGCCCACGGGGTCGTTTCGTCTGGGGCGACTTGCCTTAAAGAAACCCCGGATTGCCATCGTTGAGAACTCGTGAGTTTGTGAGAAAGGAAGCTTTGTCAAAATGACGAAACAAATGTACGAGGTAGACGGCATGCTTCTTTACGCCGTATAACTCCTCAGCCAAGACTACGGAGTTTGAGTGGAACGGTGAGTACCCACCCAGCTCTGTAGAAAAGCGTGTTGCCCTGAGCGCATACTAATTAGGATCCTAATGCCTTCCGGACTATTACCAACATATCATATGTTCGGGTGACCGTCGACGGAACACTTGCCGGGAATGTATTCGCTTGCCGCTGGGCTTGGGAAGGCAAGACAATCTTCTAAGTTACTTAACTCATTGTGGGGAAAGAATACCGCGACCGTGGCCTGACGAAAGGCTTACTAGAGATTCTGAAGGAAGACATAGCCGATATATACGGTATTATGAGTTAGCTCACACCCGGCTGCGTGCCTAGTGGCGAGAACGATTTTTGGATGAAGTACGATCTGTTATACTAGGCTTATACGGAAACCAAAAAAAAGGAAAGTTAACTAATATCTGTTCAAAAATTAGGCCTCAGTATATTACCGATGCGATAGCTGTGCTGAAGTCTAGCACAGAGCTTGGGAATGGTCTAGGATCCGGCGACGGCTTTCCTAGATTCGCCCAACGCATAGCCTAGTACGAGCTCTCCTAACATTGACATAGCTGATTGATTTCCGACGTCGAATGGGCCGTACTCGTTCATCCTAAGGAACGAAACTTCATTGATATTAATTCCCTGCTTATCGCAGATGTAATCAACATAGCTTGCGTCGAAATCTGCAAAATTAAGGTAGATCAAATGACGATCTTGTGAAATTAGGAGACGCCTGACCACGAACTGTGAGAAGAAACTGTAGGTACATGGTCGTATAATATGGAGGCAAACACATACCTAATCTTTTCCCCCGTAGCGCGAAGCTGACTCATGTTTAGCGGCCGATATTGGTTGATCCATGAGGCCATTTGCGCACTCTCTTGCATCCTGATTGCCGCTTTCTTCGTTTTCCTGGTAAACGGCTTGACCTCCATGATTGCCAAGGGCTGTTCATCCTGTCGGCTTTTCAGGTATCCATCTACTCTTGCTTCGTATGTCTTTGTTCCCGTATGATCTCGCGCGATTAAGGGGAGACGATGCAAGGTCCAGTTCGCTTCGAGCTCGGTGCAGTGGATCGCTAGGGCGTTGAGGTATTCGATAAGAGCTGTATTTACAATCTGCTCATCCTGTACGGCTTTAAACACCCTGGGATCTTCAAAGGGAGACGAAAAATCTTCTGGTGTCTCATATGGAGCAGGCGAGCCGCCCCTATCTGGTGTAGTAGGTCGGCTTGGGGGGGAGTCACTTATGTGTAGTTCTGCTACAGGCTGTTCCAGATCTAGGAGCTTCGGGATCGGGGTCGGGGAGGATTGGACGGCAGCTCTCTGTTTGAGCTGATTTCTTGTCCTCTTGGCGATTGGGCTCATATCTACCTTGGCACTGTCATTGCTTTCGGGGGGTAGGCCCTGCGACTGGGCCTGGTGGTACCTGACGAGGGAAAAGGTATCAAGGCCAGCATAACCCTGCTCTTCTAGAGTCTTTGGGGGTGTGCCAGTAGACTCAAGAAACCGCTGCCAGGTTGATGCTATGGCACTCGAAGATAGGAACCGCTGCGCTTCCTGGAAACTTGAATCGTCTATCCAGGTAGACCTATCGCGTGCATAGAGGCTATCTATGGTGTGTGACTTCCATAGAGTACGGAGCAATATAAATTGTTCTCGGGAGATTCCCGAGCCAGAACAGGCCAATCCATAGTGATGGATGGATTTCCATACGAGCTGGTTAGATGCCGCCTCCCATGCCGTGGGATCCTTGGGTAGGCGTGATTCGTCGGACATTATCTACGACAAGAAAGCTTAGGGGAGTAAATCAAGAGCAACTTGGAAGAGAGATTGTAAAGAACGAATAACCATTTATATCACGGGGTATAAACGGCATTGTAGTGTAAGTTTTGCATCATTTTATACTCGACTTAAGCATCGTCGGGCTGGCGAACGTAGCCTTTGACGTGTTGGTTTGGTACCGTGTTCCTAGTCTCATTGTAGCCGCCATAGTTCTGACTAGCAATCTCATCTTTTGCAGACATATCCGATCTCGTCACTCCAAAGAAGGCAAATTGTAGCGAATCATCAGCTCGGTATTGGTATATGGTTCACATGATAGAAGAGTTGGTTTCGGACAGGGTCCACGGCGGCTTAATCAATGTAACCGTCTACCAGAAGGAGTATCTCTTGTTGGTGGCGGGCCCCTCCACAGAGTGATCGCCACGGTTAAAACAACTCCAAAAAATCACATTTGTGACTTAACTTGACTTACTTGAGCCTGAATCTACTGGCAGGCTCGCTTGCCTTGTTTGCTATATTTGTTTGTTTGCTATGTTTGCCTTGCTTGGCTGGTCACTGTCCCCATAGCCTCGCCAGCTAGCCATTTATGCCTCTGTGTTAAGCCAGCCATGTGCAACACTACGCTAGGCGCTGTTGATAGTGACAGCGTTGCTGACAGTGCAGATGAAGCCCTTGTCCATCGTATCAGCTAAAAGAGAATGGGGGAGCAGTAGAATTTTGTGCTTTCATAGTTTTTGATGTCACATCTATCCCATGAACGGCTGATGTAATCCTTCCTATTTTCTGTAACCGACTTAGGTAGATAATGAGTAGATAACCTTTGTGTATATCTCTTCTAATTAATAAAACTTTCCCCGGTAGTATTTAGCTGGTAGTTGTACCATTAAGGGGGTTTGGTCTAGGCATAAAGGCCCCAGGGGAGTGAGAACTACATAGCGGTGCCGAATGCTTGCCGCTTGTCACCCGGCCAACAGTGGCAGCCAACCCCACTATCATGAAGTATACAGGTATGTGGAATGGAAAACACGGACTGGTCTATCCTGACTCAGAAATCGCCCGAAACAATTTCCGTGCTCTGTACAAGTGTAACGTAATAGTAACGATGTTGAACTGTGTACTGTACAGTGACTGGCTTGGTGAGTAACAAGGCGGGGTCTGCAAGGGACGTTAGCGTAGTACCACTGCCTAGATACCTAGGTACTTGGGGTAATAACAACAAAATCAACATCAATGCCGTCCACACTCCTGGCGTCACGTCACCAACAGCATTCTTTAGCAACATCGGATACCCTTCCCCATCTAGACGGTTGCCTAATCACCACCATTACACCTTGCTTCGACGCATAAATGAGCGCGATGTCTCGCAGAAGGTCGGCTGGTCCGATATACTTGGAACAGACAGACATCGAACCCAAAGCATCAACAACAGAACCCCAGAACACCATGCATTCACATCAGACATCTCAACCCTCTTCACCCGTGCTTCAAAAGCCCATTGTCCAGGTTGCTCTACGTATACTCAGGCAACTTCGACCCCATCTCGCCCAGCCGTATATCGATGCTGGAAACTGGAACGAATTCTGTATCACTTGTGGCCAACTCGATCTCAGTTGGGAATCTGAAAATGGAGGGAATTCCTTACGGTTGATTACATCTGAGAAGATGCAACAAATGGCTAGCCAATACGGGTTTGGCCGCATCGACGCGCTGATCCCGGACACACACAACATATTCAACAACTCATCTGTTACGGCTGAATACCTCAATGATCATCTCTTCTCTGTCGACGAAACCGATTTTCTTATAAACCAGTCCAAGTGGTGGTGCCGAAAGTAAGCGTCCCTATACCTGGTGATCTTACATAACTCGTGCTGATATCGTGTCGATAGCCCCGATAAGTGGGAAGTAGCTAGCCTTCGATATTTCCCCAATCAGGAGTATTGGCAGGTCGAATACATGTTCGGTGTTAAAGATGGTCACTTGCCCCACATTAACTGCACCTTGGTAGAAGCCGGGAAGCTCAACGAGGACAACCTTATGTTTAGTGAGGTGTGGTCTATCCTCATGCTTACCCTCCTCTCTTTGCGTATTCCTCCGAACGATAAGCACGAGGTTGTGCCGGTGAGCTAGAAAATTTCAGATATCTTCTCATCCCCCTTGGCTCCTTAGAACTGGCCCTCCCATATACTTTTAATCGCTGACTGGGGAGCTGATAGGTCACCGTTGTAACCTTCTCCGGCACAACATTCCGTATACTACAAGGGCTTGTGGACGGCGAGGCAGGTAACGTTAGGATTAACAAGTCCAGCATCGTGCCCATAAGTATGGATAAGGAGAACGCAACGCAACAGATGATGCTGATCATGAGGTGGCTATTAGCTGAACCACTCGGTCCAAGCAAGCAGTAGGTTCGATAGCAGGATGCTATTGTGCTCATGTTACTACCAAAGGCGGGGGATGAGTGACCCGAGAGACAAACCGTCGACTAGCTAAATAATGAGGGCTATATGTATCGACAGGGCTGTTGTAAAAGGTGGTATACCGATGTTGAGCGGCGTGATTCACCTCGTTGGGCGGTTACATATCAGGCATTCATAGGGGATTTCGAAGCTTTCCTGTTTTCGTTGATACTTCTGAAATTAAGGTCACATTGTCTTTATACTGTTGCCAATTTCATGATACCGTGCCTGTCAGTAAAGTCTTCAGAATAAAAAGCCCTCCCTCTGATATAGTGTACCAGTACCTATAACATAGGAACTATAATACTGTATGTAACAACAGTTAGACTGGGAAGGTATAGTGGGTGTAATAGTAATGTACTACAAGTACATACTTAATGTCCACTTCTGCGTATAGAGTACTTCGATTTGAGTAGCAGAGCGCCACGGAAGGCGTGTATCTAGATTAGAATTCTTCTATCACTAGCGATGCTAAGGTACCTAGCCAGGTAAACGTACGACATATCTACCGCATATAGGTCTACTGAATGCATTAATTCCTGACCTTACCCATTACCACTATGTGCCACTACCCCATGACACAAAACAAAGAAGTTCTTGTATATAGTAGTAGTTAGTTACAAGGTTTCCAACAACTTCGTGCATCAACAAATGTTATATCGTACCCTTATACTAGCAGTCCTAACAGTATGTGAGGATGAAACTTATTTAGGTTTCCCTTTTTTCTCACCAGAAAAATCTCTGCCAAATTATTGTCCCGTAGCTTGAAAGAACTAACTAGGTTAGTCTAAACTGTAGGATCTAGTATTCCGTAATGATAAAACGCCTACCTATAAGTCGTGTAGTTTGCACTAATTAATAAGTAAGAGGTCTGAACCTGTAGCATTTAAATGGGGGTCAGCTTAACCTTAGCTGTGGAGTCTGATGTTACTTTCCACTTCTAATTGTTTTCAACGCAAGAAGATTACCTATAGATCACTGAGCTGCGCTGTTAAAGCTTATGGCGGCATGTTTATTTATTTTACGATCATAAAGTTCAAAGTTTCTCATGAATACTACTTAATATATTAACATAATCATAGCTCATGATTCCGCTCTATTTTAGTCTATCAGGTCATCAAAAACCTATACTACCCAGTTCTGCGCAGTCACTGCCAGGTTAGAACCTGGTAGTTACACGACATCGACAAAATGAATAGTAAGACCTGTAGGTAGCTGGAAGGTAGTAGCTAGTAGATAAAGGGTATGAAATAGTAATGCAATTGACCCCTAAGTCCTCCAATATTCTTATGCGGTGCTGGGCACCCATATATACAGAAAGTAGCTGCTACATTATGCCCTGGCATATAAGAAGTGATTGCCAAGCCACTATAACTATAACAAGGGTTATTATGTACCTCGAATTACAATATTTCTTAGGGCTCAGAGAATCGTTTAACTATCCCATCAAGAGAGTCTCCGGATATGGTCCTGGAATTTTAGGTCTATTTACTATAGTTGCCGACACGCTATGCCCCTTATGTTTTAAAATGAAGCAAGGGCTAACGTGGTTAAACCCCAACACTAGGACAGCGACTAGGATCTGTGAGGGTATCAAGGTCAGGTGTTAGCAATCACGTTTAAGACAATCTTGACCCCAAAAATGCAAAGTGATCACGGTCGCTGCACGGTGTTTGCCTCTAGTGCAACCCTCCTTCGCGCCAATAGATTCCTTTTCGTCCAGATTCCTATCCCTAAGTCGCTCTTAGCCATAACCCCCACTTTTGCTCTCCTCGCGTACCTTAGGCGGTTCGATTTTACGTGTTCTAGATCATGGTCTATTACTTCAACCAAGCCTCGGACTTACAGCTTTTGCAATAACACTAATTCCAACATATTCTCGAACAGTAAATACATCGTCTTTGATCGGTCAGTAACAATGGAAATAGAATCATCTAGCCCCCGCGGGTTATTTTGGTGCTTCTCGTTTATAGGATTCGTCCTAAGTTCTATTCTTTGGGCAACCCTAAGAGCGTACCCTAGACCAATCCCGGGGATTCCTCATAATGTATATGCTACCAAACGCATCACTGGAGATCTGGCTGAGTTGCAAGAGCAGCAGAATGCCGTTGGTAGTATTCGACCATGGTTCCTAGAGCAGGCACAGAAGCATGGTTCGGCTATCGTACAAATTTTCCTCGGTCCCTTTTCACGGCCAACCATTCTATTGTCTGACTACCGGGAAGTATATGATATATTGACTCATCGCGACGCCGATTTCCAAAGGGGTAAGAAGGCCGAAGTGTTGAAAGGGATTCTGCCTCATGCATTTCCTTCCTTAGAGTCTTTCGATCCTAGGTACAAAGAGAGCAAAGCTATTATGAGAGGCCTCATGACTCCCTCCTTTTTACAAAACGTGAGAAAACCTATTTTCTATATATCCAGGAATGACGAGTTGATCTGATCGTACTAGGTCTCAGCGCCACCAGTATATCGCGCAACGGTGCGACTACTGGAACTATGGAAATTAAAATGTCACATGAGTCGTGGTCGCCCTTTCGATGCCGCAGGTGACATCTTTGCGTTTTCGTTCGACGCAGTTTTAAGTGCCGCTACTGGCTTAGCAGACTCTGGTGGAGATCTTAGCCGCCAGATATCAATTTTGCGAGCACATGAGGAGAGCCGGACTTTCACAACAGGGGAACCCCCTGTAGATCAACCAATTATATTTCCGACAGCCGATCCCTCATTGGAGAGAAAGGCATTGGGTATCGATGAAGAAAGACTGTGGAAAGCGTTTTATATGCCCTCACCCCGCCTCTATCACTGGTACAACAGTTTTCGACCTGCTGTACGAGATGCTAGGCGGATTATGACAAATTATATAAGCTCTCAGATCCAAAATGCAATCCTAGATATCAAAAAGGGGCGCGAGCCCAGATCTGCACTCGGCTATATCATACAACATCAGATACAGGGTGCAGAGAGGACTGGACATAACTTAGTTCTCGATGATCCTCGAATAAGAGACGGCATCTATGGGTATCTTATTGCTGGACATGATACTTCTGTGGGCTCATTACTGTGGCTTCTCAACCGACTAGTTACTCATCGCGAAGAGCAGGAAAAGGTTAGGAACAACCTACGCGAAACATATACCGCTGCTTGGGAAGAAAGACGATTGCCAACAGTATCAGAAATGTCCAAGCCTGCAACATATCTCAATGCATTTATTGAGGAGGTCCTACGTATCAATACTCCCGTTGTAACTATTACCGTTAGTACTCGACGAGACACAACAATACTCGGCCATCAAATTCCTAAAGATACTCCTATATTCCTCAATCTTACGGGACCATCTTTAAGTGTGCCCTCCATTCCAGTAGAGGAGTGTTTGCGGAGTCCAACTTCACAGGCCCGTGGCTCTAGGCGCGAAAATTGGGATGACTCCAACCCAAAGAAGTTTTGCCCTAATCGCTGGTTGCGTACAACGCCAGAGGGAAAAATCATATTCGATGCTTCGAGCGGGCCAACTCTTATGTTTAGTGCAGGACGGAGAGGCTGCTGGGGTAAGAATCTAGGATATCTGGAGCTAAGAATTGTGCTTACTCTACTGCTCTGGACCTTTGATCTTTGCGAAATTCCGGACAGCCTTGGATCAGAAGACATATATGACTCATTAGTCACAGCACCGAAACACTGCTTTCTGAGGTTATCTGAGTTATAATTCGGGGTGCGGGTTAGACGAGATCACCAACCACACTACCACGCCTAGGCTTCATTCTAGGATATATGTATTTAGATCGTGGTATAGAATACGGTGTTAAATGCTCATGTGTGGGTTCTTGAAGCAAACACAAAATTGATATATAAATAAATCCCATGTATTTTCAGATAAGGCAGAAGTCGTGGTATGGTTGACATATCCCTAACAAACTCACACTGCCAAGTTAAGGTAAATGGTGTACATGCCAAGGTAATAGTTCACCTAGAATGATGGGAGAATACACCAAAAATCCACCTAATTAGTTCTGTAAATTAAAATAAGCGCAAAATTTTATCTTGTTATAGTTGCCAAAGAACTGACGCATGGACTAAGTGTTTACTACGGTCCATAACCATAGACAAACACTGGGAATGTCAGGGACTAATGTGGTAGTAGAGATTCTGTGTATACGTAGGTGCCCTGGCACCCCACGAGAATATTAGAGGGTCAATTGTATCACCATTATGATCCTTTGAGTCCTAACCTACCGCCTAACTTCTTCCTAGCTACCTACAGGTCTTACTATTCACTCTATGACAATAACCCTGACATGGGATCTTCATCACTATTATTACTTTACTACACTACCCGTGGTTCTCTTTACCACATATACACTAGTAACTAGTCTGTTATTTTTCTTATTATCTTTTTATATGTAGGTTCTATACAAATAGAGTACTTCTATCACGAAGCCAGAGAACCAAGCCTTCTACGGGGTTGCCGACCTGTGATAATATTCAGGTGATTTGTATGGGAAAATGGGGGTCCGTGACTAGGTGCGTTGACTTAATCTATCTCCGATTAATATGAATAATAGTACATATTTGCGTTTGACAAACAATTCATCAAAGGGTTTCCCCTTTTGACGGGCTCGCCTTCTCACTCTTCTGAGCGTATGCCCTGACGCCCGCGACTCTGGCATGCATCTAGAACCTGTGGATCATCGCCATTGCTCTTGATCATTAGTATCCACCCCGCGTCTCCGCGAGAAACCCCTCTTACCGTTCTGAGGGGCATCGCTCAACTCATAATGAGGGGCTCTTTTGCGATTGCGCAATTCGATAAACAGACGCGGAAGCATAGGGAAGCAGGCTACTAAGATGACTGTTGTGAATTCGGCAAGCCTACAAATTGGAAATGCATAACGTTAGCATATATCACCCATCGGAGCCGGCAGCGCAACCTACGCCCAGGAACCCACTGGCTCGATATGCCATGTCGCATCTTCACTCTGCGTTAACTTGACACTATAGTATAACCGGACGATGCAAGCAATGCAGGCGCTGAAATAGTCCCGTCAGATTAGTTTAATTTGAACTCTCTAGGGGTATATCGCAAGACTCGGAAAGGAACAACACGCACAATATGCCAACCGCAAACACCACTGACACCCCAAGTTTCTTCTTTGGCGTTAGTTGGAGATTCCAGACCGCGACGGTTGGGATGATTAGAATCGAGATGTCAGACACGACGTTGATTGCACTTGTCGCTAATATGCTGGCGTTTGTCGATATGCAATGTCCTGGGAGCGTTGGGTTTGTGATTTTACTTCGCGGGACACATGCGAAGATGAAAGCAAAAAATATCGCCAAATAGAAAAGTAGATTGGCCCATATCAGGGCCGAGACGAGTCGAGAAGGGCCCTTACTCTGTTGGTGTCTATAGAATATGCTTTCGATCTGTCGAAGAACAGTGTATTTGGCGAAGAACATGGTAGGACCGTATAATATCTCAAGAAGATTTGCCAGCTATAATTTTCAACAAGATCAGTTGTCTAGAGGCCTTAGCTGACTATTTGAGAAGCACAATGGCCCAGTGAGTGCTTACTAGGAGTATATGACTTAGATTAGTGACGCTCACATTCCACTGGTGCTGGCCCTGGCCATAGGTGTTTGCTGCCAGTTTGACGCCGGTGAATGCTGCAAAGAATAACTAGACTCAGTTGTTAGTCACAAGAATCCACAAGATAGAAGAGGATACATACTAAAGCGAGTATCAACGCTACTATACAAAATACAATTTAGACTTATTATACATTATCGAGTAGATACTGATCATCGGCTACCTACAATCGCTAATATCGAGCTGCTTGAGTAACCTCGCCCGTGTATAGGTCCGTATGACCACCCCGACCAGACAAAAAGTCAGCGTGACCGCCGCCAGCGCCGCCTGGGAGCTAGTTATGGGATACTGATCGAGAAGGGTAGGCTCTATACTGAAAGGGGGGTTCAGAGCGGGAGTATCGTTGGGGTTTTCCATTGGGCGAGAGACTTGGGTAGAACAACTTTGTGTATTGACGGCGGCTGGGTAGTGTTCTTTCTAGTAATCTATGTGACTTATCTTAATTCATGTTCGACCATGCCAATAAGATAGATGCGCGATTTATTCTAGATGGAAACAGACAAGCAGGGATGACAGAAATTCCACTGTTATGGCGCTCTTGTTAACCTGCAACCCCTCTTTGTACAACAACCATCTTTTTCTCCTCACTTAAGCCTCGCCGCATTACCGCGCGTAGCGATACGGCGTAAAACCGTACAATTAGCAAAAGTACAGTGGAAGACTAACAAAAGACAGCATTGCGAGGATATGTCGTAATCTCAATGTCGATTTGTTGCATAGCTGTCTAACAACCTGCTCTAATCCTTGTCACAGGAATTGTATCCCTAGTCAGTTATCAGAGCCTTGCAGGTATGACTTCATTTCGAACCTCGATACCCGCACAGGATCGTGTCCCTATCAAATATTTTAGTTCCTGCATGACTTGTTGTAACATACAGCTCGGAACCTCATCCTACCTATAGGTTTTAGAGCGCGAGCCATCCAACACCGGGCATCCGGTTGGCACTGTATAGATCATGTAGAAAATGGCCAAAATGGTTCTTAAATGCAATTTAGATTCGTACATCCTCTCACAATCTCACGATAGCTTTCCCAAGGAATCCTCTACTAGGCCCTCTTTCACAATATGGTTACGACTTCAGTTAGCAGCGTACTTGCTTGGGAAGCTGATTGCGACTCAGACTTGCAATATTTTCGCTCACTTTCCTGGTCGGCCCCCATCATATCAAACCCCGAAGTTAGACCTTATAAGGCCGAGTCGCCTTTCCGCACTAGACGAGGCATGATTCCAGTGGTCAACAGTTTTATGTTTCACAAAGACGGACTCTTGCGCCACGTAAGCTTAGTGGCCCCGGCCAATGTCACTACATTCGCGTCCACGCTTTCTGATGTCTCAGCACCGCATCTCCTCGAACTCCCAACAGCATCAAAGCGGCCCATACGGACGTTGGGTAGCCTGTCTCCGCGGGGGGCTGAGGAATATCCTATACATCTAGACTTTCTGACCCTCGGGCCCGCTCTCCACGGCCCCCCACGTACAGTTCACGGAGGAGTTCTTTCTCTCCTGGCTGATGGCATCTGTGCAAAAACAGCCTGGATGCATAAAGATCCACTCAAGCAGATCTACACAGCTAAGATACAGATACAATTTCTTAAACCTGCTATTCTTGATGACGGCGATGCCATCTCGATCCTTGCCAAGAGTCGCATTGTACAGCATTTGACGGGATTGGGCAAGATTGTGGTTATCGCCCAGTTTGAAGGTTCGCAAGGAGATGTCTACTCTACAGCGGAAAGCCTTCTGTTGGAAAGAAGTTGGAGGGCGACCTTATAAATGTTGCATATTTGCGTCACATCGCCAATCTCACTATATCAAACATGTATGATTTCAAGGGCTGACGAACGTACCTAAGATTTCTTAATCCAGAGCCATTCAGCGACGAACACATAATAATGGTAAGCAATACAATGTGACCATCCAAGCATTCCAGATTTTGAATGTTACTTTGTCACTTGCCAAATCGTAGTAGAGAATGCTTCTTAACAAGACAACGCATCCAATTGGCGAGGTAAAAAGATACCCGCAACACCCGCAGCCCCAAAAATATGGACAGAAGAAAGTCCACAGAAGCACGAAAGTTGCTGTTATCCATCTAGCCAGACTGTCACCAAGGTAAAGTGGTAATGATTTGCGATACCGCTGCGCATCGCCTTTTTGCAGCTGGACGGTACTGAAAATAATTGCCACGATAATCAGAATCCACTGTGTAGAGCGGCTTCTCATATAGAATAGCTCAGAAACTACATTCTGACCCAAAGCAAGCTCGAGCGCTCCTGTGCCAAATGCGGTGAAGCCTAGGGTATTTATAACTGGGAATTTCATTAGTATTACTTCACAATTGGATTTTATCAAGAATCTACCATTGCGGCTGAACGGACTGATATCCGCTCCTCCACAATCATTATACCAGTAAGCTGCCGACTCGTATTAGATTCTTTACGTGACTAAATAGTCTTCAGCTATAGCTTCGGGGTGCCGTTGATTGTTAATTGCGAAGGGAAGGAGATTAAGCCAGACCTAGAGAAGCACGATCGGGATACGATACAAAGGCTCCTGAGGAGAGGCCTCGACACTAGCATTCTAGGATTCATATCTTATCATTAGTGCTATTAATACTCCAAACGCAGTCTCGGGAAATACTATAGTCTTCAAGTCGCTATAAGTAAAGGGCCATATCGAATAGAGATGCTCGACAGCAACGCATAAACTATGCGATGATATATTTCGGGGCATTGTGATGGTTCCGTAGATGCGCCTTAGTTCATTCATTGTCTAAGACCAGCGACAGGTCTGTTAGAACAAATGGTGAGGCTCTATCAGAGAATTCCTGGAGGAGGACGTTAAAATATAAGAAATATCGACATGTCGGGCTCTAATAACAGGCTTTGATTACGGCATGCCATGCAGTCATAATTCATATTACATAAATACGTAAGTGCACAGCCCCCTAATGATATATGTTAGTCTTTCCCTGTTATCGCATCAAGGTGGCAAAGCATCTCCCCTCGGTGTTTTGGGTTGTTGGCTCGTAGCCCCTTTTTGAATTATGCCACTGAATCGGACAGGGTATTATGCAGGACACATAGAGATAGATTTATATTTTGCGTTAGAATTCGAGGCTGCATATTCTCGAATGGAAAGAAAATATTATACGCAGGTCGGAGGATCAATAGCTCCTGCAGCATCCCGGAATGAAATTCCACGGATCCCTACCTCCCAGATCATGCAGTACTGGAAGAAACGGTCCTAGTGTAGCAGGAACGTAAGATAAGACATTGTCCCACGAACAGGATTTTTATCAGTTAAAACCCTGGTCGCACCGACACAACTGTGGTGATACTACTCATCACATGGTAAACGTTGAGTGCCGCACCGACCCCAATGCTCACCGACCGAGAGGGATGTCTGGAGATTGCACTGATTAACGCCCACGACTTGATTTTGCGCATATATAATTAATTCAAGTTGTCACATCCCCATGACATTAAACAAAGGAATTCTCGTATATAGTAAATAGATAGTTACGAAGTTTCCAGCAACTTCGTGCATCAATAAATGTCATAATATACCCTATACTAGCAGTCCTGACACAAGTATCGAGAGATTAGCTCTTCTGAATGGCTGTATTAATGAAGTCACGCGGCTGTAACCACCCGTACTGGCCGGAGGGATAAGGCAAACAACAGATAGAGGGATAATGATGTCTGGACAATTTATACCACCAAGATAATAGGTGCGCCGAGGTGGTCGATAGGAAGATGTAAGTTGATCCGAAAGCTCCGCTCAGAACGTCGCCGAGTGGTCCTCACCTCTCACAGTGGGAAGTTCATTTGAGAGACCACTGGAGTTTATCCCTAAGAGATGGACGA
Organism: Xylaria sp. Z50; assembly: GCA_037356035.1. Lineage (NCBI taxonomy): Eukaryota > Fungi > Ascomycota > Sordariomycetes > Xylariales > Xylariaceae > Xylaria > Xylaria sp. Z50. The sequence goes on from JBAWJU010000044.1 coordinate 60,638, forward strand.
CTCAGCAGGACCTTGTGAAAGACGCGAGGGCTTTTAATGCATCCGGAATAGGTTTACATCACCCCCATCAGTCTATCGTCGTGATACTTTGTGCAAGGCCGCCATGCCTGCCTGGGAAAATAACTTGGCCTGTTGGAGGTTAGGATGGTAGCCTTAATTGTCTTGTCAAATTTCACGTTCACTCCTTCTAACGCGAATGCATCTGAATTTGTATCAACTATTCGCGATAATTCCACTCCCACTGTCGGTGATTCGGGCCTATTGCTTAAGCCTGTATGAGTGAAGAAGGTAGCAACGAGACATTGTGGTCAATTGATTATCAATTAGATTTGGATTGGATTTCCAATACTTGCCAGTCACTTTTCTGAATTTATAGCTCGAGCACCAGGCCGATCTTCATTCGTATCTCCAAAAACGTCACGACACTAGGTGATTGACTCCAGTGGCCGTAAAGACTCAAGCTCACTATAAATTCCACGGTCGTAAAGCCGAACTTGTCTCTATAAGCCCCGAATACTTGCATATTCGTACCTAAGACAGCTTCCAGTATCTAGTAGCACAATAGGTATGCTTCGCATTCGCCCCTTTCCTTACCTTTCATACTATCTTTCAGCGGGTGTGTTACACTGTTGGGATCTGTCGTGCCGTGGTATTACCCATGGCGAGCTTGACTCACCCCCCTCGCCTCACCCCCCCAGGCCCAATTATATAGGAGTCAGATGCAGGCCAAAACTCTGCGGGGTCATTACTACCTCTTTAGATGAATACTACCTAAAATAAAGACGCTGGAAACAGGGGTAGATGGACGTTACTTCAAGTAAAAAGACAGCCTGCCTGCCGTCGAATGTAACTGGTCGCAGATGAGAATGGCCCTCCATATGCATCTCCTTGCTCTAGTACTTGGTTGTCGCCTGTATATAAGTCTATTTTTCCCCCCACTTCAATCTCATAACTTATACCAGACGACTAAGCCCAGCCTTACTTATCCTTGACGTATCAAATCCCCAAATAGTCCGCGACACAGAATGGAATGTGCTCCAGCTTATGGTAGAAGACTCATGCCCACGGTTCTAGATGACCTCGCGGCACGATCTCCTGCTCGAGTCTATGCTGCTATTCCCAAGACGAATGATGTCAAGGATGGCTTCAGGGATATTACCGTCGCTGATGTAGCTCGGATGGTAAATTTCATCGCTTGGTGGGTTGAAGGCCGCTTTGGGAAAAGTGACAAGTTTGAGGCCATTGGCTATATTGGCATAGCTGACGTTCGCGGACCCATCTTGTTCCAAGGACTCATCAAGAGCGGCTTCAAGGTATTGGAGTATCCCCCCTCCTCTCGGGTTCTTGGTTCTAATACACTGTAGATATTGCTATTGTCTCCACGCAACACAGCGTCCACCAACATATCTCTAATGATGCAGACAGGTTGTTCCAAATTACTCTATGCATCAGAATTATCCCCTCTCATCGATCCAATGAGAGCTTCTAGCCTTTCGCTTTGTACTGTAGCAATTCCCTCATTCGAGGATATGGTGGCAAGTACACCAAAGCATTACCCATACCAGAAACTCTTTGAAGACGCCCAAGATGAACCAGCAGCTGTTCTTCATTCATCGGGCTCAACGAGTAGGTCATGGTCGTATGTGAGACTATGGAACTCTTCTAATAAACCTTATAGGGCTTCCAAAACCAATTATCATGACACATGCATCATTCGCGGTTCTTGATAACGAGCACAATCTACCCGAGGTGATAGGACGCAAGCGAAGGGACTGGACTATGTGGAGCTTTGAGGGAGGAGGCCGTTTATTCACAGTCTTCCCATTCTTCCACGTAAGTTGAGTACTCATACAACGAATAAATTTCTTGACTAACAAAAGAACAGCTAGGAGGATTCTTAATGTTTACAGGTAATACTAATACTGATTCATTCTTGTGTGAAGCCTCGCTAATAGATGTAGTCGCCGCAATCTTCGGTAAAACGACGATCGTATACGCGCCACCGTTCTTGGTCCCAGATGGTACTCTAATAAGAGATATTATGCTCCAGCAGCGACTGAATGCTCTTTTGTTACCACCATCGCTCGTTGAACAGCTCATAAACGAGCCACAGGGAATGGAACTAGTCAAAAAGTTGGATTTTGTTGCTTACAGTGGCGCCCCATTGAGTTCGGCCATTGGAAACCGACTATCGAAGATCATCGACGTGTTTTCACCTTACGGTGCAACGGAGACATATCCCCAACCAGAATTGGCCACTTCTCCAGAGGACTGGGAGTGGCATGAGTTTAGTCCACATTGCAAACATGAAATGCAACTATTCGATCCCGAAGAAGGGACATATGAACTTGTAATAATGTCTGGAGAGAGCAGCAAAAATACTGCGGCGGTCTATCATAACCTCCCCCATAGCCGCGGGCAATTTCAGACAAAGGATCTATTCATTCGAAACGCCGAGAAACCCAATCTTTTCAAATATTACGGACGCAAAGACGACATTATAACTCTCAGCAATGGCGAGAAGTTTAACCCCATCCCTTTTGAACTTCGTATTCAGGGTGACAGTTCGATTAAAGGCGCGCTGGTGGTTGGCAATGGTCGTTCACAACCTGCGCTCTTACTCGAGCCTAAGAGTTCTGAACAACCTTCACTGGAAGACCTCTGGCCGCTGATAGAAAAGTCCAACACCCTAGTTCCAGGCCAAGGACGAATCCATCGCGGCATGATTATCCTTGGCTGCCCTGATAAACCATTCGCGAGAACTGGGAAAGGAACCATTATTCGTCGATTAACCGAAGATGCTTATCGATCCGAAATCGAGAAGCTTTACGTAGATATGCATAGCTCCAATGTTTACGATCTCCAGGCCGATGCTCAAACCCTTAGTTATGACAGAGTCACGATATCCAAGTTTCTGCGTTCGATCCTCACCGCGGGATTTCCTGCTGGTGTAAGCATAGATGAGGACCAGGATTTCTACTCTGTCGGCCTAGATTCGGTTCAGACCACGATCTTAGTATCGAGTCTGAAGCGCAATCTCAAGGGGCACACCACAGCGTCCTGTGATTGGATTACCCCGCGGACTATTTTCAAAAATCCGACTATCCATGCTCTTTGTGAGCTGTTCTATGAGTTCTTGAACGAAGGCACTATACCCAAGCGTAATGATGAAAATGAGGATGTTGTGCCCAAATACCTCGCGGCCCTGACCAGTACATCGAAACCGGCCGGAACGAGAGAACCATGTACGTTAACAACAGTCGCCGTCGTGGGCTCAACCGGGTTCCTAGGCCCAGAGATAATAAGAAGTCTACTCATGGACTCGTCGATTATCCGGATCTACTGCCTCAACAGATCTAAAGACGCAAAGGAGCGAACACTCACACAACTCAACTCAGAAAGTTTCACACCTCTACTGCACAAGCTCGAATATCTCACCATTGAACTCGGTAAACCGCGCCTCGGTCTCCCCGACGACGATCACAACAAGCTCGCAGCAGAGCTCGACGCCATCGTCTTCAACGCATGGAGACCGGACTTCAATCTGACGGTCCACTCCTTCCACCCTTTTCTCCACGCGCTCGTAGAAGTCATCAATATTTCCGTCACTAGCGTCCGAAGCCCACGCATTCTCTTCGTTAGCTCGCTGTCGTCAGTGGGTAGTCTGGCGAGCAACTCCACTGTGCCCGAAGCCCTCGTCGACGACCCCGCAGCAGCTACATCCATGGGTTACGCCCAGTCCAAACTCGCCGCGGAGCGCGTGCTGGCCGCTGCGTGCCGGCGTTACGGCATCTCGGTCTTGGTAGCGCGTGTATGCCAGCTTGTTGGCGCCTCAGCGATGAGCGATGCATCGTGGCTCTCGGCCGTCGTCACGACTTCCAAGACGCTGAATCTGATCCCCAGCCACGTTGCAGTTGTGGACTGGGTGCGAGTTAGCGATGCGGCGAAAATGCTGTACGATTTCCTCAAAGCGCCGGGAGGAGAGGGAGAAGCACTGTTTTATCATATTACGCATCCGAAACAGCAGTCTTGGGATATTATCGTGGACGCCCTACGCAAGCGATTGAATGGTGCGGGTGTTGTTCCGCTACGCCAGTGGATTGGTAGGCTTAAGGAGATTGAGCATCCGAGTAGAGATAAGTTGCCAGCTGTGGTGATGTTGGATTTCTTTGAGTCGTTAGCTGAGGGCGGGGAGAAGTTGACGTATGATACTCAGCGCGCTTCCGGTGCCTCGAGTGTGAGTTTGGCGAGGATTGATGTGAAGTTCATTGAGGCTTGGTTGGGAGAGTGAAAAGGGCCCTGAAAGCAAAGCGAGGAAAGTTGAATTTAAAACGGAGACTATACAGGTAACTCTTAAAAGTCCGAAGGTTCATGTTAATATTCTGTAACACAAACTAGGCACATAAGCAACGGACGAGTGGTAGAGATTATTATACGATGATGAAAAGGAGGGAGGGTAAGTAAGGTGCTTATGGGCTATCAATATATTTATCGTCTGATAGGTCTATGTCCGCCTTTCCATAAGGGCTGTGCGTCTTGTTGCCTATGGAGTTTAGGCCATTACCGAGGTTGACAACATTTTTTTATGAATACTGGCCTTGCCCCGACGAAAGAGCACGCGGAGAGATTGTGGCGGCAGGTTTCTCACCAGTTGCATGCCTATCTCTTCCCAAAGCATTTGATAGATGAGCGATTCCACCATGCTTGCCGACTCCTAACGCTGCTTTTCCTTGTAGATGGTAAGCTTTGGTTACCTTCTAACACCGTTAGCCCTAGAATTGTGACACAGAGTTGGGTTGAAAACTATGTAGATATTCTCGAGTAGACGTCCCTCAAGGATAGTCGTGCTTATAACTATAACTCAATACGGCTGTTCCGGGGTTCATCTCAACCAGACCGCAATGTGCTCGTCGAATGGATTAGTTACGATGTTTGGAAGTCCGTGTGTGCACATGATAGGGCTGTGAGAGACGAGATAATCGAGCACGTCTTTACTTTCATGCGGGCGCAGACGGATGCAACCCGTCTGTCAGAGATGGGGATAGGTTAATATCTAGAGTATCGCGAGGCCGATGTTGGCAAGGCGTAAGTGCGGCCTCCTGTCATTTTCAAAGTCACATAGTTAGGTGTACGAAGCTAAAGTTTCTTCCAAGCTTGCTTGCCGCACTAATTCGCTTCTCCATGGCGCTCTCGGTGCCTCTTTTGGACCTCGGGATGGTTCACCCCATCGAGCGCAACTACTCGAAGTATCTCTCAGTCATCAACGGTATTTGGTCGTACGGAAAAGAAGCCCCAGCCGCCTAAATACTCCACAATAAAGGCGGGGTGTCGGGCACAGTAGTTGCTGTACTGAGCAAGGAGACCAAATTAGTACTGATGCCGCGAAGCCCATTCTCTACCATATGTGTAGGGAGTAGGAGCTCGAACGCCAGATATTAGTGGCTAATATTTTGGAACGAAATGATACGCCGGTGCGAAGGGCATATTTACAGGGTTTGGAGTTCTAGTCGAGCGGAAATGAGCTTTGGAGCATGACAACTCTATGGTATGCGCAACCAGGGAGCGTACAACCTCACGACTAAAGACAGAGTCGAGAATGCGGCGTCATCGTTTGAAGAATATTCGACGCTAGAACACGAGAAAGAAAAGGCCTCCCGTGTACCTGTAAACTACGTCTTTAAGTTCGCGTCCCTTTTAAAGAGGAAAAGATTTCGCGGTTCTCACTAAGCACCCCTCCTCAAATAAGGAACCGCAGGAAGGACCAGCTGTTTGCAAGAAAACCGTTGAATTCGCCGAGCGCTCGTTAAATTCTTGATATTTGACTACTCCCTCTCAAGTCACTGGGTCGTTACATACGAAGAGCAATAATCTTTTTTTAAAAACCCGCAATCATTCGAGCCCTAGACTTCCCGCCTATAGGAAATATTGAAATTAAACTAAATGTATTTAAAAGATGAAGTTTTCGCTTTTGCGAAACTTTCGGATATCTTCCATACGTTGTAGTCTAGACCTGTCTAGGTACGTCCTAAGATCACCCTCTTTGAGAACTCACGATATATCGAAGCCCGAATCCAGCGGGAAACACTGATATATATGCCAATCTAAACGCCGAAATAGCCTCGAGATAGACTAGATACGCTGAATTCTAAGTCAAAGGTTACGACTTCTTGGTCGGGTCGCGCCGCTTGACCTACATTTTATTAAACTATAGGATCGTGATTGGCGCTACTACCCGTGAGGTAGAGATCGATCGAAGCTGCATTATGAGCAGTGAAATTTTATGACATGTTGATACTCGTAGCTCGTAGTCGGTTATTGGGCGCAGGGCTCGGCTGGGATCAGACTGGTGTGATAACGAGAAAGAGGCCGGGTTGCGAATTTCGGTTAGGTGATCCGGTCAATTTCTCCCTAAGTTTCAACTACCACCAATCCTTCGAGGGTCACATTTAGATGAGACTAAGAAGGAGCCGAATAAAGCGTCGATCACTTCAATGACTTTGTTGATTTTTGGAAGACATATTGCCCTTAAAATGAAAGGAAACTTGAAGCTGGGTATATACCTACTACCTAGGTCGGTATACACGATGTTCACATGAGGTCCAACAGGGCTTCCCCTTATTTACAGTGAGAGTAAACGGTATACACACTGTATATAATCTCCACGCTATAGACAGCGTTAATGTGTTAGCGCCGAGGGGCATGCGGGCGTCTCTGGGGCGTCTTCCATGTCGATGGACAGCGCTACCTCTAGGTGCACTAGCTAGCGATCTACCTGACATCATCATCGACCTAGGTATTGTTTACCTCTGTCCATCGATCCTTGAGCCATAGCCATAGGCGAATTTCCCGTGTGCATCGCCGTATGCATCGCTAGATCACCGGTATTGACTATCGTTGTGGTATCGTAATCATGGCGACAACCACGCTGCGGCAGTGCATCAACGACATCTCTCCCTTTCTCCTCCTGCTCGTCCTCATCAGCACGCTAGGCCCACTGCAGTTTGGATTCCATCTTGTAAGTCATCGTCCTTCTCTCAAGAGTCAGTCTATCAGCTAGCTAGCTAGCTAGCTAGTCGTTCGGTCAGTCGAGCATGTTCTAGGTAGCTAATATGCTTTTCTACAACCCCCAATTAGGCCGAGCTCAACGCACCACAAGATGTCATCTCCTGCCGCGTCTCGAAATCCTCCGTTTCTTCGAGGCTTTCCGCCGTCTTCTCCTCTTGGACGTCATCGGCGAGCTCTAGCCGCGCCGCTACCACCACCGCTGCCTTACCCGGCTGCATCCCCATGAGCGACGCCCAATTTGCCGTAGTGTCGAGCATGTTCACCATTGGCGGCTTGGTCGGCGCACTAGCCGGCGGCCCCATCTCTTCTGCTCGAGGACGACTCTTCGCCATGCGTTTAACCGGTCTATTCTTTATCGTGGGGTCTATTCTCCTGACTCTGGGCACCTCCATTGCCATCATGTCTATCGGAAGGATTCTCTCCGGTGTGGGTGCCGGTGCTGCTACCGTCATCGTCCCCATCTATATCAGCGAGGTCGCGCCTCCTCGCGAGCGAGGAACCTTTGGAGCCATGACCCAAGTTAGTATCAACGTTGGTATCTTAGGGACGCAGACGCTGGGATACTTTCTAAGCTCTGAGTCTACTTGGAGATGGATATTTGGCATCGGTATCGTCATTGCTACCTTTCAACTTCTCGGTCTCTTAGTCATCCCCGAAAGTCCGGCATGGTTGGCTACTCATAAGAACATTTCTCAAGCCAAGCGTATTCTACAGAGAATTCGCGGGAAACATTGCGATATTGAAGAGGAGACTGCATTATGGGACTCAGGCGCTATGTCACCCGAAGAAGAGGCGCTTCTCGATGAATCTTCTACCACCCTGGTTAACCCTAGCCTTAGAAGGGCCTCGGTCTCGAGCCGGGCGAGTGGGAAGTCTAATTCTCATCTCGGCTTCTTTGAGATTGTTAGAGATGTGCGATACCGCCCTGCCCTAGTGGCGGCCATGGGAGTTATGTGTGCTCAGCAACTGTGTGGTATCAACTCCATCATCATGTACTCCGTGTCTCTGCTAAAAGATCTTTTACCCATAAATTCAGCGTTGTTGACAATTATCATCTCCGCCATCAACCTTGTCACCACTATCGCGTGCTCGCCATTGCCGGACAAGCTTGGGAGAAAGACTTGCCTACTTCTATCCATCTGTGGTCAGGGAGCAAGCGCACTCGCACTGGCCTTGTCGATAATCTTTGGGGCCAAGATCCTCTCTGCCATTGCCGTGCTGTTCTTTGTAGCCTTTTTCGCGGTGGGTTTGGGACCCGTCCCCTTCATCCTCGCATCTGAGATGGTAGGTCCCGAAGCGGTAGGTGCAGTTCAGTCCTGTTGCCTCGGAGCCAACTACCTCGCTACGTTCTTAGTGGCTCAGTTTTTCCCAATCATCAATCTCGCCCTGAATGAGCGCTTTGGCGGTGCCGGCTGGGTCTATTTCATTTTCACCGGCTTGGCCATTCTCTGTGGTTTATTTGTAACGTGGCGCGTGCCGGAGACTAAGGGAAAGAAGGATGCGGATGAGGTCTGGGGGCGAACACGCCGCCTAGACTGAGAATTTTGTCGAAACATTCTTAGGTATATACCTACAAAATAGCGATTTTAATCCACCAATCTCACGGCTTCCGCCCAGGGCGCAACCTCTGGTTTCTAATCATGTGATCTATTTGCATGACTCCCGCTCTGACACCATCAATAACGTGAAGAGTCGAGTAGGCAAATTCCTCGCCGCGTTCGTCGTTGGCGGCCTCTCGGATGATGTCTTCCAAGCCCGCCATTCCAGCGCACCCCATCACGATAACATGGACTTGCCCAGCATCTAACAAGCGCTTCGTAGCCTTCTTCATCTTCTGCCTAACGACAGCGGGGTCAACGCCATGGTGGAAATCAGACGCGTTGAGCCCGGTAGACTGAACGCCAGCAAACTTGGTATTAGCATCCTTCGTGTCCGTCCCTAGGAAGGCTTTGACGCCGTCGGACAAGTGGTCCTCCCAGAATTTTCCCGTGGTGACGATGCCCCATTTCTGGCCGGGCTCGAGGAGGGAGATGGCGGCGAGAATGCCGGCCTCGAAGATGCCGGTGACGGCACAATTCGGCCCGCTTAACGACTGCAGCCTCGGCACTAGGGGATGCACGCTGAAGCAGGCCACGACGATGCCGTGGTACCCTCCAGTCGCGTCGAAGTCGGCGAGCACGGCGTCCGTGCTCTTTTCGATGTCATCCCCATCATTGATGCTTGCTGGGCAACCTGACGGGCCCGTGTACGTGTACACCTCGGTCGACTGCACACGAAGGGGGTTAGCGGTGAGTAGCAGGCAGGAAGAGGAACGGAGCACTGTCTAGAACAGAAGATTTCGGGGTTACGTGCATATGGAACGTCAACTAAGCCGTTTTTAAGTCAGTATTATTATTCTCCTTCGAGAGCAGTAAATTCGCCTTCAGTGTTCTGTACATCGCAGGCCACGCCAAAGCTTCTCGTTTTACGGCACCGACCGCGTCATGACATTGACAATTAACAAACAGCCAGAAACAGAATCCGAGCATCTGTGTCATCTTAAATCTACTTACTGTTATTGATGACCGTTTTCATCCCATCCGTCATAGACGAGGATGAATTAGGATTAAGAAGCAGGATTTTGATGCCCTGTCCTCTCACAAGTGTGGTAGGCATGGTTGCTGTGACTTGGTGCCAGCGAATAGCTCGAAGCACTTATTTCATGAATCGAGTTCCTAACAAAATCAGCAAGGATTAGTTTTCTCCTTACTTATTTTATATTTGCTGAAGAATTATTAAACTAGAGATCTATCTTATTATATCATTACTTAACACATGTGACACATAGGTAAGTATACTGTTCTGTTACCCTGAATTTCTGTCGCTACAGTATATAGTACGAATAGGCATCATTCCGCTTGGCGGGGTTGGTGGGGTTAGGCTCTCGATGTGGGGTGGCTGGAATCGCTATTCGCACTGTATTTAGGTATATAGACACACTATATATGCGGAGAGAGCACAGCCACAATTACAGCCACACACCGTCAGTTAGGCTGTCTAATAGGTCTGACGACAGCTGCCTCCTCGTCACTCTTGTGCTGTCTCTAGTCCTCCGTGTCCAGTCCGTCTCCAGCTTATCGTCCCCCGCCGTCGCAACCGCTATTTAGCAGCTTCGTGCCTAAAGTCAATCCCGCACTCTTCCTCCTATAGACCCCCAAAAAGACTCCTGGCGACTCAAGACTCAGCTTGTTTGATCCTCTCGGGCGAGCTGCGGTAGTCTTCGTGCTCTAATAATACGCCCGAGAGAGAAGTAGTCATGGCAGCTCCTCCTATCGGTCGGTAGTAATCTCCCCGGTGCCTCGGTACTTCGGTGCCTTTGTGTGCGCATGGTTTTGTTTACATACCTGCGCATTTACGGCTAACATGAAAATGAGATAGTTCTCGATGGAGGCACTGGCTTCTTAAAGGTCGGATATGCTGCCCAGAATTTCCCTGAGCACCAATTCCCTTCTATCGTCGGTCGACCCATCCTACGAACCGAAGAAAAAGGCAGCGACAATGATATTACTATCAAGGATATCATGTGCGGCGACGAGGCTGCCGCCGCCCGTACCATGCTCCAGATCACCTATCCCATGGAGAACGGCATCGTGAAGAGGTGGGACGACATGCAGCACTTATGGGATTTCACCTTCTTTGAGAAGATGAAAATCGACCCCCGCGGCCGCAAGATCCTACTCACCGAACCCCCCATGAATCCCCTGAAAAACCGAGAGCAGATGTGTGAGGTCATGTTTGAGCGTTATGGATTCGGCGGTGTCTACGTTGCTATCCAGGCCGTGCTAGCCCTATATGCGCAAGGTGCGTGAAGTTGTCCCCGAGCCATTTACTACTATATTTAACACAAAAACTAACGAGATATGATTATATCTCTCTAGGTCTAAGTTCTGGTGTAGTAGTCGACTCAGGCGATGGTGTTACACATATCGTCCCTGTCTATGAGTCCGTCGTACTCAACCACTTGACTCGAAGGTTAGACGTGGCCGGTCGTGATGTCACACGTAATCTCATTGCCCTTCTTCTACGGAGAGGCTACGCTCTTAACAGAACCGCCGATTTTGAGACGGTTCGTCAGATTAAGGAGAAACTCTGCTACGTGTCGTACGATTTAGAATTAGACAAGCGTCTAAGTGAGGATACTACGGTGTTAGTGGAGAGTTACACACTTCCCGACGGCCGCGTGATCCGGGTAGGAAGCGAACGATTCGAGGCCCCCGAATGTCTTTTCCAGCCACATCTCGTCGACTGCGAACAGCCAGGTATTGCCGAGTTCCTCTTCAACACGATTCAGTCCGCCGATGTCGACGTCCGCTCCTCTTTGTTTAAGGCGATAGTGCTTTCGGGTGGCAGTAGCATGTACCCGGGTCTGCCGTCGAGATTGGAGAAAGAGCTGAAGCAACTATGGCTTACGCGGGTTCTCGGAGGCAACCCGGAGCGACTGAACAAGTTCAAGGTTAGGATAGAGGACCCGCCGCGTCGGAGGCACATGGTTTTCCTGGGCGGTGCCGTGCTAGCCAACATCATGGCCGACAAGGAAAGCATGTGGATTACCAAGGACGAATGGGAGGAACAGGGACCAAGAGTACTAGAAAAACTAGGGCCACGTTAGAAGGGAAAGAGTGCGAGCAAGAAGGTCTTTGGTGTTTGAAGCTTTGCAGCCTTCATTACTGTCCAAAAATTACTATAAAATGAACAGTGACTCCACACCAAGTCACCAAAGGCTATTCACGTTTTTTGCACTTATGTCATGACATATAGTAATCCCAGCCCCCGCTATGCTAGATATGTGTCGGCAGGAGTCGAACCCGAGAAATTCAAATACCTAGTTCTACCACTTCTCACCTATGAATTATATACACTAAACCTTCTCTATTCTTCCTCCGCTTCGGTCTTCTTGTCGAGTGAGTCCTAGTACCAAACGAAAGCACTCAAGCTTATAATCACGTAAACCCTCTTTAAGTATTCAATGCTCCTATAGGTACGCGGTACTGTGGGGCACGTGAGTCCCCACCAGTATAGATAGACCTACCTTAGCTTTTTAGTGGCCTAAGACTAGACGAATACAACACCCTTTTCCTCCCAATAAGCTCAACAATTTGGTGAGAGCCGCAGGATTCGAACCTGCGCGGTTTCCCACTGCGGCAGACGAAAAGAAAACATCATTACTCCCGTTAATTCACAATGGAGAAGATTCCTCGCCACAGAATCTCCGGTTAAGAAATCCGACAAAGGCTCGAGCAACCGGCTCGCTTTTCCTCCTACTACTCCACGTCGGAGATTGCACAGACTTCCCTTTTGTCTCTAGATTCATCACAATGTCGTTTTGACGACCGAGATATCAGAAGATTACTTGATTGAACGCCACAGTGGTCGAATAGACCGGAGCTACGTACATCTGCCAGAGTGCCCTTTGTGTTTGAGAGTGTTTTCGGGACTGGAGATGGGGGTCGGGCACGGGTTCGCGGGCTGTAGGCAATTGATATGGAATATGGAAGATTTCTCTCGTTCGGAGGAAATGCAGAATGAAGAATTCGACCCAATCCCAACACAAATACGATTCCTGCAGCTCCACCTCGATATCCGGATGAGAACGATGACTATGATGGCAGAAATCTCCGTGACGTGATCCGAGATAATGGGTTCGACTCACCACATTGGTTCTATTCACCAGGAAATGCCCCAATCGAAAAGTCAAAAATCATTTATGTGTCTGAACAAGACGATGCCTCGACATCTAGAACTTCCACACACGGTATATACAGTATTGATGCCACCATGGGCACAAAGAACAATTTGAGTATCATTGCAGCATATTGCCATTTCCCAACACTCAATAGTTTGAAGTGCTTCCTTATGACCGAGGCTTCTGACTCATTTGGGCCTGTATACACTTATCTGAAGAGCCAGGCAGACCCGGATGCCAAGGCCAAGGGAAAGGGGACTATGTTCGCCCCGCAGGCGAAGGTCGTCTTCGCGAATATCCTGGCCATGGACCGGGATGAAAATCGCCACCTTCTGAGCCAGATGACACGAAACCCTCCAACCTTCCCGATCATGACCGACAATCCCAACGACGCACCATTGATGTCACTCATCGCATGTCTCTTACATGTTATGGAAAGAGATCCCGCACGATTCCATGAGGTGGATGAGACAACCTCTCCTGTTGGCTTAGTCTTTAGCGTCGGCCATTCGATGGAGGACTGGAGTCGGGCACTGCAGTTGTACCAACAGTTCTGTCGAATCCGCAGGGCCAAAGTAAACAAGTATAGGTTCGCTAAGCAAGTCCCAGGATCACAAAATCCTCACAATATCAGCTTAGAATTTCGAGAGTACCATGCTCATGCTCAGGGGCCCACTCGGACTAGTCAAGACCCTACCCTCTTGCACTCCCGCACGTTCGTCGGAATAAAACCAACACTAGGGTTCGATATGCAGCTTCACAGCGACCGATTGTCGAGCCTTTGTCGGATTTCTTAACCGGAGATTCTGTGGCGAGGAATCTTCTCCATTGTGAATTAACGGGAGTAATGATGTTTTCTTTTCGTCTGCCGCAGTGGGAAACCAAAAGGAATAGCGAAATCCGTGCAGCTCTCACCAGATTGTAGGCAAATGGGGTGATATTGATGTTGTAGAAGTAATGGAGTAATTGACAGAGGAATCCACTGAGAGGGGTAATATAGAGCCACCCCTTCGTACCTGCCTAACAGTACTAAGAATAACATATTAGTTGTCAATCTACCTTGTAGTAACGTAGACGCATAGATTTAGGAATCAGGTATAGTGCTCTCTTTATAACACAATACCACCACTGTTTGGGTTTGTCTTTATATCTTCCTCGCTCCTTTTGCCCGCCTCGAGAGACCCCTCCTGAAACAAATGAAAGGATTATAGTAACGTTTATTTACATCTGGTGCTGATCAAGAGCTGAATCTTTGGTAATAATCAATGTCATCTATTGCGAACCCTATCAGTATCGGAAGTAATATTATCGGATATCCCGCTTATTTGCATACCTCTCTTCATTCGCTGGGCAGCAGCCGGTTCTAAAAATAACTTGATAGCCAGGCTATTCACGTGATTATCATCGGAACAAGTTAACATGACCTTCGGGACATGGATCCTCGACCCCGCACAACCCATAATTTAACGTCATCCCGAAAAGTTTGTTCAACAAGTTTGGATAAGTCTGTGCGCGGTAAGTCTATCACGCGCTAGGTAGTAGGTATCCATCATGTCCCAACATGGAACCCCTAGCGTCCAGCGTATTGGGTTCACGCGGCTCTCTCGTGAGACTAGATCGTCACCTAAAGTCAAGTAAGACAAAGTCAACCCCTTGGGAATCCCTTACATCTTGCCTGATTATCCGGTCACAGTATCGTGTTTATACATGGTTTAAGAGGCCACCCGCGGGAAACATGGGAGGCAGAAGCAAACGAACGAGCTGTTGAGACATCGCGTAGACGGCACCGTCTTAGAAAGATCTTCGGTCGTCAATCTGTCGCATCGACTCAGGCGAGCGCGGACGAAAACATTATCGAGAATAATGTGTTCTGGCCACAAGATTACCTTCTCGAAGACGTGCCCGAAGCCGAAGTGTGGACATATGGGTATAATGCGGACGTTATAGGAGGTCTGTTCCAGGCCAATAATCAGAATAGCATATCGCAGCATGGTCAAGACCTCGCCGTAAAGCTCGAGCGAGATATCGAAAATCAGGCATGTCTATAGCTCCACGTCGTGCACCGGAATTTTCTAATTAGTCATTACAGATGCCAATCATCTTCGTAGCACATAGTCTTGGTGGGATTGTTGTTAAGGATGTGTGTTTTCTATGGAAAAATGAGTACCGCAACTAATACGTCATAGGCAATACGCCGATCCGAGCTTTCCCAGTCGCGCACCAAGCTAATCATCTTCCTTGGCACACCCCATCGAGGCAGCTCATCCGCCGGATGGGGTGTTATTGCCTCGAACCTTGCCAAACTTACCTTGCAGGACACAAACAAACGGCTCGTCCAAACCTTGGAAACGAATAGTGAAGTCCTCGATAATATCCACAACGAGTTCCTCAAAATAGCAGACAAAAGCAGTATCAAGGCTCATTCTTTCCAGGAGGCAAGAGCCATCTCGGGGGTAAAGGGGCTAGATGGAAAGGTAATCATTCTGACCCCACAGGTACAGCCTTCAAAACCTAAACACTAATGAATGGTTTACTATTAGGTAGTAGATGACTATTCTTCGAAACTCGGTTTACCACCATCATCCGAAACAGTTGAAAGCATCGACGCAAACCATATGCAAATAGCAAAGTGCAAGGACAAAACAGATCCACAATACCGAGCCATCGTAGGAGTTCTTAAGCAGTTTATTCGTTCTGGTAAATTAAGTGGCGATACCATTAGAGCTCAACAATGTGTTCCGATTACCCAGGTAGAACCACAGGGAATTCTTTCCCAAGACAAGGCAGGAGTAGGGCGAAGTAGTTAGTACAACGACAATACTCTTAGCTACAATAGCTTGTTAACATCGTTTAGACTCATTTTATAAATCGCACTACTATCTCCCTTTTCCAAGGAATAGACGCTTTACGGGACGAGATGCTATCCTCAACACGCTCACGGAAAAGCTATTTACCCAGGAAGAGCCCCAGAAACTCGCGGTTGTCGGCCTAGGCGGGGTTGGCAAGACCCAGGTCGCGCTTAAGCTTGCGTACTGGGTAAAGGACCACCAGCCTGGCTACTTCGTCTTCTGGGTACCGGCAGTCGGTCATGCGAGCTTCGAGCAAGCCTACACCGAAATAGCGAGACGACTTGATATCAAGATCGAAGGCGACGAGGACCGAAAAGTGTTAGTACGGCGATACCTCGAATCAGAAAGAGCAGGGAAATGGCTCTTAATCGTAGATAACGCTGACGACACGGAAATCGTATTCGGCTCGTCTGACACCCCTGGTGGCATATATGAGTACCTACCCAACAGTGACAACGGCCTCACTCTATTTACCACACGATCGAGAAAAGTAGCGGTAGCAGTAGCAGGAAGCGAAGTAGTCGACCTGCACGAGATGAGTGTAGAAGAGGCGACGGGATTCTTTGAGAAGGCTTTGATTAACAAACAGCTGCTCCAAGATAGAGCAATCACGAGAGAGCTACTCCAAGAACTTACATGCCTTCCGTTAGCTATTTCACAAGCTACTGCCTACCTAAACCAACATCAAATGTCGATCCAGAGATACCTAGCGCTCTTACGGGCCACGGAACAGGATCTGGTTAACCTAATGACTCGAGAGTTTCACGACAACACACGGTACCAAGAGTCGCAGAATGCAGTGGCAATGACATGGCTGGTATCGTTCGATCAGATCCGCCAGTCCGATAGCAACGCGGCAAAACTACTCGGATTTATGTCCTGTATCGAGCCGAAAGCGATACCTCAATCAATCCTACCTATGCCGCCAGTGGAGGAAGAGATGGAACACGCTATCGGTGTGCTTTGTGGGTATGCATTCTTGGTCCGACGAGGAGACGAGGATGTGTTTGACATGCATCGCCTGGTACACATAGCCACGCAAGTATGGGTACAAAGGGAGAATATTATAAAAGAGACCAAGATTAGCGCCATTCAACACCTTGACTCCATATTCCCGAGCGACAACAAGGAAAACCGGTCGCTATGGAGAGAATATCTACCACACGCGCAGCATGCTCTACAGGTCAGCCAAGACTATCGGCATGACCAACGGTTTAACCTATGCTACTGTATTGGACGTTGCTTGTATGCAGATCGACGGTTTAAAGAAGCTATTATGGCTCTTGAAAAGGCAGTTTGGTGGGATAAACAACATCTTCCTGAAGACAACTCCTCTCGACTTTCATCCGAGCATGCACTTGCAAGGGCCTACATTGACAACAGGCAGGTTAAAAAGGCTATTGTAATCCTTAAGCATGTTGTAGCTATACGGGAAAAAACGCTTAAGGAAGAGGATCCTGATCGCCTTATATCCAAGCATGAGCTTGCATGTGCCTACCTTAATGATAAGCAGATTGGAAAGGCTATTGCAATCCTTGAGCATGTTATAGCTATACAGGAAAAAACGCTTAAGGAAGAGGATCCTGATTGCCTTACATCTAAGCATGAGCTTGCAAGGGCCTACCTTAAGGATAGGCAGATTGGAAAGGCTATTGCAATCCTTAAGCATGTTGTTGCTATAGAGAAAAAAACGCTTAAAAAAGAAGACCATGATCGCCTTGCATCCGAGCATGAGCTTGCAAGGGCCTACCTTGACGACAGGCAGGTTGGAAAGGCTATTGTAATCCTTGAGTATGTTGTTTCTATACGGAAAAAAACGCTTAAAGAAGAAGACTATAGTCGCCTTGCGTCTGAGTATACACTTGCAAGGGCCTACCTTGACGACAGGCAGGTTGAAAAGGCTATTATAATCCTTAAGCATATTATAGCTATACAGGAAAAAACGCTTAAAGAAGAGGATCCTGATCGCCTTATATCCAAGCATGAGCTTGCATATGCCTACCTTAATGATAGGCAGATTGGAAAGGCTATTGCAATCTTTGAGCATGTTGTTGCTATACGGAAAGCACTTAAAGAAGAGGATTCTGATCGCCTTGCATCCGAGCATGAGCTTGCAAGGGCTTACCTTGCTGACAGGCAGGTCGGAAAGGCTATTGTAATCCTTGAGCATGTTGTTTCTATACGGAAAGCACTTAAAAAAGAGGATTCTGATCGCCTTGTATCCGAGCATATACTTGCAAAAGCCTACCTTGATAACAGGCAGGTTGGAAAGGCTATTGCAATCCTTGAGCAAGTTTTTACTATAGATAAACGCCTAGACATGAGCGATGAGGATAGGCATGTCTTGCAGGATTTATTAACTGAGGCATATAGCATGCTATAATTAAAGCGATCCAGCTTATATATAGCTTATACGATTAGCTTCATTAATTTATGTGTAGTTTATACAATATGGCAAAAGAAGTGATTTGCAAAGATTCTTTCCTGATCTAGCTATGGCTAGATACCAGGTAAGCTGCTACGGTTGCTGTTCAGTAAAACGTGCCTTGTCAGGTATTCTTGGCAAGGTCTTAGCTTGAAGTCGGAACCTAAGTAGGTAGGTATCTCGCCTAGTCACACATCTTATAGCTATAGAGGGGATATATGGTTAAACATATAATATACTCATACCATGTAAAGGTAGGGTTACCTAGATAGTCTTAGCGCGGGCCTATGTCTGTGCGCCTAAATGTTGTCCGTTAGGCAGTGTATTGTATTGAAGACACTGATTTCGTCAAGTGGCAGACTGACTTATTTCAACAACAATCTCGGAACAAACATACCAATCATATCCCGGCTACTCAGATCTAGCCGGATCTTAAATAACAACGGCAACAATAAGAGCAGCATAGTTATGCCTACACATTAAATAGCGGCCCATCTCTTTGCTTGATGAACCAGTGCCTAATTACGTACGACCCGACCTATTATCACCCAACCATTCATTTTCCGTATCCTTCTTATCTCACACTCGCCATCAATCGCCAACCCATCTCACATATTCTCATAACTAATCACTACTACGATTACATGAAAGTACCATCGCCACCCCTAGAGTGTGATATCATCGCGTCTCATAGCTTCCGGCCTTCCGGCCTTCCAGAAAGGGGAGCGCTTTGCTCCTTTGCGCAACATACCGTAGCAATAACCGTCGAGCCAGTCATTCAGCCATCCAGCCATGAGTCTCACAAACCCACCATCGGCAGCATCGGGCCCCGCCTCGGTATCCGCACGGCCTCAGACATTAAAAAGGAGTGTCCAGGCTGCCTTTGAAGGTACGATCTTTGTGGTTACCAACCCGTTGGAATGAAATATGAAAATAACGCCGCCTCTCCTCTTGCTCCCTCTGTTTCTTCCACCCGTTTCCTCTGTTTTGCTTAGTCACTATCAGGTGACTGCACAGACCCACGCCGAAAGTTTCTCACTCGACAGACCGTCATATCCATCATCAAACACATGCACACCCATCATCTATATCATGATCATGGATCACTTCGGCTACGACGGAAGGCCCTACCAGAGGAGGCCCTACCATCATACAAGTGTCGCCAACAGTGAGTACCTACAGAAAGGTGAATGATCTCATTCTAATACGGGTTATTCATCTAATCAGCTACCTACGGATACTCTATCTTCATCTTCTTCTTATGTCCCCTTCGCACCCCCTTCATGGCTCCATCGCTCTTCCCTCATCTTCACGAGCACATCCATAGCCGCTAGACTTAATAATCGGAAAACATACAAAATACTATGCATACTATCAACTAACCAATGAATCCAGATCCCAATGACAGGGGGGCTAAGGGGGGCTACCAGTCCAAGGTTAAGGTGATGGATAAGTACCGCGTCGTAGGGTTTATTAGCAGCGGCACCTACGGCCGCGTGTACAAGGCCCATGGCCGCCAGGGTCAGCCGGGTGACTTCGCCATCAAGAAGTTCAAGCCCGACAAGGAGGGCGAGCAGATCCAGTACACTGGCATCTCTCAGTCTGCCATCCGAGAGATGGCCCTTTGCTCCGAGCTGCGCCACGACAACGTCATCCGCCTGATCGAGATCATCCTCGAGGACAAGTGCATCTTCATGGTATTTGAGTACGCCGAGCATGACCTACTACAGATCATCCACCATCATACCCAGCAGCCACGCCACAACATCCCACCCACAACCGTCAAGAGCATCATGTTCCAGCTGCTCAACGGTTGCCAATACCTGCACACCAACTGGGTGCTCCACCGTGACCTAAAACCCGCCAACATTATGGTGACATCGTCAGGCCAGGTCAAGATCGGTGATCTCGGGCTCGCACGGCTATTCAACAAGCCGCTACACTCCCTCTTTAGCGGCGATAAGGTCGTCGTGACAATATGGTATCGGGCGCCTGAGTTGCTACTGGGGAGTCGCCACTACACACCCGCCATCGATTTATGGGCGGTGGGATGCATCTTCGCTGAGCTTTTATCATTGCGTCCGATCTTCAAGGGTGAAGAGGCCAAGATGGACAAGAAGACCGTCCCCTTCCAGCGGAATCAGATGCAAAAGATTGTCGAGATAATGGGTCTACCCAATAAGGAGCGATGGCCCCTCCTAACAAGCATGCCTGAGTACAGCAACCTTTCCACGCTTACTCCACCCATCCTTCATCCAGGCCATCATCACCACCCCCATCATCCACATCATCCACACCACCACAAGTCGTCGTCGGCAGCGGCTTCAACAAGCTACTTGGAAAGGTGGTACTCCAGCACCATCAATGGACATACCTCGACGTCATCCCCGGCCTCCAACGGCAGCCTCACGTCTCTCGGGACAGAGGGGTACAGACTCCTAGCTGGTCTTCTAGAGTACGACCCCGAGAAGCGGTTGACAGCCGCACAAGCGTTACATCACCCCTTCTTCGGCGGCGCAGGCTCCGCTTCCGGCATGGGGATGGGCAACGCTTCGAGCGCCGAGAGGATCAGTGGGAATTGTTTCGAGGGGCTCAAGACAGCCTACCCCACCCGTCGCGTTAGCCAGGATGATAACGATATCCGCACGAGTAGCCTGCCAGGTACGAAACGATCAGGATTACCAGACGACAGTCTCCGGCCCGTCAAGCGAGTTAAAGATGCGTAAGGGGACCCTCCCTCTAAATACGTGGAGAATAGTCCCCCCCAATGGGTATGTTGTGGATGGGGGAGAGAGGAAACTGACGAGGATGGGGACGAGAGTGGGAATATGGCGAACTCCCCACCCGTTTTACGACCGGAATAATCTATTGTTATACCCTTTTCATCGCTTAAAACAGGGGCTATACAAGATAACTTAGCTACTTACACCTTTCACTTAGTAGAAAGGGCGGTTAAAGGTCTACGTTCACTTTGATGATGGGTAAAATATGCATAGCCAGGCGTTCAAGGAAGGCATGATTACGATATTTGTAGTAGCTAGATTGGTAATCCAGGAATGAATGAACAGGTAAATAAGCTCACACCACGATTCTTTTATTTCAATTTCAGTTTTTTTTTCTTTTTGCTTGTGGCAGCACACATAGCCTCCTTCCAACGCCTATCTACCTACTCTAATCTTGGAAAGAGAGCAGGCAATAACTGACTCGACGGGTAGGGACAAGGGCTCCCATCGTACCATACCCACCAATGTTTCGGAAACCCAAGACTTAGGAAAGGGTATATACATTGACTTTAAACTTCTCACAAAATCCACGCCGTCTCAATTTTTTCACCATCGATAATCTCGATCTCGCTTTCCACAGCACAATCCTCGCCCTCTCCTAGATCAAGAACATCATCCCGCCCTTTGCCTAGGGGATCATCACTGACCATAGTAGCGCCCTTAATGTGTTCCCTCGAAGTGAGCGCCCCAGGTATTCGGAGCAGCCAATGCTTTTTAAACGCCAGTTTCCTCACGCGGATTCCGATAATGAAGTCCGTGGAATCGCCGAAGCCCATCCCCGTCCTCGTCTCGCTCTCGGTGTTGAGCTTAGGCCCGACTTCAAGGGGCACACCGGTGGAAGCGAGACTCACGCCAACTTCGGCGGTCCAGCCTCGTTTCCTAGACTCCGCCATCTTGATACCCGCCCCTCTGGCCGTTTTCAGCCCTGTCACCACTAGAGAAGCGAATGAGCGATCCCGGCGACTAGAATCGACAGGGCGTTTTTCCGGCACTGGCGCCCTGTAGGGAGGCATATACGGCGGCGATGGAATTGAACATTGGGCTCCTCTTATACTAGGGGGTACTTACTGTAAACAGGCTCGCTATACCCAGTTCCCTCGACATAGTCCTCCACATCCTCCTTGCCTATACTGTCGCGGATATACTCGGTCGAAGGAGTGAAGTATATCGTATCGATTCTTTCCACGGTGTACATCTCCTCAGCCCATCTCTCAAAAGTTCCCGACGCCGTCCCACCTATACCTTCCAGGCCCACAAGTCTAGCGACGATTCCGTACTCGCCCGACTTCAGCCGCGCGCGGGTGTCTATGAACCCCGCTTGGTGGCTGCAGAAGAGTCTGTCTTGAGGGATTGGGACACGGCAGCTCTCGTTGATCGGCGCCTCGTCCGCACTTGCAATACTAGCGATGATGGAGCCGAGTTCGAGGAGACCGCCAGCCTCCGGTGGGTTGATGGAGAAGTTGGGGGCGCGGTGGTATTTCGGGATTAGATCGCTAGTCATTTGTTCGCCGGTGAAGGTTGACGGCTTGAGAATGGGACGGTAGAGAACTTGCTAAAAGGTTAGAACTGGCTATCAGGGCGTAGGGAAGGTGTCGCGAAGTGTGCTAGTGAGTTTATTAGGTGATTAAGCACTAAATCAATTATCGGTGTTAAATGCCCACCTCTTATGATATGGTAGGTTTTGAAAGAGAGTATTAAGTAATTGGTTTAAAGATATTGAAGTGACAATGGCTTGCTGACATGCATCCGCTATGAGGGGTAATGTAGATACTACTGATACTACTAACCAAAGATCTAGCTGTTGACTTGTGTATTTTCTCGGTTATTGCCGATACGAGAAATGGTGCCACCGCTTGTCAAGACCGCTGGTCTCAGTGAAGCCTCACGCCGATGCTAATCTCTTAAGGGCAGAGCGACTTCTCGGTTCAGATCCTCCTCGTCCTGAGACCCAGAGTGTCCCCAGTTTTCATAGCTTGTAGGTAGTTGATCTGACTTGAGTCGGGAGTTTCCCGAAATTGCACTACGTAGTCATAAGAGGATGTTCAAGTTAAGTATTGAGCCCTCGAGTTGTCTAGTAGCAAGAATAACCTGATCCGTCCAAATATAGCGCTGTTGAGGGGTAATTTGAGCATTAAAGATCCCCGGCATCTATTTAGGTGCCGCATAGGGCACTCGGGCAACTAGAATATGAATTTTCTTCCACCTTGTCACAGCCTGCTTGATATCCTGCACTCTCGCCTCAGCCTGCTGCGCCAAGTCAGGATCATATCTCCATTATACCCCGCCGTTTCCACGGATGGGTGATTAGCCGCGCCCTATTGCGCGAGAAAGCGGGCTAGCGCAGTTAGATTCTAGTGTAGTAGCTGTTTTGAGAGTGAAGTCTATGGTTCCACGTAGATATGATCTCCAAATGGCCTGCTATCATCTCTGAACTAGAGGGTCGTTAATCAGCTATCTCGATGAATGGAAAACTAGAAAATAAAGAAGTGAGGGATAAAGATAGCGCTGATATGATGTATGAAAAAAATTTACATATTTTGCTATGACTAGGTAGTATTCCGAGTTCTCTTTCATTGAAGATATATATAAAGTATAGGGTAAGCCCGTTTAGCACGGGGTATTGAGGCTGTGAGGTCAGTGAGATAGCTATTTGCTCTTGGTAAACTAGTCAATTGCGGTGACCATGCATTTATAAAACTAGGCCTTGAATAGATACTTTAGTTATTATTAAGCTCTTCATAGATCCTCAATGATATTTTCAATTCTTTTCGCGACCTCCTCGGGGCTCGTGCCATCAGCCCATAGATTCTGAGGTTGGAGGTAGTCATATCCGTCTCTCTCAGTACACATCTCACTTAGGACGGCGCGCATGCCATCGAACCTTTTCAGTCGATCCATGTTATCCGGTGACAAAGAGCATTGGTAGCCTGCAAACTCGAGGACATTTGCCGCGATGCCAGCAGCAACAGGCGTCGCGAAAGACGTGCCCGACTTGTAGACTGTTTGACCCTTCCACCGAGACTCGATCGCGACGCCAAGTGTAGAGAAGTTGAAATCCCTTTTTACCGGGCTGGGATTCATTCCTCCTTTGTTTCCTTTTCCATCGCAGGCGTGCACGCATATCACGCCTAGGCTTTTAGCAGGGCGAGATCGACCCCTATTGCCACCCTCGTTGGATGCAGCTGCAAATAGAAGCTTGTTGGCCTTGAAGGCCCTATCTATGGCGCTGTCGATCTCGTCGTTTTGGTCGTAGTACCCAAACGACATGGAAATGATGTCGACATGCCATTCCGTGACGGCGTAGTCGATAGCCTGGAGATATTCAGTTAGGGCGAGCTAGAACATCAGTGTAATATAAGTGTGCTAAAAAATTGCTTTTCTAGATATCTATGTATCGTCAAATGTACGCGCTACCTATCCCCTTGCCTTGGGGCAGGCAGCTCACCTGCTGTCGGTGCTCATACTAACAACAGTATAAAATCTACCATTCTTCAAATTTCATGCCACTCCACTCCACATCGACATGCGACAGCGCATAAAACGGAATTATTGAAGAGAGGTTTAGTTATAACTTACTCGGGCGATAGATGACATCCGATCGCCGTCTAGATGCTTCCCCTCGGATATCTTTGCAATGAATATGTCGGCTGAAGGCGCCATTTTCAGTAATAGGCGAGCCACATGCGTTCCATGGCCATAGGTGTCAACATGGTCGGTAGGACTAGATCCGGTAAAGTTGCGTTGATCTTCAATCCTAGTTCGCAGTGCACCCTTAATCAAATTATCGGTTGAGTCGACTCCGGTGTCGAGGATCGCAATACGTATGGGATCGATATGTTGCATCTTCTTATTCTTTTCGGTGAGTCCGAGTTTGGGCAAACGTAATGACCAAATCGTGCCATGAAAATGACTTAGGCTATCCCATAGATCTTTGGCGTACTTCACCTTAACATCATTCTCCATCGCCTCCGTATCGTCAAAAATAACTATTTCTGTTCGAAGTGGTTGCCGTTTCTGTCTCTTGGGGACAGAAAGGGCAGGAATATTCCGGAAGGCTTGTGCAGCCACACCAAAATCAGATACTAGCATCTGGAAGAGTGGCTCGACTACACATCTATATAGCATTGCAAGACCCTTCATACTTGCATCGAAGCCTGGTGAACTGAAGCATTCTGTGAGTATTTCGAACTCCAGACAAGACTTAGCAACTTGGCGATATCCGTCCGAGAGCTCGTCAATCCAATAGGCATCGTTCAGAATTCTAGCTAACCGTAGGAGGTTGGACCTTTCTCCAGTTTCGAAATCTTCATCCTCATCAGTCCAAGACGCTTGTGTATTAGCTTCCAGTTCTAGTATTAGGATCCCGAGGGCGGCGACATCCTCCTCCTGAGGCTGCCTACCGTTTCCTTGAGTGTCCCTGAGGATACAAGGAATGAGGGGACGCCGGCCATCAGTGTGGCTGTTTGGTGAAGAATGAGGGAGAATCAATACGTCATCCTGCCATTGTTGCTGAAACCAGGGACTGCCATACAACATAAACAATGACCACGCAAGGAAGACGCCGATCAGTTTCCTATCCAGCTTGCTAAGGTGGAGAGATTGGCTTTGAGCATTGGAACCGGGACCTGAACTCACACCTCGAAGTAGGTCTTTCAATTTAGGAAGTTGGTAGCTCGTACTATCCCAACTCTGCATTATTTTGCCCCAAATAGTCGATATGGAAAGTGACACAGTTGGATCGTGAGTCTCGGATTCTACGGTTAGTGAGCAGATCTGGCAGGTGGAAAGAACGCCATCCTTCGCTGTGGTCGTCCTAATCGAGTAAAAATTCATATTAGTGAAAGACTGGTCGTGTAAGATAATTTATAGGTTAGAATATCTCCCCCCAGCCGACGACTACGCCTTGGAAATTGGTAGACTCGGTGTTCAAACGGGAGCGGGGGGAGATGAAGCTCACAGATCAAAACAAGCAGGAGTCCAAGTTTGATCCTTGCATTTGTAAAGGAGCATCTCTAGTAACCCACATTGAAAGGTGGATAAATGGAGGCGGGCAATGTGATCTTCCTCGCATGCTACAGAGGCAACTAGCTGAGAAAAGATGGAGGATGACGCTATACAAAATTTATGAGCGTCCTTAATTGCATCGATTTCCGCCGCAGTATATTTCCCCCAGTCGATTTCAATATCCCATCGGCTCGGCACGTCACGCACGACAGAGCTCAACTCCTCTTCGAATTTCTCTAGGCGATCGCGACAAGCCTTTATTGCAACGTGAGACGAAGGGAATCGGAGGTATGTGTTCTTGTCTTGTGCCCAGGCGATTCGAAGGGCATCAAGTCGGGGAAAGTGGGTTGTCGAAATAGCATCCTATGCCAGATACAATCTCCCTTAGTCTAGTGCAATATTAAAACAAGATCTGCGTATAAAATCATTCCAACGGACCTCGGAGTTGGGTATCAATTCATCATCTCCTAAAGCTATCTCCTCGAAAACGGAGAGTATGTCGTCAAAAGCCGCAACTAAGCGATCACAGTCTTCAACTTGATCGAGTTTAATATCCTGTAGCTTGAGGGGAAGGCTTTTGATGTCGGCTCGTAAGAGTGTAATATCATCTTGGATGCGGAGAGACCCATGTTGGCTGCTTGGTAGAGATGAATAAATGATGGGGTGGACGGCACGGAAAAGATCAAACCTGCCACGAAGCTCCGTGAGACCCGGCATTTGTATTAGGGTGCATCACTTCTGTATTCTCATTATTAAAGAAGAGTATGCAGGGGGAAGATACGAGGGACAGTGCAATATATTACCCCTCACAGTAAATTCCTTTCCAGCCTCAATAAATCCTCGGGGTTACCCGGTCAGCCACATGTCCAGCTCGCTGACACTTACTATAATGACCCCAAGAAGTATGGCCATCCGACGTAACCAAGAGCAATGACATATTAATATCTACCCGTTCTTGGAAATTTCCCTAAAGCACACTACAAACCGATCTGTTCTGTCGTCTTTTAGAGCGATGATCTCAATACTTTGAGCCAACTTCTAAGAGGCCTGGTTTGAGCCCTCCGCTAGCAAAATGGCCAGCAAGTACGAGTCAGGAGATCTACGTCTAGCGCCACCACCGGAATTAGCAGATACAGCCCTATATGACTTAACAGATAAATGCTACGATGCATTTGATCGGTTGGTCGATACCAGTAGTTCTAGTGAATTGCACGACGACGAGTCCCCTAGTGCAGCACCACGGGACTTGCTTGGTTTAAAGAACAGCTTTGCCTTTTGGGTGGACTATGTCGGTGCTCTCGCTCCCGTCGGTGCGTCTCTTGACGATCGACTTGCTGGTAATGTTGAGATTAAGGAGATGATTATTGAGCTCCTCGAAATGGTGGAGAGAAATATCCACCAACGTATGTCTGCTCATCTTACACCTAACATCATTATAGTCATTTTACCTCGGCTGACAACCCTGAAGTGGAAGGAATAGAGCTGCTACAGAAAGGGACTGAATGGGATCAGTCGTTGTCAAGCGTTGGTGCTGCCCTCGATAGACTACATTTCCTGGCAGGTGCGATACGAAAAGCATCAGCGAGAAAAGTGTATGGGGATGAAACACTGCTCAACTTTGCAACCGACGAGGAACTCTTCTTTAAGAACACGGCAATATCCTACGTGAAATGGAAATTCCCAAAAGCAAGGAAGAGTCTTAGGAAGCATCTTGGAGTTACGATTGCTGCTCGGCGAAGAATAATGTTGAATAAAAACCGTCACGAGAGGAGGCTTGCTACGAGGCGCACCGACAATAAATCTACATCCAAGGAGATCGAAAAGCCTATACAGTCCCCGAGCCTTGCGCAGTTACGAATTGAACCTTTTAAAACAAAGGAGCAAGACACGGCTGGGACCGAAGTCACGCGGGCCTCCAAACTAGACCACAGCTTAGTTATCAAGTACATAAGGCGAGAAAAGCCTACGTTGTCTATCCGCAGTTCCGGCACTTCACGTCAAGAAGACTCGGTATCGGAGAAATACCCTCCATTGCCCAAAATTCCGCCAAGGGAGCGCCATGTGCTTTGCCCCTACTGTCGGGAGCCACTCGATGCGAGTAATTTCAGAGGCAGCCAAGCCACTGAGTACTGGGAGTATGCTCCGTCCGATATGAAATGACCAGTTATTCATCTCGCTCACTTTACGATCACAGGCGCCACATTGATGGAGATCTTCAGTCATATGTATGTCTCTTCCCCCAATGTCTTGGCGAATTTTCTACGCGTCGATTAGACTGGGTGCTTCACATGAGGACAACTCATGGAATCGACTGGCCACGCAAGGTGCATTGTGCCACTTGGTTTTGCGATATTGGACATACAGATATTGTCGAATTCGACAACGAGGTCGACTGGATAGCCCATATGCGAGATTCCGAACAGCACCCCAGCCGCAAGCAAGGGCCAACCGACCTTCAGCTGCAAGCACTGGCGATTAAGAAGCAACAATTTGCTCTTCGAGATGAACATGTCTGCCCCCTTTGTGAAGAGATTCCTCAAAAGATTATTATTCTTGGCGGAAAGGCAAATCGTGATGATATGGCTAGAGTCCTCGAGGATCATATTGCGCGGCACATCAAAAATATATCCTTTCTGTCGCTTCCGACTCTAGAAGACGAACTAAATGGCGCAGATGGCGAGTCTGCTACGCCGAAAAACTCCCAACGGCGACTTTTACATTCAGGCTCTGAACCCCATCCACCCAGTGATTTTGAAGGTGTGGAAGCACTGTCGTTCACGTTTCGTGACTCCCATAAGAGCTTGGGAGATTCAGGATACGATCCCGAATTTTTTCAATCACAACTCCAAAAGTTAGCAGGCCTGGCGGTGACGACAGAAAGCTCTATCCTACGCTGGATGACCAACATTGGATTCGCTAGAGAACGCAACTTTGAAATAGTGACTGCGACCATGCTTGCAACAACATACATGCAGGAGAGACAATTCGATAGAGCGATCGCTCCGCTCGAGTACACCGTAAAGGCCTATCAGAGAACACTAATACCAGAAACCCCGGGTCGACTAGAGTTAGAGTGTATGCTTGCAGAGACATATCTTGAAACAAAGCGGACTAAGCAAGCCATCAAACTATTCGAGAGTATAGCACCTTACTATCAAAAGCTAGGTGAAAAAAACCTAGCCCGGCTAAATTTTGAGTACTTACTCGCGAGCGCATACCTCCAAGGTGAAAGAATCCAACATGGAATCGCAATACTCGAGCACATACTCGCCGTGTACCAGAATGCACTGATATGCAACCGAGAAAGACAGATTCCGACCAACTTGAAGACCACCAGAGAAGCAGAACCCGACGAAGTGATAGCAATACTCGAGTACGTGATAGACGCGACTGATGCGCAGGCGTCGGTATCGGCGGCAATGGTAGCAGGCAAAAGCGGACGGGAGAGAGTCAGAGTAGAAAACTCGCTGAGAAAGTGGCGGGAAGCCGGCACGGCCAAATTACTTTGCGCACTTCAAAAGGCGCGGCACTTGCACATACCCGATCCCGCATTATGGCAATAGGTGGTTATGAAATTGCATCCAATTACCTGATATCTGTGTCGTACCTATCTCATATGACATGCCATCAAACTGAATTCCACGTACGACCAACTGCTTTACTGCACATTAGCTAACTCACCCCCTATCTGAAAAGAGTAGAGAGATAGGCGATGCATATAGCACTCAAGCGAGGTGTCGAAAGTATAAGGGGTCAAGGAGTCACTGTCATGTTAGTCTACGAATAGGGGCAACGGTCACCAGAATGTTGTATATATAGAGGTCTTCCCACCTACCTATTAGTTAGTTACCAAGTCAATCCAATCAACTGAACCACTCATATACCTACTACTTCAACACGAGGTAATTTCACGCGCGGATTATTTCTGCACTGACATATGAAAGAGAGGATAGAAAAACCAGGCTAGTATACCTATCTATCTCCCTTATCCTCCCCTTGGCTACTATGTCCCCATACTTCATCTAAATGTGCTCCGCACATGATTCTTCCCTCCTACAAGCTTCAATCATGCATCATCTCATACACAGCGTAAAAACAACTACCGAGTCAAGGGAGAAGTAGCAGTCACTTATACAATCACGAGAAAAAGAAAGGAGAAGAATACTAAGTGGTGGGAATCGTCATGAATTAATTAATTAAGTAATAAGAAGCGCCGTCTGCTAAACAGGTGGGTTTGTTGGATGGGTAGATATAATAATCGCGTCCTGCGTCGTTCCAACTCCCTCCGTTTCACATTTCCGCATTTGTTGAGGCCCGCCAACCATTTCATCCATTATTATTCGTATACTACTAGCGGATGCAGGGACCGCTCAAGGACGACGGCACCGAAATAGCAAAAATATCTCTCCGTGCCCGGCCAAACCCCCCC
This sequence comes from Xylaria sp. Z50, assembly GCA_037356035.1. Classification (NCBI taxonomy): domain Eukaryota; kingdom Fungi; phylum Ascomycota; class Sordariomycetes; order Xylariales; family Xylariaceae; genus Xylaria; species Xylaria sp. Z50. The sequence goes on from JBAWJU010000044.1 coordinate 90,915, forward strand.
TCTAGAATGGGCCGTCGTCTACCTTGCCCCCTTTTGCGCTCTACAGAGGAAGAGACGTTTGAGAAAAGATCACCATAGGCAAGTCCGTGGGTAGGGCTAGCTACTCACGGAAGAACATCAGTGAGTAGTAGTCTTGATTCGATGAACAACGCGGACAGTTTTGGGGTAGCGAATAGGGGGTTCCGAAAGAAGATGACCTAGAAGATGAGGCGACATGGTTTCGCCGATCTAGCTTGTTGAGTGCCGGTTTTATATGGGCAGGCGATGAATTCGAACACTGGGATCAGAAGCCCTACTTCTTCACGGGCGTGGGAGGAGCCTTGACATTGTTCGAGAGCCAAGCCAGACCCTCGAGCAGACCTTCACCGGTCGTGGCACAGCTAGGTACCACATACCAGATCTTATCCTTTAGCTTGGACAGCTGTAGAGCTTCGGTGACTTCTTGAGGTTTCATGGCTGCAAAGAAGTTGTGAGTTAGTATATCATGCTCTCTTTGTGTTGCTTGTGCTATTGGGTGATGTTGGGACGTACCGTCTTTGATATCTTGCTTGTTTGCGAACACCAACAATAAGCTGTCCTTCATTTCACGGTCATTGATGATGCGGTGTAGTTCTTGGCGGGCCTCTTCTATCCGCTGGCGATCAGATGAATCGATGACGAAGATTAAGCCCTGAGTACCTGTTTTATGGTGGTGTCAGTATAGAAGTCGGTGTGCGGGCAGAACTAGCCCATGGCCGCATAAGGCGTGGAGGCAAAAGAATGAGAGAGACAGGCTATTATGGAACAATGTAGTAGGACTGACCACTGAAGTAATGCCTCCACAAAGGCCGGATCTTGTCCTGACCACCGACATCCCAGACGTTGAACTTGACGTTTTTGTATGTAACGGTCTCTACGTTGAAGCCGACAGTGGGGATGGTGGTGACGTCCTGTCCCAGCTTGAGCTTGTAGAGGATGGTGGTCTTTCCGGCGGCATCGAGACCGAGCATGAGCAGGCGCATTTCCTTAGATCCGAAGATCTTGCCCATCATCTTGGAGAGTTGGCCTCCCATGTTTGCGTCGGTTACGTTTGTGATTTCACGTCAAAGCAAATGTATCGAGGAAGCAGTGAGTGGCGTTATCGTCTATCACGTACTGTGTATCGGTTGTGCACCGACTGGATACGAGGCGAGTGAAAGGGATTTGGGTGGCGGTTGGGAGTCGATGGTCGCGAGTTCGTCGACAAGTCAATTGGCTATTGAACAAGGTTGGGCGCAAGACTCAAAAGGGTGACGGAGAACAGGATTGGTTAGAGGATTTCGGTGGTGTCAACGCGTCTGCCCGACGGTTTGTCTTATACGATATACGGATATACGGTAATAAATAGGAATACGTGTTTGTTGCACACGTCTGTCGGTCGATAAAGGGTGTCTCAGTACCGCAGATGCTGGGATCTATCTTGTCTAGACGGTAAGGTGGGCGGTAGGTAGGTAGGTAATGCTTGTTTACTAAACGAGGATGTGGAAGATGATTGCGCGCTCTCGCAAAAAAAGGGAGAAAGAAATGACGAGGCTATTGAAGTAATCAATCAATCAATCAATCGCTTGCCAAACAGCCAAAGCGCTTTAACCGAGTGCCAAAGGTTGGTATCGTAGTCGTGAAAGGGGCAAAAAACAGGGACCGACTGACTGACGAGACGGATCAAAAGACGGGATCAGGATAGAGAAATTGAGAAAAGTCGACGGTGCAGCACAACCGGAGCACAGGCTTCTCCAGATCAAGTTAGAGGACCCGGCGCTAGGTTATCTATCGGTACAGGTACATTTCCACAGTGTACCGGTGGTGTACCCGGCATGTAATGGCATGTAAGGCAGGTAATTCCAGGTACAGAAGGCTAAGCCTATATCGTAAACGACAGCAGCTCTAGTTCGCAGGTACCTGCATTACATCCCCTCTAGCGTTCTATTCTCTGCGCTACACTGCACCTGGGTACACTACACTCCAGACTACCCCCTAGACTGGGTACTGACTGGGTACACTAGATACCTAGTAGGTTAGTCCCTATAACACAAATTAGCTCGCTATCTTATTATATCATACCTACATATTTAGGTACAGTAGATGATGTCTTCTTTCTACCTACTTCTATGTATAGCACCTATCTCTCCTTTATAGCCCTTTAAAAAAAAAAGAGGTCGTAGTTAGGCGAGTAAGATGCGAGTACACTAAGTAAGTAGTATACTTAGGTATAATAATGCTCAATTTTAAAAGTCTCCAGCTGTCTGCAGCGTAGGGAATTAGACCTCATTAATACCAAGCAGGGATTCTCCATCTGTACGATAGAGCAGTGTACACGGCCTATATACCTAATCCAGATACAATATCATGTACCTACATTACCGCACACGTAACGAGTCCTCTTTGGAGGGTGTTAATTAACCTCCGAGTTCACATGCACAAGTATATACAGTAGGTAGGTAGTGTAACCTTGGTCTACTCTGAAGATACAGATCTCTTGGAAAAGGGGGTTCTCGGTTCTCCTATAGTAAGTGCATAGGTATCCTGCATCTGCCTAGGTGATATCTTATGTATCATGATATCATACTGCCCAGGTGGTAAGCATTTCTCTCTCGTTTAGATACCGAGCCATACCGCCGCGTTCCTGCAAGTAGGTATAAAGAACAAAAGTTAATATAGGTCGGGTATATCTGGCGCATGAACAAGACGGTTGAAACCTGATTCATTCGTGTCGCATCGTATTGAAAAGAATCATGAGCATATGTAATATTTCGCTGCCTGTATCGTCTTAAACCATAAAATACATCGATCGAATCGCAGATAAATATATTCAATCAAGTTCGGCCAGATTCCTTGGACGCCATTCGTCCAAATTGCAAATAGTCGCTATTCCATGGTACCCAGACCTACCGCCATAACACATCCAAAGAGTGCGCATAATGAGTTTCGAAAAGAAAGAAAAAGAGAGAGCGAGAGAGAGAGAAAAGAGTAACCAAGAGAAATGAAAGTATAGAGTGCGCCGCATAGTAAAAGGGTCGGTTATCAGGCTCGATATTCAACAACATGTCGACGGGTGACAGCTTGCATCGTATTGCTGCTCTCTTCCCCTTCGAACTTGAGGTTGACCTTTTCGCTTCCATCCATGCCCATCACCTCAGCCTTGTAGAATGTTGTGGTGTTAGGATAAAGAGCGAGTACGACCTTGCCTTCGTCTAGTGGCGGCAACACCGTGCCCTCCTTGGGAATCAGAATCATACTGCTCGCACTAGTCCGAAAGTCCTTTTGGTGATGATTCTGGTTCTCGTCGAAATCGGCGTCGAGCACCCGATATCTTCGGGATTTGCCCTCGCCACGCACTTCTTGAACGATGCCTAGGATCCAATCCGTCTGTTCACTTCCCGTCGGCTTCGGTTTGAATGCCACCTCGTCATCCTTGGCAAAGATCTGCTTCGTGCGGATGGGATTGCCAGAGGCACCAGGCTGTGGCTCGGCACTACCGGCTTTCGCAGCAGGCGTTGGCCGATCCGGGAATTTGGGCGGCACGGAATCACTACGGTCCCCTTTGCTGCTACCGCCGCCGCCACCCACGCGCCGCGATATGCTAGGGTTGGGTGAAGGCATAGGTGAGTCGTCCGGGTTAAAGTCCCAGGGATCTTTGCGCTGTCCTCCCAAGCGGGAGGTGGTCATCTCTTGGTTTTCTTCGTTGTGCTTCGCAATAGCACGTAGCACTCTAATCTTCTCCATCTTGTCCTTGAAAGCCTGTGCCGCCGCCTCATTGGACTTGACACCTTGGCGAGAGAGCTGATCGAGCTTATCGAGGTCGTCCTGGGTCAGAGCTAATCATGGTTGTTGGTATGATGGGTACCGCACGATATGATATACCATGGCATGGAGATGAGGCTATGCACTTACTCTTGTTCTTCTTTTTTTCGGCACAGAGCTTGTCCTGCTCATACATAGCAGCCGTATTGGCAGAGCTCTGATTAAACATGTCGATGAGTCCGGGCAGCTGATCTTTGATCTCTTTCCAAGCGGCCAGTTCCTCACCATGCTGACTTATCTCATTGTTACGGCTGGGCCCCCGACGCTGATTCCCGCGTGACGACATTGCCAATACAGTTGGCGCGGATACACCCTTTTTATTTTTATTAGTCTTTTTATTTTGGCCCATTGTGTCGACTTAGGTAGTAATGTATGGGAAGAATAGACGTAATCGTAATGATAGCGTGATGAGAATCGAGAGAATCCAAGTCAATTGGAGGCAAGGGGATAGAGGAAGGCCCAGAGACTATCGTGGGTTTACAGATGAGAGAGTTTAAGTAGTGTGATAATAGAGAAGCTGCAGAGCCCAGCACGAAACAGACGGCCGGAGAGACGAACGGATACCAGCGATACAAATCATCCAGACCAACAAATGAATAAACTCATGATACGGAGTAGAGCGGAGGGGAAACCCCACGGAAAGATTGAGCCAAGCCAACTTAAGTAGACTCACGCAAGCTCGGGAGCATAGTACGAAGAAGGGCTAGATGCGACTATATAACAATCCGCAATCAACTATGAACTAGACTCTAGCACGGACATGGGCGCAATGGTGAGTAGAGAAGGTAGTGACAGAGAAAGGAAAGAGATGACGTAAGGTGGGAGGATAAAAATAGAGAGAGTAGAAGGCAGAATCAGCGGCGACTAACAGGATAGAGGTGCTTGATTTAACGTCTAGTAGAGAGACGGAAGAGAGTTAAAAACCAATTACTTAGTAACCACTTAGCCCAAGATAGAGTTCAGGTAGTGTTCATTACGGTGTTGACGCCGTATACGGAACATTTCAAAGCCTAAATTGGTAGTGTATCAGGCGAGCCTCAGCCTAGGTAGAGGAATGACAACATGGCGGGTGATACCGAAGTGCATAGCATCAGTTGAAGCTTAAAATGAAAACGAGAAGTACTACATACTGGGTAGCAGCTTGGAACAACAAGAGGAGACTTGGGTAAATCGAATTGGAAGTGGGAGGTATTCAGATAAGTAGATACCTACATGGAATAAGCTAATACACACACAAAGCGGTGACGCTGTGGACTCTATATGACTGATGTGATGTTGGTGATATACGTTGGTGTTGGTGTTGGTGTTGATGATAAATGATAATGACGGAGATGGAGATGGTTATTTCCTGCAACCATCCCGAATTGGCTAAGAGCGGTAAAGAGAAAACCTGGCAGAACTACAAACATGACTATAGTAGACTAGCCTTAATAAGTAGTAGAGCTGTCGCCAGATTGGGAAACATGCTTCGTTTCCAATGATGTGGAGAGTCCCCAGACACGTGCGGCGCTGTCCTATTAGCTTGTCAGGTATGTCATTCTCGGTTACGCATGTACCTTAGATATGTACACTACACTACCTAGGTACTTGCTTAGGTAAGTCTCTACCCCTCAGTGATGGCTGTATGGTACTGAAACCCGGCGAGCATGATGGCGGGGTAAGTGAACTCGGAGCCTACTGTACTTACTTATAATGTACCTACTTACTTAACCTATACCGACCTTGGCAACCTGAAAATGCAGAGCTCCCCGCGTCGTCCATTTGATTTTTTCCATCGTTGATGCAAGGCATTGTGAAAAGTTGAATTTGACCTCCTCGATCTCCTTTAAATACTATACACATAATCTAAGGCATTGACACATTGACAAATTACTAGCTTAGTGTCAACGTACACATCTCGTTGATCTCGTCTCTCTCTTGCAAACTTCGGCCAGAGGCACCCGTCGAGTCGGAACCGCGAGAAGTCTAACCTGGCTGGGGGCACATTGTGGTCTGATTGCTGGAGCAGCACTTGATTGTAAGGAGGGGTTCTCTTTGCCCACCTTTGTCTGTGTGTTTTCTACCTTTCTCTGCCTTGACTAGGCACTCGCTCGTTTTCACTCTAGTCCCTCGCTGCTTGGCCTCTTCGCTAGACCTTAATTGACTTTGAGATGTGCCCATAATAACAGTCTCTCTATAAATATACCATACCCATACGCTTCGACAATGGTTCTACCGGTTCCTTTACTCCGTCTTCAGTGCGGCGTGAACTCGTACGATTGGGGCAAGATTGGCTCTGAGTCGGCAGCCGCCAAGTTCGCTGCCGCTACTCCCTCAGATAGCCTGACCATCGAATCCGAGAAGCCCTATGCGGAGGTGTGTTTTCTTTCGTATATGTGACACTCATCCTCAAACTCCCGCAGGAGGCCGTAGTACCATAGAGTAACGCTGACGTGGTGTCTAGTTATGGATGGGCACTCACCCCTCCAACCCTTCCAAAGATCTCGAGTCCGGCCGGAACCTCCTTGACCTTGTCGAGTCCAATGCTATGCTCTTAGGACCATCTGTCAAAGCACGATATGGCTCCAAACTTCCCTTCCTCTTTAAGGTGCTCTCGATCAACAAAGCCCTTTCCATTCAGGCACATCCGAATAAGAAGCTCGCAGAGCAGTTGCACGCCAACGACCCCAGGAATTACCCTGACGATAACCACAAACCCGAGATGGCCATTGCCATCACCGACTTTGAGGGCCTATGCGGCTTCCGACCTCTCGGCGAGATTGCCCATTTCCTCGCTAGTGTCCCAGCCCTGCGCCAGCTTGTCGGCGACGACGTCTCAAAGTCCTTCATTGCCACCGTGCGAGGCCAGGAAACTGACGACTCCTCGAAAGAACAAAATAAGCGTGCTCTGCGCTCCGCCTTCTCTGCCTTGATGCAGTCTTCGTCTGAAGAGGTGGCCTCCGCCGCCAAGTCTCTCGTCTCCGAAGCCGAGAGCAAGGGCGCCGACTTTGCTGATCGCGGTACTAGTTCTACGAGCGGGGAGACTATGGCTCAGCTCATTATCAGGCTTAACCAGCAGTTCCCCGACGACATCGGCCTATTTGTTCTCTTTTTCCTCAACTACGTCACACTATCCCCGGGTGAGGCGCTTTTCTTGAAGGCCGACGACATCCACGCCTATGTGTCTGGTGATATCATCGAATGCATGGCCGCGAGCGACAACGTGGTACGGGCAGGTTTCACTCCTAAGTTCAAGGATGTTCAAAACCTGGTCGACATGTTGACATATAATTATGCACCGATTGAGGAGCAAAAAATGACACCTACCGAATATCCTTACGCAGTTCTAAACCGTGCCGCATACAGCACAGGCTCCGAAGCGATATTGTATAACCCTCCTATTGATGAGTTTAGCGTCATCAGGTCCGTCCTCAAGGGGGATGGATCTAAAGTTACTTTCGATCCGATCGACGGGCCGAGTATCGTGATTTGTACTGGTGGTAAAGGTAAGATCTCAGTCGGGTCTAAGACTGAGGAGATTAAGGAAGGATATGTCTTCTTTGTCGGGGCCACGGCAGAGCTCGTCATGGAATCAGAAGGCGGACAAGATGACGAATTCATCACATTTAAAGCGTTCTGTGAAGTGGAAGACCACAGCAACGGAGCATCGTTGTAGTTTTCGGGCCTCAAAAGCACACCTTCATTTAGAAGGAAGCCCACAGATGTGGCGATTGTAGGTATCATGAGGTGATTTCATAACATAGGAATGATGGGTTTCCGGTATGTATGGATCCCATACTAGATCACTATGAGCGTAATCTATAAGCGGTTAGAGATCTTAAAAGGCCTCCCCAAGATTTGAAATCAAAAAGAAGACCTGTTTGTTCGTAACATAGCTGGAAGTAAGAATATAACCTCGATAATCACTTGGACGTGAGCATATAGCTAGCTCTACTTTGTCTTATAGCGACTTATCGGGGCTCATATTAAAGCCTTCTAAGCCGGTGTGTTGCTTCGCACGATATCCCCTGACTAACTTGGAACGACAGCCACTTAAGAGTTTAATGTAGTAGGAACCAAGGGTTAAGAGCGTGCGTACACAGAGGTTACCGGGGCTTGCACGGTGCTGTAGGTTTGAGATATTGAGATAGTCAGAGACCTAATGAGATTATGGCGAAAATTAGGTGGTAATATGTTCTAAATACGGTACCAAGGCCTGTACAGTTTCCTCGTCATTAACTTGGCTTGGCCTCTCGGAGAGCTTGGTGATGGAATGTACAAAAAGAGTATGTGTGTGTATGTACGCCTACAAGACACAGTTCTCAAGATAATTAAACCACGCCGCAACATATGCCGCTATCCTTCTAGCTCCTCTTCTTCTTCCGTCTCTTCTGTCCCCGTTTCCTCTCCCTCCGTTTCCTCACTCTCCGTCCCTTCTTCTTCCGTCTCCTCTTCCCCCGTATCTCCATCCCCTCCAGGCCTCTCCCTGGAATCAGGCACACCCTCAATCGGGCCGCCCTCAGGATCAAGCTCCTCGCAAAGCTCATGAACGACCTCCTGTAACGTCCGCAGCTCATCACACGTGAAGTAGTTTGTCCCGATCCCATCGTAGTAGCATTGCCGGATATACTCGCGGACGATAGTGGCATCGGGGTCAGTGCAGTCGCAGGAGGGCGTGTGCTGCACCGTGCTTGTTGCGGGAAGCTCCATTAGGCCCTTGTAGCATTCTACGCTGCAGCCCGAGTATGTCACCGCGACGTGGACGTGCTCGGGTATGTTCCTGAGCCTTAGGACCTTGTCGATGCGCTGTGTTATAGGGAGTCTAGGGGTCGGTGGAAGATCCATGATGGGATGTTGCCTTTTGTCTCTCTGTTTACTAGGAAAGTTAAGTCGAAGACGAAGGGGTTACTATATGAAGGGTAGCATATGAACATTCCTCTCCAAGAAGCTCGCATCAATGCCGGCGAAGAGAAAGAGCATGGGTATAAATATACCCATCTCATGAGTGTCTATGAAATACTTAACTAACTGCCTTAGGGAGAATTGATTCCTGACAAGACTTAGACCATCGCCATGACACTGCTTTGTCCTCAGCACATGCTAAACATGCCGACTACATCCTCTCGTTTCAAATATAAAGAGCTCATGCCAGAGTGAATTTCAAACTCACTACATACCGATTTCTATGAATAACTCCTTTCCTACCTAGAGGACGACAGGGACAAATTACTAGGTTTAGCGGCGTCAAGTTTAGACACAGTCGTATGGTGTTATTGAATCGCGCTGCTATAGTAATATCTTCAGATATTACTAACCCCGGTTACATGTTACTTAGTTCACGGAAGCATATACAAGTATCACTAAGAGTGTTGTTTCTTAAGCGCTGCTTATCCCCTTTCTACGAAATGGAGCCAACAACCTAACCAACGATTGGGATACATGGATGCCAGGTATTTAGCTCGTTTTATTATACAGTATGAAACTCGTAAATGTACGTATATCCGGGTGCGTGTGCGTGTGTCTCTTCAAGCCCATCCAAGGTAGCAATCAACCCCACGCCACTCCGAACGCCAGACTCCTTTCTCCGCCCGGTATATCGCCGTACACGTATCCTCCATGCTATTCCTATAGAATCAAGTGGTATCAAAAAGGATCAGGTATTCATTATCATCGTTAAAAAGAAAACTCAAAGCACAAGCACAAGTGCCGCAGCAACACAAGCAGCAACACCACCCATCAGCGCACCGCCTCCTCCGCTAACTCTCGTCCCTGCCGAGCTTGCGTCGAGGATAGGCTCATGCCAGCCGCAATGAGTTTCTCGGGCAAGCGTGGCGCAAGCCCAATACGTAGTCTGAATGAATTTCTGCCCATCGCCAGGTTCTAGGGGCGGCGCAGCCGTAATTTCAGGGTTGCTTGCCTGCGTCGGGCTGATGCCGACGCCGGAGGGGATCTCCCCTGATGTGCTGGTAGCCGTTGATATCGCCGACAACACAGTGGTCGTGGCAGGCGTAGGCGTAGGGATCGGCTCAACGAAGACGTGTCCGGACAGCAGAGCCGGGGTCTCCGTCCTCGGCGCCTTGACGACGAGGCCTGCGTCCGCCCGGCCTAGGAAAGCTACGGCTAGCACGGCGACCGATGTGATGACCCGCATCATGTTATATGTTCGGAAATAACTCGGTGTAGTAGGGTGTAGATGGGAAGATGGTAATATTTAGGCAAGAGCGTGGTTGCGCAAAAGTGAATTTGGGTTCCAGCCCAAAAAGAATCAAGTAAATCGTGTAGTGCTCGCTATCTACTTTCTAGATCCGTGAGAAGTAGTAGTAGAAGAATGAGAGATCGGCCGATTAAATAGTGTTAAATAGAGAGATCCGGCGATAGAGTAGATAAAGGGCATATATAAACACAGAACAAAGAATTAAGAACAGATTATTGTAGCTGGGGAGAAAGAAGGAGAAGAATATGAACATGTAGGATAGTATAGAACTAGGAGTCAGCTCGAGAAGAAGAGGGAAGGGAAACAGAAGCTGCTATATCTATCTACCTACCTACCTTCGAATGAAGTTGATGCCAAGACACGCGCCAATTCATCATCGCGCATCAACGGCAATCAATCACATCCACGACGGTGTCTTCGCGCAGTTTCTTTCAAGCCTCATTGCCCTGCGCTCAATTGCCAACAGGTATATCTAGTATAGTAAGATGGCAAAGAGATCGTCGCCCTCCTTAGGCAAACAGGCGTGAAAACTCATAGTGTGAATAGAAATCGCTTCTACCAGCCACTCATTCACGCCCGAAATACGCCCACGCTGGCGCTGCGGTACTAGGCTGGCAGGATAGATAGAGTCTATTGACTGCATGCGGGAATCCCAAAGTTTGGACAGCCTGCCCGGCGTCCAAAATAACTGGCTGCGATGCCCAGGTTGTCAAGACGGGGAGGGCGTCTGAGCAGCGGACGGTTGGATTTGGTTTGCTAGTATTGATTGATTGGTGCTCGGGGAAGAAACATGCGGTGCTGGGCGGTCTTGGCATGATGAATCGCTGTGAGGAGTCTAAGCTGCCCGAGGTCACGAGGTAGGTAGATATAACCTTAAATAGGTCACGAGGGCTTGCTTTCGGTCAATTGGGATTCCTTTAGACATCAATTCGTCTGAATATCTCCATTGCGGAAATTCCGCTGGATTGTAGCAACCCGTTTTGATTGTGCTTCTTGGGTGCAAACCCCGGAATCATAGCTTAAACCGCCGCGACGTGCAGCACACAAGACCTGGACAAGCCTCGTTCCGCAGTCGAAAGGCATATAGTATAGTATCTTCTAGGATTAGGCCCATAAGTTCGGTTATATCGTGTAACCAATAATATTATGGGTGAAGCTTTCGCATAAACAATCGTTCAAGGCCGGTTCTATGCTGGGTCGCCAGAATACAAGATATTGAAGAAAACATAAGCATTCTAGGGGGGAGGGGGGTAGTATCCGTACCACAAGCCCTCTAATCCACAGATCTCCAATTGACGTCTAACTTCAAATGATTCAGATCAAATCTTTCAATATCAATTCCTGCATTGATAGCCAATATGGCCTTTTCCTAGTTATCCTTTTCGTTGTAATTGTCAAAAAATGTGCGCAACTCCTAGCTAACCTTATCCCAAGCATGGTAGGGTGATGACCATTCACGGGCACTAACTAATAACTTTTACTTATGTACATAATTCCTTCTTTGTCCCAGCCTAGAAGGTGTGACATTATCTCTAGAAACCAAACATCCCCCCTTAGCGCGCTAGGGTAAATTGACATAAGAGAATGTTCCTTGAAAGAAGAGCCCCTTGTGTTAAAGAAAACGAGTGTCATCGAGGTCAACGCCTGTCACTCACTCGGGTTTAGGGGTATCCCAAGTATAAGCGAAAGGGTTTCGACGATATGCCGCCGCCGCCCCAAACCATAGTTGAGGTTAATGAAACAAAAGATGGTACACCTATATAATACACTAGAATTGACGGCATTGATAAATGCTTCCATATGACTGGTTACTTCGTCACGCTAGGTGATGGATTCACCGTTCTGGGAGATTCTCGAAAAGACGCCTTGTCGCTCAACCTTCCAATTGTTGTGTTGTATAACCTTGCCCAGGTATGCAACAAGCATGCTCCAAGTCTCTTGGTCAACGGCATCGCCGCTTTCGAAGACCTGCAAAAGATTCCAGTTGGTTTGGGGGTTGTCACGCTGAGTGAGTTGCCTCATTAGATGGGTATAGGAGTCATCCCGCTCGAGCCACAAATCATCGGGATTAATACGTCTCATCTCCTGCCTGTCTTCGAGGATTTTATTCCCAGGCCTTGGCGAGAGCTGCACGAACAAGCGGTCGATTCTAGGTAGGTAGTCTACTAGATTGGAGAAATGAGTCGCGAGAGGGAACACCGCAATGTAATTAAAGTCCACAACGGTTTTGGGAATGAGAGGCCCGGGGTCAGCGTACTCTCCAGTACCGAGTAAAGCGCTCAATATGGACGGCGGCGTGTGCGTATAGAACTCGTAAACGCGATAAACCTTCTAAGGTCAGTCTGCCTAGCTACCGGTCTAGTCAGGCGGGTGGCCGTACCTTGGCCGATGAGCCCTCGTTGAGAAGAATTGAAGTCCAAGGGCGGATTGTAAAGAGTGGTGTTCTTGACCGCGAGGAAGAAAATGCCACGGCGGGCAATGTAGAGGAGACAGTCTGTACGGCCGGTCGGGCATCCGCAGACGCGCTACCAGATGGCCCATCACTTTCGGTTCTTTCCCGGTGAGGAACCCGAGCAAAGGAGAGTATATGATACGGAGTATCAAATACCCAAGCGTCATTTAGATCGATCACACTCGATGTTAACGCAGCTAGGGTAGTAGGGCGAGCGAGTATGGTGAACCGCACAGGATCAATGACGGAGAATATGCGGCCCCATAGCCATTCAAGGTCATCGGGGCATATTTTGGGAGATATCATCAGATTTCTAGCGGCGGGATCATAAAACTCTATGACGAGAGCCAAAGTGGCGACATAGTGTGCCAAATTATTATCAGCAAGAAAGCGTAATAAGGGTCGAGGATTAAGAGTAAAGGCGGTCAGAGAATAAACCTCGGGCATCCATACGACGTGGCGAAACAGACACGGCAGCACTAGAGAACGCCAGAGTCTTGAGACGCGTGAGATGGCCTTGAGAGGGCGTTGTGAATATCCAGGTCCCGAGGTGAGTAAATCAATAGTCGGTAGGTCGTGAAGGCGAGTATCTGACGGGGCAGGCCCATCGAGATAGTCGAATACCTGGAGTAGTAGCTCAGGAGGCAGGGGATCCATCGTTTTTGTCTTCCCACTCGTGAGCTAATGAGAAGTGTATCTATCTATATGTAGGATAGCCAATTGCCTGGGAAGGCAAATGATAGAATTGGGAGGACCCGTTGTTCGGGAGAGACATAATAAATACGAAGTGAGCTTGAGAATATGGCGAGGGGAACAGGAAAGATACCTCATAAATACTATAACAGTACATGAAGTGATGTTTGATATGAGATAGAAGATAGAAACGGACATGAAGTCGACGGACATGATGTCGATAGAGATAACCTTACGTACCGGGGAACGCTATTTTCGGGAGAGTGGGCTGCCTGCCATCCTCGCTACCTTCGGTACTGTTAGCGTGGATACCCCGGTTTAGGTGACTGAGCTAGGTCCTTAGTTACCGCCGTAATGCCCCATCCCCGCAGCCTAGACTTAATCTCAACTTCAAACGTTTTCACTCTCATCTTCGCCCTCACTGCTATTCTAACGCATTTCACCCTTTCTTAAAGAGGCACGCATGAGAAGAGTTGGTTTGTGTATACGCCTCGTTGCTTCAAACCTCATAATAAGTCGAACCATGACAAATTCTGCACTGGAAAATGGAAGCGACACGGCCTCGCCGGCTCAGCTGTCCACTGCACCGCCTTATCGAGGCATACTGCAATGCTACATGCCATGTTTCCCCCCAAGTCGACTCATTTTTCCCCCAAGGGGTTCAATGTTTCCTGTTTCTATGCATCCGTTCCAATGATCTATGCCATACGCCAACTCATTTTCGAGGCCTATCAAATGGATCCAGGTTCAATCTTTCAGATCGTCGGGGCAGCCGTCTCTTTAGGGGATGTAGTCATCAAATGCATAATGGGGCTAAAATCGCTAAAGTCTAAATATCACGATGCTCCCTTGGTTATTTCTACCATCATTGGACAGTTATACATAGTTTAGTCGGCCCTAGACGAATTGGCCATATGGAATAAACGAGACGACGGACGCGAACGCGGCCCAAGGTATCGAGACCTAGCCTCACAGATCGACAATGGCCTCGACTGCTTTAGACTGCTAATTCTAGCCCTCGATCAACGATTAAACGATTTTGAGCTGAATGGCATAAAAGATATGACCACAAGGCAGAGGCTGACATTTCTCTGGAATGAGCAGGAAACATCCGACTACTCAGTCTTACTTGATCGACAGGTCAACGCCTTGAACCTTCTGTTACAGGCCGTGCAATGGTACGCGATGGCCTCTGTCATTTTTTTCCCTGTTTAAAATTTACAACGGCGTTAAGAGTTTAATCGATAATCTTAGAGGGCTTGTTAACAATGATGGTAGTAACAATTTTGTGCAACAACAAGATCTTTTGCTTAGGGAAGAGAGCCGACTTGTTCTGCAACAAGCAAAAGACTGCTCGTCCTCCATCAGCGGCCTTGGAGACTCCGCCAGTTTCATTTCTGAAACCACTACGCGTATTAGTCTAGTATTCGATTTCGATGCTATCATACTCGCATCCAAGGTCTACCAGCAGGCGGGAAGATCGCATCCACGGCAAGCTATCGGAGCGAGGCAATTGCGCTTGAAAAATCAGGCGCCCACACAAGAGCAATCCAAGCAAGGATCTCAGGAGGATTTCTTTCAGCCAATTGGACCGCCTCGCCCGGCTCCTCTTCCTCCTATCGGTGGCTCGTCTAAAGCGCCCCCACGGGAGACACAAAATGTCGTTGCTATCAAGTCGTTGAACGACAACCTTCCCCCAATATCGGCTGTATATAAGACAAGCCCAGGCAAGATACCTCAGCACAAATTTGGGGATCCGATTTCATCCACTTCGTTATCACCAAGTAGCCCTACACTTACAGACTTAATAAGAATACCTTCTCCTACTAAGTCTCAGATGGTAGGCCCAACCATGAAAATTATGGTGCCCGCCGTCCCGCATAGCCCACCGAAATTCTTAATACTCGGATCTTCAGAGAGTGGCAAAAGCACTCTATTAAAGGGCCTGAAGCTAGCTACGGTAGGAGGGTGGACTCAAGAAGAGAAGTTGTCATTTAGTACAGTCATTTGGTCCGCCACTGTCAACTCTATCCGGCACACTTTAAAAGCTATGGAATCTCTAGATATACCCCTCCAAAACCCGACGAACGAGGAGCATATTCACACCATCTCAGTGCTCCCGGTTGTGACTGGGACAACTCCAACGCCGAATGTTGTCAACGCCATATCTGGTCTTCGGCTTGATGAAGGATTCCAAATTGCATACAATCGAAGAAACGAATACCACAACCACATACGTGATAGCCTGGCATACTATGCTGAAAACATTCAAAGGCTAGTATTACCGCACTACGTGCCAACTAATGAAGACATGCTCTGGGCCAATCTGAAGACGATCGGTATTACAGAAACATGGCTTACATGTATGCAAGGCGTCAAGAGCGCCTTTCTAGATGTAGGAGGGGTAAGAAGTGAGAGGGGAAATGGATACATGCCTTTCCGAATACTTCCGTAATACTATTCACCGTGGACACGACAGCGTACGCCAGACTGCTTTTCGAGGATGATACCGTCAACAGAATGAAAGAGCAATTGGCCCTTTTCTATTCTATCGTAAACAGTCAATGGTTCCCCGAGAGCGGATTCGTTTTAATATTTACGAAGATAGACTTGCTTAGGGAATGGCTGTGGAGATATCCTGTGGGAAACCACTTTCCCGACTATCCTCAAAATCGATGGCCCGCCGCAGAATCCGTCGAGCGCTACATGCAGTACCTTACGGGTAAGTTCCTAGAAACGGTTCAATCCATCGAAACCGCCGCCCGTATCAGGATCGTCCAAGGCAACCTCGTATGTGACAGCAAAGATACAGTGCCAAAGGTTTTGAACGCAATCAATAGCCTAGCAGCAATATACCCGGATCTGAATGGTCTCTCATGTAGCGAATCAAGCGCTTCCTAAAGCTGTGGCGATTAGACAAGCTTCGGTACACTAGAGACAGATTATCTATAGAAATCACGATGTAGATGTTAAGTAGTTTGACTCTGGAATGAAGATAGTTGATATGTAACTTACAAATAGTACGAGTTATATAAGTGAGCACTTACTTTTACTAGATTTCAAGTCGCCCAAACCAACTGAGATCTTAGATGCTTCTATACATGTAGTCCTTAATATAGCCACCCTAATAGTACCAGCTACCTCATAGTGATACAAGCACCTAACAACCGAGCTAGGTATTTAAAGTTGAGTTGTGACAGGAGTAAATCACCACTCCACACTCTAAGCAGCAATGCTTCGTAGTCTACCTACCAGACAGCAATAGTAGGTAATGAATTGATTAAGTGCATATTTCAGGACTCCCAAGAAAGTAGTGGCCTTGATAATACTTATTGATAGAGCCGACGGTGAGGAGTGTGTTCGGACAACGGACACGTTACAAAAAGGCATTCGTATGGATTCGACCAGCCCCCTGTCGCCCTTTTCACTAGATACAGGTATCCCCACGGTTCATCAACTTTAATTCAAGGAACCGTGCCTTAAGGTATGTTATTGAACCCTCATTGGAGTTGTTAGGCAGGCACGAAGGGGTGGCTCTATTACTCCTCCCAATGGATTCCTCTGTTACATACTCCATTACTTCTACATCCCTTTTGCTATGAATAAAGCTATCAGAGTCAGAAAGACCAGCTTTCTTTACGTATTCACCTCACTAACAGTAATCGAAAAAGACAATGACAATCATCTCTCTACCTACGACGAATGTCACAGGCCACTACAATTTTCCGCAGAGCCCCGAAGCATCCGTCCGCAGGCTTCGCCTTCAACAACGTTGATGCTCTAGTGAGGAAGGTCTCTGGTGTGCACCCATAGAGCGACGCGGCTCATGATATCGAATTCTGCAAGTAGTGCGCGACTAGATATCGCGGCTAGGTCATACCAACTTCTAAAACGAATTGTTCAATATCACGTCATGAACCTAATAGTAGTAGAAGTAAGAAGACTTAGTGCCATGCTCTGCTACATAGAACGTTATGCTAGAGCTACACATTAACGTGACGAAGGTTTTGTTAGACACGACATCATCTTGGTAAAGCCAACCATGTCCCCTACCCAGAGCGCCAATAAGCATAGTTACCCGGGGGCCGCCGCTAAAACTTTATTATTCGGAGTTTAAAAAGTTAATTTCGACAACGCATAACAACGACCACAAAGAGGTATATGCAAGGGAGTGATGTTGAGGACCCTGTTTCATACCCCTCCCGGTGAATTTAACGTCAACCACTCCATTCCCCTACAACAAAAACCTCGATCGAGACAAATCTATAGTATACGCTGTTCGTTCCATATATCAATTACGTTAGCACAACAACAAGGACGACTATGAAATCCTCCCAGCCCTATATATACATATTCTGAATTCATAGAGGCTTCCCCCATGTACCGAAAGACTGAAAGCGGAACGCGGAAGAGCCTCCCATATTAAACCCCGCAGATCGAAAACGATGGGCGGAATTCGATCTACAGCACTACGTCGTACTGTTGTAGAACCAGACAGAAGCTAGACTAGTCTAGACTACACAAAAGCATCTAACCTAATATTCCAATGGCCTCCCCACAATTTCTAGAACTGACGAAGTGCCGTCCCCTGTCACTGACATGGTTTCATTCACATCGTCCATTCCCTGCTGGAAACACAAGCATTCTGATCGGGGGGAGTGGGCGTCGCGTTGCATCATGTATCCAACCACTCCACGTGGGAGAACTGGCCTTACTGCAACGAGAGGTGACGTGAGGTGCTTCGTAAGATGTCTACCTACATGGCGACCTTACAGCGTAAGCGTCAACCCGGCCAGGTTTGATCTGGAATACCTACAGTGCGACACGCATGGGATACATGGTCCGGCGAGCCAAGCCATAGCGTACCCGTCCAAGTATCTACCGGATAATGAACGGCGATTCGTCTGACCCGGTTACGTATCAGGCGATGCAAGTTCATGGCAAAGTCAGCATTGACAAAGGCGGGGCTAACAGGGATACCACGGGTTGGGGTTCACCAACTTCATGTTCGCTCGAGGCCGAACGACTATGACAGCCCAGTCCTGTCACGAGGAATGGGCCTCCGGTACCAGACCCGTCTGTTGTGCGAACAGTACTAGCACCGTTAGCCGGGCTCGTCTGGCAAAATAGAGGAGTGACGGCTTCCTGGGCAGGCCGTGTCGCGGGAGAGGTGACACATACCGTGCAGAGCTGGCAGGCTCTCTTATTGGAGCAATTACCGATGTTGGCCACTACTTAGCATCTTGCCTAAGTGCCCAGATTGCACATCACTACTTTATGCAAGACCCTCACATCCCCTCAATTCGAACCACACTAGTGAGGGGATTGTGGGTGGTGTTGTTGGTGACGGAATGATCCTACCACAGCTTGCCGGGGGGGCTTCGGCTGGGGGCTATCGTGCCTCATCGGCTCGCGCTCTCATCATTTAGGATCGTCATCCGAGATGGTGACTCTCGAGTCGCTTATGCCCCACGCCATGTGCGCAGTAGCAACAACGGCAGTAGCGAGCGTGTCCACTCTATCTCTTTTCGCTCTCGGGCATCAAATCCTAAGCTGACCAAAGTCACGTCCCACGGCAAACGTGGCCGGGGAGTTAGTTCGGTCGGTATCCACGCAAAGAGGGATATACCTCCGCGTCTCTATATAAAGCACTGGCCCTTCCCCTCCCATCCCGTTCAAGTTGCCTATTTGATAGACGAAGGGCTTTTGCGTGTAATACCATACCACTTACACAGCCTTCCTATTGCGGAATCCCTAGCCGGTCAGATAGACATACGCGCGCACGCATAGCCTACCGTCCCCCAAGACAAAATGGTTAGCAATAAGCAACGGCCGCCTTTCCGGGCTGAACACCTCGGTTCGCTTTTGCGTCCTAAGGAGTTGACCGAGAGACGAATTCAGCTCGATGACGCCAAGGCCCTAGAAATTGCCCAGGATGAGAAGCTACATGAAATCGAGGATAAGGCCATCGACGAGATCGTCAAGCTACAATTGGATCTGGGGTTTCACGCCATCAACGATGGAGAGTACCGCCGTCATCAGTTTTGGGGCACATTCTTCCCAAATTTAGAGGGGTTTGAAGAGATTGTTGCTCCAGACTGGGGCATGTTCCGCATGTACGTCCCGGATATTGCCGCATTCAGTAAGTTAGGACTTGTCAATATGTGTTGTGAAGCAGCATGCTAATGACTTTTCTCCGTCTATAGCCGAGGCAGGCCACAAGCCAGGCGAGTCCATCGTCTGCACTGGCAAGATCAAGCACGTTGGCAGCAGTTATTTGTCGGACTGGAACTATCTCAAGAAACTGGTGCCTGCCGAACGCGTTAAGGACCTGAAAATAACGCTCGCCGCTCCTGAATGGTGAGAATCCCAGAAACTTTTCTATTCCTATTCAATCGGTTTACCTAAAAATTGAGATTTTGATGCTAAATAGAAGCAGGTATCACTTGCGCTATAAGAAGGGGATGGCTTATCCCGAGAGTGTGTACGCAAATGACGCCGAATACTTCAAAGACATCGCAGAGGCATACGCGACAGAGCTCCAGGTACTTTATGATAATGGATGCCGCAATGTCACTATCGACGATCCGAATCTAGCATGTATGGCCCTCAGTTTCTCTTGAGTGTCTAGACCACTAATAGGGGATTCCCTCGCACAGATTTCTGTTCAGAAAAGATGCTCGCGGGGTTCAAGGCGGATGGAGAGGACCCCGACCAACTGTTAGACTCATATGTCAAATTATACAACGACTGCATCACCTCGCGGCCATCTGATTTGCATCTTGGCATCCATCTTTGCCGAGGAAACTTCGCATACAGCAAGCACTTCTCGGAAGGCGGATATGACCGAATCGCGACCAAGTTGTTCCGGGAGATCAACGCCGACACGTACTTCCTAGAGTACGACACGGACCGAGCGGGCACGTTCGAGCCTCTCAAGGAGCTCCCGCCCAACAAGAACGTCGTGCTGGGCGTCATCACGAGCAAGTTCCCGGAGCTGGAGAATGTCGACGAGTTGAGGGGGCGCGTATTCTCAGCAGCCGATATCATCGCGGGGGGCTCGGGACAGTCGCGCGAGGAGGCGTTGAAGAGAATCGGCGTGAGCCCGCAGTGTGGATTCGCAAGCCACCATCTCGGAAACTCAGTGACGAGGGATGATATGGTTGCCAAACTCAAGCTCGTCAGGCAGCTTGCCGACTCTATCTGGCCGGGCGAGCCCTGAGAGGAAGTAACCGGACCAGTGGGCATCGACGAAATGCGTGTTCTTCGGGATATACTAATGAGAGCAGGTGGCGAGATGTTGATGTATATAGTTGAAGATACCAAGAATTTATGAGACATATTAAGAGGAATCGATAGGTTTCCCGTGACGGTTCTTCAGGGCGCGGGTGTTGCGAGTATATACCCATTATACGAGGTGAGCTTTGAAGAGACTGCTACTCTTTAATCGTCTAAAGCAAGGTATACCGTGAATTATAACTTCCTTCAGAAGGCAAACAATCACACGGAAATGAAGACATTGTTAACCGAAGTCTAATTCAATTATGTCGTAACTGAAAACTACATTCCCGGTTATTCATGTAGAAGCTTCGTGTTGCCTTCGTTTAATTCCACACCGATTGGCGCATTTTAATAAATTATATATATTCCACAGGAATCCCGTGTCTATATCGGGCACCGGAACCTATGCCCTAATGTACTTTACGTAGGCGCGTTGCTTCATCCCAACATCATTAGTTCAACCAGTATCAGACCTTGCGCTCGTCTACTATGTAGACTCGTGAAGCTGTAGGAAAAACCCATCCGTTCCCGCAGTCCTAGCATGGTTTAATTATATGGTTGTCTAACTCATCCACCCTGCTCTGCTCGACAGCGGGAAGTTGTCCAGTTCTGCCATCCCGCCTGTCAAGATAAGTTATTGTCGATTAACGCTCGGTCAAGATCAACTACGAGGTCGCTTTGACCGCTCACGGTATCACATATAATCGTTGAGGAGGGTAGTTTGCTACTAAGAAAGAAGATGAATCTTCCCAGCGCTTGTCTCAATCAGCAAACGGCATTCTCCCATGCCATTCGGCCTCTAACCCTTGCTATTTCTTTCGTCGGCGATGATACCTAGGAGCAATATCCCATTGTACCTTCGTTTTAGCACTAGCCCTTCACACATAAGTCTCTACGAAAGCTATGGGGGAATTATGGCTTCGCCTCTGTCAGTTGCTCATCTTCCTAAGACAACAGTCTTTGACAGATCCTCGTTTGGATGCGGGATGGTGGATACCATGACGAGCTTTCGTGTAGCTCCCTGAACTGCGCGTCTTGTCCCCGTTGAGGCCCAGTGCTGGTCAGAACATAATCGAATAGAGCAGTGCTGTCATGATCGTTCCGGTCTCATTGCGCAAAGTATCAATGATGATGTGAACTTAATGTTGTTACGAAGGAATTCGCATTTTTTGTTTGACCAGAGGCAGTTATCAATAGTACCCAAGCGGCTTACACCGTAGGATACGAAACGTCAAGAGGTTGCCGGGGATCCGTTTCGATTACGTTGCTCTATGTTCATATGCCCCTTCCTAGTAGTCCCGACTAACCATGCAGCCCCTTAAGGTGTGATGTTAAGATACCAAAACCTGTAAGAGAAAAGAAAGAGACATGAAAGTAACTGACTCATTAGAAATGTCGCACGTTTCCCCTCGAGTGACTTGCTATAAGAGCGTGAGTCCTAAAAAAGAACGAAAGTATCGATAATAAGGAATATTAGAATTACCAAAGCAAGAACAATAAGGGTCGATGGTGACGGCGATACCAAAGGGGAAGAGGAAGGAGAAGGGAAATAGGGGAGCCCCTCTTCCGCGGCCGACCGAGATGGCGTACCTATTCCAATAGCCCAACGAATCCACCACTCCAGTGCCCTGAAGACATCCTCAAGGTAATCCCAAATACCAACAGAGTGCCAGCCGGGAGCATTAGCCCGGTCACCACGGCGTTCCCTACCGAGAGAGACGGACATTAAGAAGTTGGACAATCCCGAAACAAATACTCTAGACAATACATCTAAAAGAGATGGCATGCTAGAGATGAGATATACGAAACGGAGTCGAACGCACGAAGTACAGAGCGACTGCTCATGCTGGTGAGAAGAGGCTATAGGGGGTATAATGGCGCTAGGTTGTAACTTGGCACGGGGTCAAATCCATAGGGTCTGCCTTTTACGCCTTATATAATGGCCGCTAGTGATGCTAGTTAACCAGCACGTAAGTATCAGTCGGAGTTATGAGACCCTATTTTTTTGAGACATAAAGGCCAATCGGTACTTGAAAGCCGTCAATTATTGTGAAAATCATGAGCATCCGCCTACTACGATAGCCATGAGTGGTATCTAGGTAACTCTGGGTGATTGTAGCAGGTAACCATGGTAGTTGGCAGTTTAGGGCTTATATAAATGTACACAGGATCCCGTTGGAAATATGAAGGTCATGGACAATGCTGTATACTTAAGCAAGCACCTTGGTACCTGTGTAACAACATGAACGTCCCTAAATATCGCTATCCTACTTGTCTTTATTACTATCTCTTATATTCTTCTTCTTTTTCTTTGTCGGTATGAACACTAAGTAGGTACTTAAATATAGGATTGAGAAAATAGCGAGACTGAGTACTCTCGGCCATAACCCATTGAATGATAGCACAATACTATAGGTTCCTATCAGTATTATCGGCGTAGTTTCATGCTACATAGACGTAGGTTAAATGGCATATATGATTACAATATATAAGTAATGTTCAGGAATATATACTGGTGCAGCCGGTTGGAAACCACTAGAGATTCTGGAACGAGGCTCCAGGCATGTAGGCACCTAGGATTGGCCCGGAAATCGGGTTTATAGTGGAGATGCTCTCTAACAACGGCCGCCGAGAGGGCCTCTCAACCTGCCTGCTGCAGGTACTCTAGGTGGCTATGCCCGATCTTCGGGTCTATATAGTAGGGACGGTATCGATTGACTCGGGTACCTGAATGCCACCTCAGATGACCCCTCCTTGTCACCACCCCAATTACCTATCAATCAATCTTGATAGGACAGCAGCTGACGTTTCAAGCAAGGGGTAGATAGTGTAGACAGGTAGGTATATACCAAAGGCATTATATGCATCACTAGGTACCTATCTCCTATCGTAATTGTCAGACATTGTTGACAAACGTGAGCTTGGAGTTTTCTTCTTCTCATCACTACTCCTCACACACCGCTACAGTCTTGACAACGTCAATCTAATCAAGCTCATAAGAAAAACCACAGGCAGACAGACAACAATGCCTGAGAAAAAGACCCCACCGCCTAATGAATCCATCACATACAGTTCAGGGTCTGGAAATGGAGAAGCTCCAGATCTTCGCATCCTCCATTACAACGACGTCTACCACGTCGACTCGTCCTCTAGCGAGCCGGTTGGTGGCGCCGCGAGGTTCATGAGTCTAGTACAGCATTACCGTCAAGGAGAACAGTTCAAAGGGCAGTCCGACTTGCTCACCTTCTTTTCCGGGGACGCATTTAATCCGAGTCTAGAAAGCTCGGTAACAAAAGGTATGCCGTATCCTCAAAACATTTCACCCCCATTCCGACTGTACAACTTGTATAGAAAGTGTAGAATCTGATATGTTGGTCCATTCAGGCTGCAAGGCTAATCCTCAAAACTGAATAGGTGATCATATGATTCCGTTGTTAAACGACATAGGGACAGATGCGGCGGCTTTGGGGGTATGCATGTCTCCGGCTCCTCCTTCACCCTTCACCGCACATGGTTGCTGACTCACCCTCCAGAATCACGATCTCGACTTTGGTGTCCGCAAGTTTAGACATCTAGCTTCAAAATGCAACTTCCCAGTACGTCTTCCATAAGGCCTTAGTGTGTTTTTCTTGATAGTTATTGGGACTTGCTGTCTTTACACACGAATTACCTCCAACAACTCTACTAGATATGATTACTAACACCTCGTATTGAACAGTGGCTCATCGCGAATGTGTTAGAGTATGGCTTCTCCACCTATATACTTCCTAGCTTTCTTACTTGGGATGCAATTTTAGGCCCAATTGATTCTTCCCTATCCTCTAGACTCATAGTACTGTGCTCCACGCCCTAATAATTAACCCTTCATTCTCATAGTCCGGCCCTAGGAGATGGCGTACCTATTGGGAACTGTAAAAAGACCCATATCATAACATCGTCAAACGGCATCAAGGTCGGGCTTATCGGCCTCGGCGAACGAGAATGGCTTGCTACCATCAACAGTTTACCACCTGATCTCATTTACAAGTCAGCGAGTGAGACGGCTAAGGAGCTCGTCCCACAACTCCGTGCTGAGGGAGCCGAAATAGTCATTGCCGTGACACACATGCGCGAACCTAACGACAACAAGCTAGCTGAGCAAACTGACGGTATAATTGACATCATCCTGGGCGGCCATGACCATTACTACAACCACAGCTTGATTAAAGGCACTCACGTACTGCGATCAGGCACCGATTTCAAACAGCTGAGCTACATCGAAGCTAGACGAAGGTCCGACGGCTTAGGGCGATGGAATATTGACATCACGCGCAGAGACATCACATCAGAAATTCCGCAACATGGCCCTACATTAGAGCTGATCGAGGAGTCGACAGCCAGCATCAAGACAACACTGCAAAAGCCGATAGGATACACGGCTGCGCCCCTAGACGCTCGATTCAGGACAGTCAGAACACAGGAATGCAACATCGCTAACTTTGTCTGTGATATCATGCGCCATTATTATTCAGGCGACTGCAGCCTAATGGCATCCGGTACCGTTCGCGGTGACCAGATTTACCCGCCAGGTCCTATCTTATTGAAAGACGTCATGAGTTGTTTTCCGTTTGAGGATCCCGTCGTCGTCATCCGAGTACTCGGACAAGCAATCTGGGATGCTCTCGAGAATGGCCTATCACAGTACCCGGCCCTCGAAGGACGCTTCCCCCAAGTATCCAACATCAAATTCGAATTCGACGCGAGCAGGCCCTCGGGCTCCCGCATCGTCTCCGCGTCCATCGGTGGTGAACCAATAGATTTGACCAAGAAGTACGTACTCGTGACGCGTGGCTATATGGCGCGAGGCAAAGACGGCTACGATAGCCTGCTTGTAGAGCCAGAGGGCGGCGTAGCGGAAGAGATCGTCTCTGAGGAAAACGGCATCCTCATATCGATGATGCTACGACAATACTTCATGTCTCTCAAAGTCGTAGGCCAGTGGAAGCACTGGGGCGCTAGTATGGGCAGGCATTGGGACGGGGTAACAAGCAAAGTATGCGCAAATCACCCGCACCACAAGGCCTCCTCTCCCACAACGCGAGCAAGCAAACAAAATCCGCCGCAGAACGGCGGGTGGGATGCCTGGAAACCGGAGAGGATCCGAGAGCGTCGCTGTAGCATTACACAGCCCATAGATGACTCAGACAGTGAGAGCGAGAGCGAGAGCGAAGGCGAAGATGTGAAGAGTAAAGGCAGCGCCATCGAGTCTCTAGATTCCGAGATGCAGACCATGCGCCGCGTATTCAGCAAGTGGGCACGCCTCGCGGGTGTCGAGTGCAAGGTCGCCGACGAGCTCAAAGCCGACGAGTTCGAGGTCGACTGGACGCGAGCCATCGCGCCACGGGTCGAGGGGCGGATCGTGCGCATCGACAGTTAAATTTTTTTTTTTTTTAAGTAAATGAGTGAGTGAAAGGGGACAAGCGAGCTTTCCATTCCCCGCGAACTTGCAAGCTCAGGAGAACCGGCCGTAAAAAGGGCAAAAGGGCATAGAAAAGACAACAAAGACAAAGAACGACTGGCTTTAACGAATCTTGACGATATTATGACTACGACCTTAGGTATCTAGAGGAGAGATTAAACCGAAGAGATGAAAAAAAGGCGAGTTAATTCACCCGAGTCTTGTCAAACTACACCGGCTTCGGTGCATGAGGTATAAGAAAGACAGAGACGAGCTACGGTTTGTTCGCCGCCAATAGGATTCGCTATAACCGCAACATCTATTCCATTGCCCGTCCCGACGTGCCATATAATACATTTACAACACACTTAAAGTGACTATATATATATTAGCTAGCCATGTGGGAGATGGCTATCCGGCGCCTGGCAATGCGCAAGTCATATCCTTCCTACAACACCCCGGATAAGCACAAGCTACCAGACCATAAGAAGTAAATACTTACCTATATATGTAGTTATAAACAGCAGCAGACACCAGAATCCATAGTTACCCAAAGCAATAACCACCAATATCCCGCCATCTATCTTGTATGCGTAACCCCAGAAGGCCAAGACGAAAAACACGGTATCTGAGTTCCCATTCACGTGCACCTCCACATCCACCCCAACCACCAAGCCCATGTTCATAGTGGCGATTAACCGCCGCGCCACAGCAGCCCATCACATATCACGTAGGTAGTATTCCGTATTCCGAGCGCAAATGCCGGCCGTGGCGCTGGCGCCTTCAACCCACATACACTACGTAATACTGTTTTCCATGGATACCCAAAGGGAAGGAAACCCAAGGGAATGAACACGCCTTCAAGATGAAACGAAAGTGGGAAATGAAATAAAGCCATGAGTTCATGTCAAAGAAAAGAAAATCCTGTCATAATAATAAATATCCTATGCTAAATATGCAGAGATATATGCCGAAGCAAACGCGCCGTTGCCACGGCGCTTCGGACCCAAGCCCCAGATATCAAAGAAGAAAGGTCTATCTACATACAAAATAGGAGTTTAGTCCGAACCTGCGCGAGCAGATCCAGCATTCTATATGGCCAACCAGCCGGTCCAGCCCAGTCCAGTCTAGCAAGCCGTTACCGTCTACCGGGTACCGAATCAGTCCTCGGCCTCGTCGCTATCCCAGTCGACGGGTGCCTCGCGATAAGCCGTTTTGTGATTGTCCTCTTCCTCGGTCATCTCGCGCCAGGTACTCCAACTAAGGACCAAAAAGGCGATAATAATCAAAACACCACCCGCGAGCGCCGCAAACGAGAGAGCCTCACCAGTTAGCAACCAATCCGCGATAGCGACGATGAAGATGGTCAGGAGGGCCGCGACCGAGCTAAGGACGGGGCTGGTGAGCGAGATAAGCACGAGGAAGCTGCCGGCGAAGGTGGCGTTCATGATGACACTGATTCCAAGGTACAGGGCCGTGCTACCGGTAGGCAGTTCAAACGTTTCCCAGCCCAGGACATGGAGGACCGGTAATGGTATCCAAAGGACGAAAACCGTGAACAAGCCGATGCAAGACCCGAAGGTATTGGCGAAAATGACGCCGCGGGTTGCGTCCACACCTTCGGGAGGGCATGCGTATCGCTTATACAACACCTCGTAGAGTCCGTAGAGCACGCTACCCACGCCAATGATGAGGTTACCAAGTAAGCGGGTACCGGCATCAAGGGCATGGTCAGGATCGCTAGAGTCGCCGTACGCGACAACGAGAACGCCTACAATGGCGACGAGCACCGCCAGCGATTTATCCAGCCTCAGTTTCTCTTTTAGCAGTGGCACGCTGAATGCGTAGGCGAAGAAGGCCGAGCAGTTATAGATGGCGGTGAGGTTGCCGGGACTCGTCATGCTCACGGCGACATACCACGTCAAGCCAGCTACGGTAAGACAAGTCGTGATAACGGCCGTAGTGCGCGCGATATACGGGACCGGACTATGCTGCCGCAAGTGACGAGGGATATCGAGCTGCTGCTTGGCGACCATGTGCGCCGTGGAGCGGAGGATAGCCACATGACGACGCCAGAAGGTGGCCCAGGGGACCTGGCGGTCCCTCCATCGGAGAAAGAGGAGTTGAGCAGGCCAGAGAAGCACCCACGACCCGTGAGTCAGGTACAACATGCAGTAGGCTTTGTTCCAGCCAAGTTCATGCTGGACGTAGCGGCCGAGCTCAGCCTGGACGACGAAGGAGAAGAGACATACGACCAGGAAGATGGCGGCGATGACATACTTCTTCCGCGCGGCAGCATGTGCCGAGACGTCGGGGGAGCGTGACGGCACCATCGGCGGCCGTGCACCAGTGGTGGAAGATGCCGAGACGGGGGGAGGCAGGATCGATGTCGACCTGGATTCGAGAGCGCCGAGAGCATCGAGGCGACGAGGGCGGCCACGATCTCGATCGTTTTCCTTCTCTAGCAGGGGCATACCAGAGTGGCCGTCTGTCATAGGGCGGAGGGGCATCTTGTCGGGGTATTCCTCGTCCGAGTCGTCGTGGTCGTGATCGTAGTCGTAGTCGTCGTCTATGTCATTAAATTTGGGGGGAGGGCCGGGAACGTTGTGGTCAAAGACATCTGAAGAGACAGATGGCGACGTCAGTGACTAGTCGACAAGTAGATAGGTATGGGTGTATGTATAGATGTGTGCATATGTTAAAGGAAACTTACCCCTTGGTGGCGTAGAACTGCCATTGATCCGGGAATCGGAGGAGGGTGTTCGCGGATGTGAACTGGTGTCGGTTGAGAGAGTGGACAGACATATGGTGTCATCTGAATGCATCACATGGGTAGAATACAGCGTCTATATATACAGGACAGAAAGGAAAATGAATATAACGAGGGGATGGTAGTAGAGACACCGCGTATACCTATACCGCACGTCTCATCAGGGATATAAAGATAAAATAAAATAAATACAGAGATAAGAGAGTTGAGGGAGAGTGAGAATGGAAGTCTTGGGCTAGTGGGTCAGTCGGATCAGATGGGATATTGGAATGCCTTGCGGACGGGAATAGGATGGGACGCGGACGCAGATGTTCATGTGTAGTGTGAGTATTACGTGGAGGGATTATGGGGACCTGGATCAGAACCTTGGATCAGAACCTGGATCACTTCGGCACACACACAGTACCTGAGAATCTAGTAGCGTCAGCCGCTGTTGGCAGTACCTAATGATTACCTGGTACTACTCAGGTAGTGTTGTATATGGTATGGTATGGTACATGTACATGTAAGAGGTTGTATGTAATGCGTCCGTAAGTAAGTAAGTGAAGTGCGCGCTGGATGTAGACCGAGAAGCAGGCGGCGGCGTGATTCGACGGGTGTGACACACCTGAGATGGCGCTGAAATGCCAGTCAGATATGAGGTGTCAGATGTCAGATACGAAAAGGGACGCATGGCATTTCCCTAATTGTACATCGCCATCACGCCTCTCTACTAGTGATAATCCAAGGCAAATCTTAATTAAGCCTCGCCAGCCATCCCATGTGGTAGTATCGAAGATTTTACCGTGTCTGATCACATCAAGAGAGGTAGCGTAGTAGATACTACAATGACCGCATATCTACTTTAACACGGTTCATACTACATACTATACTACGAGTGTCTTTTCTTATCTACGGTCGTATGCATTCAAAAAGCCCATTCCCAATGCCATCCCATACCTAGACTACATGAGGTAGTAGTGTACATGCAACGTAGGCACCTAACCTAGAGAACCCATTACCGTGGATCAGGTGCTGCACAGTTCATGTACTGTACATCCATCCATGTACAAGTACAATACACTACGTAATACGGCGGTAATCAGGGGCTGTTCATCAAAAGAACCAGAGGATCCAAGACATAGGCCAAGAAACGAGCCAAGACAGGAGCCAAGAAACGAGCCAAGACAAAGGCCAAGCCCTGTCTGTTCCAATTCCACGGACGTGATTCGGTAGGCATGAAGCCGGAAAGGGTATCGGCATAGAACTGCCTCAACAGGGTCCCTACATGCCATGCGCCTTGATAGGTACAACATACCACCTAGAGAGATATGATAGGGCGGTATGACGGTAGAGGTAGTAATGTGCCACACACACCACCCAGACAACAACTCTATATCTCATGTGTGTCATACTCCATTCGTAGCATTGCATTCTCGTCAATATCAGTCCGACTCTGCAATCGATACCTGTACCTATATACCTAACCCTCTCTCACTTACTCTTCGAAATATCCATGCTGTCTGTTTATTAATTGCCCAATAGCCTTGATATCTTGTCCAGTGATTGAGAGTGCATGTACAACATGTCACAAAATGTCGTGTGTGAATAGAGGTAGGTACTTACTACCTAATAGCCTTCCCTCAACCTCTTTGCAAAGATGAGATAGATGGTCCCGTACCCAGCGCCGATTCCGGACCACCTGCTTCCCAGCACCACACCGAGCGTTTTACAAGCCGCGAATAATCTAACGCGGGAAGCGACGAGAGTCGGATACCGCGGCAATCCCGTCCATAAAAACACACACAACGACCACGCCATACCGCTCATTCGCCATCTCCGCGGACCCGACCCGGCAGCGAAAATGTGAGGTGTCATTTTGGGGGGGGGGGAGGTTCCCCGTCCCGTTTGCATACACCGCAGACAAAACGATCGATACTACGTGGCGCCCTTCCGGCACGCGAGAGCGCAGCATCTCGCATGTTTTAGCGAGAACACGGACCTCCGCACAATGTCGTGCAGGGCCGCGTCTGACCGGAGCGCTTCAGGCACGAGGATGCCTTGCCTTGCCTAGCTTCATCGACAATGGTTGGATCGCCTCCCGCGGCTAGCGACATATAAAATGACCCGTGACGCCAAAGAAGGCGTTGTGACATCGCCAGACGGTAAAGTGACCATATTAGCCAAGCATGACCTACGGGTATACGTCTTCGTTGAGAAAAGACCCGGGGGGCTATGCAGCCACCATCCTATCCTCTCGCTTCCAGAGTCGCGTTTTCTCTATGAAATGCTTGGAACTTTGTGACGGCCAACTACCTACTATGCAGTCGCCGTCCTCGGAGATGCCGTGATACCACAATCGTTAGAATGATCGCGATGACGCAGCATCAATGTTAAAAGGAGTTCGATATTCTATTTCCAGGTACCGTAGACGACTTCTATACAGTAGACCTACAACACCGGCTAGGACGAAAGGTCTAGAATAGAGCGAATAGGACGATACCCGGGTAGGCAAGCAAAGAGGACGAAACATCACAATCATTACAGGCTTGATAGACAGAGGCCACCACTATTTGAATTTCATTACAAGCCTCTTGATCAACTGTTACCGTCTAGGTATATCTATATCTATATACCCGTCACGTATAAACAAGTCTATTTGGCCCCCTCCCCAAACAGCGCCTTCTGAGTATCATACGTATACACGAGGTCCTTATGCCAATAATTGGGAGCATCAGCCTTGCAAATCAACCAAGCCTCGTCGAGTGCCTGCACAACATCATCAGGTAAGGGTCCCTTCTCAAGACTGTCCAGGTTCCCATCAAGCTGGTCATATGACGAGATACCGATCAAGATGCCGTCACGACCGCCATTCTTGATGCGCAGCGCGCTATGGTGTACGGTCCAGCGGAGCGCCGTCTCGATCATGGTGAGGCCGGGGTGCTTCTCTAGAGCGCGCTCAATAGTCTGCAGCGCACGGAACGTGCTTTCCTTGAAGTACCGTTTGCGGTACATGGCACCCGTCGGGTTTTGGGAGCTGAATCGTCCGTCTTCTACTTCCATGTCCTTACTCTTGATCTTGCCGCTGAATAGGCCACCAGCGACTATATGACGACAGAGTCAGTAAGTCAGGGAACGGTTCTATACTCGGAAGCGGATGGTGGTTTCAAGGGACCTAGGTAGATTCCGCATAAAAAGAAATAAAGAAGATATCAAAATACATACTAGGATTATAAACGACGACGTCAAGGCCGAACCGGCGGCATGTAGGGATCAACTCAGGCTCAAGGCCACGAGTAATAGCATTATACATGCCCTCTATGACAGAACCGCATTAGTGACTGGATAAAGCACTCAAAAAATAAGCTCAGGTTCCACACTCACGATAGATGGTAGGCCGGACCCAGCCATTATACTTGCAGGTCAAGACGACCTCGGCGACCTCGGCAGCCGTGAAGTTGGAGAGGCCAAGGCGGACAAACTTGCCCGCCTTGTGCAGCTTATCAGCGGCCTCGAGGGTCTCCGCGAAAGGCACAGCCCTGTCCGCGGCATGAAGGTATATGATCTAGAGCAAGCACACATCAACATTGCCAGCTCTCGCGAATTCAACGACATGATCGAAAGCGTATAAGGCGGCATTCCGAAGAAAAAAAAAAAAAAAAACAGGTACCAACGACGGCAGCTCGGAACAGACAAACTCACATCGACGCAGTCCGTGCCAAGCTCCTGGAGGCTGACGCCGATGCTCTCGACGATCTTGTCGGGGGCGTTGGCGCCGTCGACGCCGGGGTACTGGAACTTGGTGGCGAGGGTGAGGCCGCGGTCCTTCCAGCCGGCCTCGCGCGTGAAGGCCTCCTGCTTGCGCGCCGTGTAGACGCGCGCCGTGTCGACCTCGCTGTACCCCCGCTCCTGGAAGCGGTCGAGCACGCGGCGGAACTCGCCGACGTCGGTGATGCGCGCCCCCGCGCCGGCGTCCGGGCCGAACGTCATGAGGCCCAGGATCACGCGGTCCGTGGGCGGCGACGGCACGAGCGGCATTTTGGCGTGGTGGTGTGGTGGTGGTGGTGTGGTGGTTTTTATTGTTCTCCGTAAAGCTGAGCGTGCGAGCCGGTGCATCAACGGACACTCGGGGTGCTGCGAACGGGGGTGGTACGCTACAAGATAGATAGACAGATAGATAGATAGATAGATTCACCACCCTCTTCGCAGAGACAGCTTCTCGAATCTTATTATAAACAGAAGCAACGAACCCGAAGGAATTACGTATCCCCGTTATCTATCCTCCACAATGGCAAGGCAGATAGATAGAAGAAGGGAGGTTAGGTAAGGTACCTACCTACCTACCTCTCGCTGGGTTAACGTCGGCACGGCGATAACGCCGACCTACATAACATCACATCATCGCCAGATCCGTTGTTCGGCGCATAACAAAGAGAGAACTACCTAACCCAAGTACCACCCACCCAACCTCCTCCAAGGAGCAACCCATGTACATAACCTACTTGGGTAAACCTAGTTCCAGTCCGCCCTATACGCACGTAATGTCCTACCCCCGATTCGGTGATAGCAGAGTACCCCCGAAAACGCCTATTTCTATCCATCCAACCCCGCTACCCCTCCTTGACACACCATACTTCCTTCTACCTTACCCAGACAGTCCCTCCATCACTGTTTCGCTCACTCGCGTGAATTAATATAGAGCCCCATCTCCTTGAAAAACGCCCCTTTGTAAAGTGTAGTTCGCATGCCGCTTTTCTCAACATTCTCTCATCCGGAGTGTTCAAGGTAAGCTACTTAGTAGTACCAAAAGTTGTCCAAAGTCTACCACTTATATACTAGTAAGACCCCGTCTAAACGCCGAACGAACCTACATATACATGGGCATTATTGCGTAATGCCGATGGCAGGTTATAGGACGCAAGAAGGTGGAGCAACTAAGCACGAGGTATGTACTAGGAGTAAGTCCTAGTCAAAAAGACTAGTTCATCTCATCAAAATAATGAAATACACTCACTCATTATTTCAAAAAACATGTCTTTCCCAGCGAGTCCGGCGCAAAGAGAGGCGAGGTGTAATGTAATAGTGAATCAAATAGATGGGCAGGCGAATTAGGACTCAATTGTCTAAATCTCTCTAGTTTCTTGCTACAGACGCTTTGTGGCCAGTCATACATGCAAGGTAGCTCTGAACAGCATATTCGGGCTTTCCCCTTTTGAGTTTGCTAGACATTGTCTCAAATCGAGATACCAACACCTCGCCAAAATTCTCGCACAGCCTAGATGGTAGCTTGATGTGAGCTATAGCCTGTGGAAATACGAGATGGTGCCCAATGGGACAGGCCTAGCCATGGGGCCAACTGAGGCGATGTAAATCTGATGTTACGCATCGGACCAACGAAGTCAGACAGCTCTACATAGACTAGAAATATCTCTAGTTTATCGGACAGCCACTTCAGTCTCTTGTCCGACAAAGGCTGGCAGCTCAGATTCAATATCTTGCCATGTCTTGTTACCATCTACCACGGAGCGGATAGCGGCGATGATATCATCCTCCCCGGCTCGGACCTGTCTCGTTGAATCTCGGTCTCTCAAAGTGACCGTCTTGTCTTGAACAGTCTGGAAATCGATTGTAATACCCAGTGGCGTACCGAGCTCATCGTTACGGCTGTAACGCTTGCCGATGGTGGCCGACGAATCGTCAATGCGATTAGAAATTCCAATCTTGCGAAGCTTCTGGGATAGCTCGTAGCAAAATGGCCGGAATGCATCGTTATTTGAGAGAGGCACGATGATGACCTTGGTCGGTGCTACGGTAGGAGGGAATGACAAAACCTATACATGATCAGTTTGAGGAAACCCGGTAGGACAGAGCTATACTACTTACACCACGAGCCTCATCGCCACCATCACTAGCGCGTGTCCAGTAGCAATGTTCCATGAGCGCGCTGAAGGATGAAAGTTTAGCGAACCGGCGCAATCTTGGGGTAGGGTTAGATGAGGGGACTTACTAAAGTATTCTTCCGATACCAAATGAAGGCTCAATGACATTAGGAATATACTCCCGGACGTTCTCTGTTCTTGTCCGCTGTTCAATCTTGAGAAGCTCCCGGGGTACGGACACCTTGCCATTGTCAACGCCAGCCACGTCAATGACGATATACCCATTAAGGCCCAGATCTTTCGCAAGCTCTTCTCTCTGTGACTGCGTTGTCGCAAATAAGGCGACTTCCACGGCTCTGCCGTCCTTCTTGAAATACGGCCCGAACTTCTTCCTGTCTAGATCTACCTCCCACTCTGTTACCTTGATAGGTTCGGGGCGCCGCTCACGAACAATGAGTGAGGCACCCGTCTTCTTTGCGTGTACGCTCAGGTCATATGCGCTACGGTCCGCACAACCAACACATTCAATCCAACCGTACGAAGTTAGCAACTCAGCATCCCACTAGAAAAATTAGGACCATATTAGTGTCTATCTTCTTAGTATTTGTAGGGGTAGTCTTGTGAGGAATTAGATTCCCCAAAACCCGAGTGGTAGGTATGAGGTAAGACATCCTCACGATTATTAGGGGTTGGCACTTTTCTAGGTTGGCGGAAAGAGGAAGGGAGAGGGGAGAAGTAGTCACTCACACAGTCGGCAGCATAATGAGCCATCTCGTTCGCCATATGCTGTCTGAAGCGTATCTTGGTTTGGTCTACACCAATCTTCTCAAGGAAGAGGTGGATACGAGCCAAAAAGTAGCCAAGGGTCTCATTATCAACCGTGCCATCTGCTACGGCTTGGCCAATGGTGACCCTTTTAACATCTGTCTTTCCAGAAAGCTGAGTCTCTTTATTCAGGAGCACTAGTTCGATGTCCTTGACCTGACTAAACCGCGGATGCTTCTTGCCACCATCGGGATCTACAAAATGCTCGATCTCTGCCATGAGGAACTCCCGTACGCGCAGTAAGCCGGATCTAGGTGAGATTTCATTTCGGTACGACCTGCCGATGGAGGCAGAAGCGAAGGGCATCTGTTGCTGATTGAACTCGAGCAGCTTAGAGAAGTTCAAAAATTGGCCCTGAGCTGTCTCGGGGCGTAAAAAGCCAGGGAGATTGCTACTTGGGCCGATGCTTGTGGAAAACATGAGATTGAAGTCGACGGGTGGTAGTGGCTGTACGCCGGTAACCGGGTTCTTGAGATCGTACTTCTGGATCAACTCGCCGAGCTCTTGTGTGTTGTAGTTGTCTATCTTGGCCAAGACGGCCTCATATTCTTGAACCACGGCATCATCGAGCTTGAAAGCGCCGACAGGGCCCTTGGCCTTGCGCTTCTGCTTGGGATCGGCTGCCTGGTCGACGACTTTCTCGCCGCGGGCCTGCTTGTCTGCTTTGAGTCGAAGCTCGAGGATTTCCTCGATGAAGTGATCGGCACGGAAGATGTCGCCGTTCTTGGGGTCCTTGCACATGGAATCGGCAAATTTATCGACGTGGCCGCTCGTCTTGAGTACTTCGTAGGGTGTCAGGACGGTGCAGTCGACCTCGAGCATGTCCTCTTCGAGGACGAAATGTTTACGCCAGACATCGATGACGCCCTGCTGGAGAGCGCAGCCGGGGGGGCCATAGTCGTAGAGGCCGGAGACACCATTGTAAATCTACAGACAACGACGACGGTGTTAGGTTCTCGCAGTATGAGTCAATGGGTGCAGTGCATATGTGTGGGCATGTGCGCGTACCTCGAAACTAGGTGTATAGAACATGCGCCGCCTCAACATAGCATCCAAAGTGGTGCGGTCGAGGAGCTGACCTTTTAGGGTGGTAGCCATGATGACTCTCGGCTTTTGCGTGTGTGATTTAGTGGCGTACAGGCTACGAGGAAGGGAAGGCGAAGGGCACAAGGCGGCAGATATGGCAGATATTGCCGGAGAAAATAACGATGGTCTAGATAGCCCGATGCGATGATGGAGATGGTGATGATAGCTTTTACTTTTACGACCAGCTAATGAGGGTCGGGAAACGATGCGAAAGACCCGCATCAACTTGGTGGAATATCTATTCTACACTATATGCACGAGAGAGGGACTGACTGTGAGGGACTGGCTGGCGGTAGAGGCCGGAGGCTGGAGGCTTCGAGGTACGGGGGGCGGGAAAAAAATAATACAAAAAAACACATATACCAATGGAGAGGCACCAAGGTAGGTACGAGATCGGACCTTGACTCAGACCTCTCTGTATGGTATGGAGTAGGTATCTTAACTTCAATGTTAAGTACTTAGGTATTTACAGTATTTACAGTAGTGGCCTCTCCCCGTTCTCGGATTGGCCAGATCCCCTCCCCTCAACACCACGTGACACCCGCTAAACTGATTCAAGTAGACTGCCCCTCCATTAGCGTGATCTATGAACTGCCCAGATGCTGCTGAATAAGGAGGGGTCAATCAACATGATTTTATTTCCAATTGCAGATAAGTACCTAAGGTGCCTTACTACATCATAGTAGTTGTATATGCATATAACCAGTCTTTATGTCTTATGCAGTCTGCAAGTCATTCCCCCCTTGTCCCCGCCCCGTCCAATCAAGAAATGTCCTTGCCTGCTGCCCCCACCTGGCGGTACCGAGGTACATACACTAGCGTGTGTACATAGTGACAATACATTTACACTTAAAGTTCTCTAACTCATTAACGCGTGTGACGGTCGCGTCAAAGGGCCTCTTCACCATCTCCCGTCTTCTCACTGTGAATTGGCTCGTCGGCGCGTATCTTGCTGACACAACCAGTCACAAAACCTCAAACCCTCAAAACCACAAGACCATCATCCCAACATTCATTAGCAGAGCCATGCAGATTGCAATTTGCCAATCAATAATTTAATGAGCAATTGGGCAATGCCTGTTATATAAAATAGTAATACCCTTGCTGTGTTCTTCGGTTCCTCGGTTCTTCATCTAAGAGTTCCTCTATCTATCTGTCCATCTGCCTATATTCTCAATTATTCCACGCCCGCCTCCAGTTTTACCCTCTCCTCCAAGCAGCAAAGTCCTGTTGGCTTCATTT
This sequence comes from Xylaria sp. Z50, assembly GCA_037356035.1. Classification (NCBI taxonomy): domain Eukaryota; kingdom Fungi; phylum Ascomycota; class Sordariomycetes; order Xylariales; family Xylariaceae; genus Xylaria; species Xylaria sp. Z50. The sequence continues at coordinate 128,571 of JBAWJU010000044.1, forward strand.
CTCGCATATTTCCAGTCCACCAACTTAGTCCATCACCTCGAGAACCACTTACCCACACACACATATACACATATACAACACACGCACGTACACACACCAATCTACACACATACCACCACCATTACCGAGGTCATACACGCCACCACCACACACTGTCGTCAGCATGGTTCAATCAGCAGCTGCAGCAAAACCTGCTGCCGAGCCTGGTATATATAGCGCCACATACAGCGGTGTAAGTCGGTCCTCCCTGGTCTTGTTGTTCTATCTCTTCGTCTACTACTTATACAGTCCCATGACGAAACCTGGCCTCGTGTGCATGGCTAATGCTTGTGTCTATGCTCAGATTCCTGTATACGAATTTCAATTCGGCACAGAGCTCAAGGAACATGTAATGCGCCGTCGAGCAGACAATTGGATTAATGCTACTCATATCCTCAAATGCGCCGGCTTCGACAAGCCTGCACGCACGCGCATCCTCGAGCGTGAAGTCCAGAAAGATGTGCACGAGAAGATCCAAGGTGGTTATGGTAAGTACCAGGGCACGTGGATCCCTTTGGATGTAGGTGAACAGCTCGCCCAGAGGAATAACATCTACGACCGCCTCCGACCTATATTCGAGTACACCCCGGGTGGTGAGAGCCCCCCGCCTGCTCCCCGCCATACGAGCAAGCCCAAAGCCCCGCGGAAACCAGCAGTGCCGAAATGGAACAACAGTATGTATTTATTGCCCGAGCGATGACGGCAATACTCAATACTCCGAGGAGTTAAGCACCTCTAATAATACTGACTTGTTAGATCCTCCACCACCACCAATCCCACAACCGCCGAGAGAAGAATTCGAGACTGCAAGTCAACCAGTCAACGAAGACGATACCCCTGACAATGTTACCGTAGCCTCCATGTCCTACATGGCCGAGGATGATCGTCATGATCTCTCCCATTTTTCAACCGGCCATCGCAAGAGAAACCGGGACGAGACGATTCAAGATCTTACCGAACAACAACACTCTGTCTATGGCGATGAGCTTCTCGATTACTTCCTCCTCTCCCGCCAAGAGGAGCCCACTTTCCGACCCGAACCTCCTCCGAACTTCCAACCGGACTGGTATATCGATTCTGAAAGACACAGCGCTCTCCATTGGGCAAGTGCAATGGGGGACGTCGATGTTATCAAGCAGTTGAAGCGATTTCGGGCAAATCTAGGCGCTCAAAACTGCCGAGGCGAGACCCCATTCATGCGATCTGTCAATTTTACCAATTGTTATGAGAAGCAAACGTTTCCTACCGTGATGAGGGAACTGTTTGACACAATCGCCATTCGGGATGACACAGGGTGTACTGTCATTCACCATGCTGCCATCATGAAGGGTGGCCGGGTACAGAGCCAGTCGTGTTCCCGTTATTACCTAGACAATATCTTGAACAGACTTCAAGAAACTCACGATGCCAATTATGTCCACCAGCTATTAGACATACAAGATCAGAACGGCAACACTGCCTTACACCTGGCTGCCAAAGCGAAGGCAAGGAAATGCGTACGCGCCCTTCTTGGCCGCGGAGCTGCTTCCGATATTCCTAATTTAGAGGGTGTTCGCGCCGATGAACTCATCAAGGAGTTAAACGCAACTAGGAACACGAGAGAGAGAGTGCCACAGCAGCGGTCTTCGTCACCTTTTGCTCCCGAATCTCAGCGCCACGTTTCATTTCGCGACGCATTGTCCGATTCTGTCACAAAGCATGCCGTGTCCTATAACTCGGAGGCTGCTAATACTGTTCAGAACAAGATTACACCTCTCGTATTCGAAAAATTCCAGGCTCTAGCTCGCAGTTATGAGGAGGAGTGGAAGGAGAAAATCGAAGGCGAAAACGAAGCCCGTCGGTTATTAGGCAACACACAGAACGAACTCTCCGCCGTGCGTCAGCATATAGCTGAACTTGAGGCTAGCCTAGAAACGCCAGAAGAAGCCGCCAAAGCAGTGAATGATGCCGCTATAGCCCAGGAGCAAGTCTTATCCCTCCTAGCGAACCAGAGCCGGTATCACGTACAAGCTTCGGTTGAGCAGAGTCTAGCTCTTATGAATGGAGACCAAGGCGAAGACTCATATGAGGATCGGCTCAGGCTCGCCCATGAGCTCAACGATCTTCTTCACAAACAGAGGCAGGCGGAACAAGACTACGTCAACGCGCTAGGCCATTCCGGCACTGGTGAGAAGATTGACAAGTACCGTCGACTGTTGAAGCAATGTCTAGACCGCCAAGATGCGGAAAATCTCGACACGAACTTGGATGACCTCATTGACATGATGGAGGAGCAACGGAGCGAGGGGGCACTGGCACTCCCCGACCCAGGAGAGCCCATGATGTTATGTTAGGCCATACGGGGCCCTTGTACAAATTTATTGCTCTGTCTTATCTGCGTGGCACATAACGGGCATGGTTAGGATGTATGTACATAACGGATGTGGTAGTCTCGGTTTCTGGCATGTGTACTCCTATGTTTCGCAAGCGGCATTGATTCCCTAGGGTAGAAAAGAAAGGAGGGCTCATGAGATAACGAATTTTAAGTGATCATCCTGTGTGTGGATTACGTATGTAACCCACTAACAGAAATACTTGAACTATGGGCTTACATTATATGCCGTCAATCGAATGTGATGTCGCATAGGCTAGTACTCAGTCCAGTTCTCGTTCTTCGTCCTTTTTTTTTCTCTCTCTCTCCCTTTTGATTTGTCTAGATTGTACGTCAGGGTATAGGAAAGGCAGTTGGGTGAAGAGCCGCGGGCTTATCCCATTGTTTTCAGAACAGTCTGCGCGGCGTGGTATCATTGCTGCCCCGAGAGAGGAAGTTTCGTTTGGGCTGGGGTTCTGTTCTTCCCTTTGCCTTGCTTTCTTATTTGATGGGGATCTAGCCCGTTAGCATGCGGAGTCTTCACGGTGGTTTAGTCATTATCATTGGAATTATAATGGTGATTATTGTATTCACAGTCATAACTGTTTGTGGTTTCCGCGCGCGATCCACGTAACAAGGAAGAGTGTCTCGGCCGACAGGCGCGGAACGATTCCGGGAATGTCTGTGTCTGCTGTACACTCTCTTTCCGCGTTATCTGCTAGTTCTAACATGTACTAGTACTACTGCGGCGGCGGTTGTTACACATCGATATAGGTATTTGCTGGTGAAGATTGGGTAGCCCGGTCCTCAGGCACTGCGATCAACGCGTATGGGCGTTAGATATAATGAACTACGGATTCAATCCCACTGTCTGTTAGCTAGACGCCTAATAGTTTGCCGATATGGCCACTTAAGACCTCTTTGGGGGATACCTGCTTGTTATTCAAAGAGTTGGCAACGTCGGTATACCCAATAGATTCGGGAAGAAAACAGTTCTCCTAGCGTTCTTCTACCGCAAGCTCTGGGAAGCTCGCCGATGGAAGCATGTTCGCTTGAAGAATATTCGGGTTATCTTGAAGTATACTAATGGATAACTCCGCCTTAGTCCCGAAGGTTATAAATTTGTACAGTTATGAGAAAGCGACCCCCTTCTTAAGACTTGCCAGTTAGAGGAGGCCCCTATCGAGCCCAGAAATGGCCGGTCTGGATTTGAGCAATCTAACGTAACCTATAGGAAGCTCGTTAGCTAGGATCGCTACCTAGTAGGTAATTCATGTCTGGATACCCAAGTATTTTACCCCCAAATGCATCTGCGGTAGTCTGTTTTACCTGCTGCGCCATATTCTTCAGGCATATCAAAGTTTCATCTGTAGCTAGCCGATTTGCGTCGCCCCTAAGGAATCTCCGGAGCCACAATAAAAGGTAGAAGCTTAGACCTGAAACCCTCAATATGGTGGTTAGTGAAACCTATCCTAGTTATCGTCAGGTCCGAACATACGTTTAGAATCGTCTTCGTATGCCGCCCAATCACACCGAGGCGAAGAATAGATCGATGAGGTCGATTGCTTATCATAATATACGGTAATGCCATAAGCTCGGCCGCTGACACTCTTATCGCTGTAACGTAGAATAATAGCGGTAAAAGAGCCCTACCGATCGATGAAAGACATATATCCTTCTCGCCGGCATCTTGTTTCATGAGGCAGGTTCACTAGGACGAATGGAATTAACTGCGCCAGGTGCTTAGGAGGTGTTCCGACTTAGCCATCGGGGAACATACCCGATACCAAAACACTGGCTCGAGCATTGCTACCGTCTGATTATGGACAGCCGGCAAGGAATCGTAAGCATTTGCACGTCAGCACCTTCCGAAGTCAATCGACGGCCCGTCTTAATTCCGGGATACGTAAGACGGACAAACATTCAAGGACACCACGTGGGTAGCACATAGGAGCGGCGCGCTCGTACGAAAGACAATTACGCGTCCGTCAGCCTTGGTCTAATCCCGAGCAATACGGTGTGACAACTCGGTGATTGCTCTTTACTGCGAGACATATCTTCTACATTACCTACCGCCAACATGAATGCGACATGGTGTCATCGCGATAGTGCTGATCCGAACATACAGGGAGTATACCGACAGGGACGCCAAATTAAAAATCCCTCTGCTAAGGCTAAGGCTGAGGCTGAGGCTGAAACCAACAGAAATTTTCAACCGCCAAGCCATGGTCAGTATTGTTCACCACCCGGCATGTTCGGTCCTCATAATTTTGACAGATCACGAGTGTTTAACCGTGACATCGAACCTGACTCAGCAGAATGCGCCTCTAGCGCCTCTTGTTTATATCGCTCAACGTCGAGTGAACGGAATCTCAAAAATCGCCCACCTACTACCACCCAAAAGAGTCACGGGCAGAGGAATTCGGCGTATTCGAGCGCACGCTCACGATGACAGGGCGCCGGACGCTTCCCCAGGCTAGTCAGGTACGAATCTTTGTCATCATCATAATGACAAAAGAGGAAGCTAAATACGCTAGAAAATAGTGACGGAAAGACACATCACGGATGATGTAAGCGGGATAACTTTTCGAGTATAGACCCTCGCGAATAGCTGCTCATGTACGACCAGCAAAGAGACAAGGCAGAGAGACAGCATGCAAGGTACCTCCCGCTACCCTGACAGCCTCGAGTGTCGACCCACACTGCTCGCCAACAGCTGAAAAGCAGATTCAAGGCAGAGGTCTACTAGTCATGCGGAGAAAATGTTGCTCACTCAGGATCAAGGCGCCTTCAAAGTCGAGTATGAGGGGTTATAATCACATGCAAATTTCCCTCTCGGGGAACTTGCGCTGTCATCATTGGCTCTTCTTGCTATGCGAACAGAACCAACTCATTGACATGGCAGTCTCGCTAGTCTCAACAAGGATAAACCAGATCAATGATTCTGGCGAAACTCCTCGACTCGTCAACGTTATGCATGCAGAGTACAGTGCTGGAAGTGAGAGGCTATATCATTTGTCATAATTGCTGGTAGTGAGGTTGGGCCGCAATATCCACCGGCTTGTAATGAAACGACAGACGTCCACTATTCATATGGCACTTACCGCCTCAAAGGGTAGCCGAGACGAACACATCACTAAGAATCCTGGCGTCGATCCGTCGACTTGGTTCGTAAAAGGCTCGCCAACTAATTTCAAGTCCATGGAAATTTCGTCGTCACAAGAATCGATGTGGATGGTGTGGATCAGAGGAGGGGTTTTAACGACGCGGCATAAGTCTAGCCAACGATTGGACTGGACGAAGCGATAGCGCGATCTGCATGTTACAAATATATCAACAAGGGGTGGCTGGGGCTCAGATCTCGTAGGGCTGAAAGGGCACCACAAAGACAGTATAGTCCTGGACGATCATTGGTGACTATGACTGACACGGTGCCCATCTCGCATGCGTCAGCGCATTCGAGTACATGGCCGTGGAGCCACGTCATGTCGGTCAGCTTTGGGGGGAACCGCCAATGGATAACGGTTGACTACTGGCAGTAAGAGGGTATAATTGATGCCTTTCGAATACCCACGCACAAGTGGTGAAAGAGGGTCAGCAGCTAATCATATCTCGTACCAGCGTCCTGGTGACACTCGTATCAACCGCGTCGTTTCAATAGAGCTGGCTTGGCACGACCGAAAAACAGGCTAACCCCCCAATTTGTTGGTGGTATTACAGGTAGGTAGATCTTTTCGCGAATCGTGACCATTCAAGCTGGCCACCAAAGGACAAAGAAAAGGAGGAAAAAACAACAACAACCATGTTTTTGATTTTATTTTTTATTTTTTTGCCCGCACCATCAGCTGATGGTTGACAATACTCATGGAGAATCGGACCAACTATTGGAGGAAACATGGGGGCGCAGTCGTGAAGATCTGACTAGCGAGGAGCCGGAAGACCCTCTTAAGTGTCACTGATAGCTAGCAAGCTTCCTCCTTAGGCCTTGGCCGAGATTCTGCACTCCGTATTGGCCGAAGGATGGGTTGACTTGTCGATGATTTGCACTACTGAGGCAACTATTGTGGTGTAGAACTGGTACCTAGACGAACTCTAGCTCTAGCGAAGACAGGGGATGCCAAGCCAGGATAGTGTAGTGTAGCGTAGTGTATAGGAGGTACTGTACCCCATATCAGGTAATATGCATGGCGTCTGCCCCAAAGATCCACAAGCGTATGATGCGAGATGATGCCGTTGGGAGCGGTTGGCGCTCCATCACCCGGCTGACTACCGGCTGCCGGCTTTTGTACAACCAAGCCCACAAAGGCCCGAGAGTGATGGCTAGGAACGGGTAAGGCTGTTCTCGGGCTCTCTCCTGGTATTGTCCCTGCTGCACTAGGAAAAATCTATTTTCTGATTTAAAGCCCCCAACTTGATTGCCACCTGCTGTCGATAACTGGCTCCTTTCTTAAACCCTTCGACAGGCATTATCCCGAGAAGCGGTGAAGAGGAGGAGATGAAAGTTGACATAATCCACCAATAAGTGTTGCTTCATGTTGACCGGCGAGGGACATAGGAAGCCCGAAGGCATTTTATTGGCCTCAGCCGCTTACGAAATATCGTTGCCGGCGACGCTCGGTATCCCGGGTTCGGGTATAACACTGTCAGACGAAGGACTCGCAGGACTATCTATATCTATATGTACGTGGATATGTATGTGCCGACCAACATGGCAAATGTGTGCGACATCGGTGGTTCAAGTTAGTTGGTCTGACAGCGATTTCGAGATTGAATTGTGATTCGCCGCATTGCGCACTGGTTGACCGGGAGAATGCCATAGGATGATAATGGCTATCACCTGATCAGCAATGGGCATATTATGTATCGTATAATAGGACGGCTAGTCCCATGTCATATCAATATCTGCAGCCTGGAAGGCCTCATGCGGGCGCATGTGCATTATCACCTCAGCTTTACCCGTCCTAGAAGCTGGGGAAGATACTATCGGCCGACTATCTAGAACACATGTTATTAAGGCTGAAGTACACGCCTCGAAATACGTACTGGACGTACGTAGTATTTTCCATGTTACATAGAGCACGCAAGAGCACTAGTTGATACGACACGAATCCATCGGGCTGGTTCTAGGACTTGTACGTATGGAACTTCCATATACAGCTCTCTCATCTCGGGCGTATGGCCTCGATATTATTACATGTCAACAATAGAGTAGCAATAAAAGCCGATCATGGGATGATGCGAATTTGATGTTATGATAGTGTGTACATGTGAGAGATTACGGTTACAGCACTCAGACACGATAGGGCTACACTACAGGGGTCAGGTTCGGTAATTCGATTTAGTCAGTGCATCGCGGTGAGACTCACATGCCTATACAGTGAAGAACACTGTGCTTACTACTCCGTCAAGTCTTGGTTCCTCTCTCGTTGTCTTGGTATAGGCAGCGTACATAGTATAGCACCTACACACTTCTTACTACTGGTGTGTGCATCGTTTTGCTGTAAGTAAGAATGTAGTGCTGGTATTATACGACGTTCTATCGATCCATACGAGACAGACAACTTGACACGTACGGTAATATGAAAAGGGATGTGCTATTCGGGATGCCTCAGTACGCGTCAGTCTTCGCCACAAGTCGCCAGCGACGAATTACCCATGACGTAGAAAATCAATTCGATAACTCTTCTTTTATCACCATGGGCCTCCTACGCTAGTGTTGAGTGATACTTGTGCAACATTCAAGGTGATCTTCATCGAGACCTGCCTAACTCGAGCACCCTGTGGCTTGCCCTCTTGAGGCGGTAATCAGGTACACTCGCACGCTTGCACGCTTGTGCGCTTGGCCGACTGCCCATGTCGGGGGCCATTTTGGTCCAGCTGATGATCAACGGGACCGTCGGGACCCTGAATCCTTCCAAGGTTCCAAGGTTTTTCGAGTTTACCAACTGACAAGATAGGTATGTGTGTATCTCCTATCTGCCATTTGCCTATCTAGGCAATAAGGGACCTATTGAGCCGCGTTGGCACGAAGGCATCGTTTGTCATCATCAACCGCGACTACACTCCATCCCGTCGTCCCTGTCTGTCCCGGAGGGGGACAAACATTCGGAAACCGATACCAGCATTTCGGTCCATTTTGGTCCATATCTAGTCGGTACCCGTGCCCACAACGATAATGTGCATATGTAGGTATACTGAGACATCTCCGCATGTTCAATCCAAAATTTCTTCAGATAAGCCAAGCCCGTCCCCTCTACTACGCATGTAAGTCAGTTGATGCGATCCAAGTTAAACTTATTAGCGCATAGTATGAGCTCCCAATAAACGCTCTTGCATGATGCTCATTCATCATATATCACCTACAGTACACTACCCTGTCTTGTAATAGCTTCGGCGTTTCTTGGATATTATACTAGACACTGTAGCAAGGCGACTCGCTGATTGCTCACTAGGCTCAGCTCCCGTTCTTCAGCAGCCCCCAACATGATCATCGTCGTCATTATCAAGTAAGATTTACGGAATCCTGGATTGGAATTAGAACATCCCACACATAATTAGAACAGTGCGGCCTACAGTGTTCCGGTATCCCGTATCGGATCATGGCGTCTCAGCTGGTCTTGTTACCTCCCCAAATCTCCTACTCAAGCGAGTGGCGCGAATTTGCCGATCTAAGTAAACACGGTAGCGCAAAAGGACCACACTTCTGGCACTGGTGGTGTTCAGAATTGGGCGCGAGAACGAGACTACTGTAGCAGCAGATGGATCCAGTTCAGATCTCGCATCTTCTCCCCCTGCCACATCATCCACAACGTAGGGAAGAACCACAGGGTACAGCGCCTTACGCCACTGGTAGGAAGATACATACGCTACGACATTGGTGCCCTCCCCCTCCTTGTCTCCCTCCCCCCCAACTGTCCCCTCCCTTGTCTCAGCCTCTTGTGTTACAGCTTCGCGAAACCTGGTGATGATCTACCAACTGGCGTAACGAGTGCACCGAGGCGGCAAGCTGCTGCTTAGACTAGTCCCTACCAATGAAGGGGCATAGCAGGTACCAACCGGGCCCGCTTGACGCTCTAGCGTAGACGTTTACTCCCCGTTTGGTCTGCTTCCGTTTCTGCTCCCTAGAATCCTAGGATGACCCGGCTCCCAGTTGGCTAGCTAGCCCTTTCTGCATTTCTGCGTCTCTCCACAATTTTAAACCATGTTTGCTGCACTGCAACATCGAATTGCCTCATCTGGGCCAAGAAAGGCCAGATGAGGCAGGGTTTTGTTGTTTGTTTGTTGGTTACGGGCATGACTATTGTGACGATGGCTGTGATCGTATTGTTTTGTTGTTGCTGTTTTCCGCTATACTGTACTCAACTAGTTCCTTTCGACCATTACAATTCCGCCGCGCTTCTCTTCGCTCTGCTCAGCTGATTGCTTCACCCCCACTGGGCAAATAAGTCTAGACTAAAGACACTGGCTGGTTATTATTGAAGTACTGTCAAGGACTAGCCCCCTCTAGGATCGTCGAGCACAGCGCTGGTTGACCGCAACGCTCTGCTGTGCCTCAGCGCCTTTTCGCCATCCATGATGCATTGCTTATTTTCATTTTGTCATTTGGTGTCAATTTTTGTCATTTTCTCCTAATTTCCGGTAGACGAGGATATTCCGTATTCTGCTCGATACGCGCCGCCGGCTTATGATCAATCAACCCGAGATTCTAGCCCGCGCTTATAGGTACCTAGTTCACATCGATCGTGGCGTTTCTTCATGATTATCAATTCCATGTTAGCCGCCACTCACCATGTACCGGTACCAATTGTGTCGCCCGTTGAGGCTGACTGAAGATGACGGGCCCTGGCTGCAAGGTGACTTGCGGAAAATGCTAAACCCACCAACTCTCCACTCAAATCCACATCCCTACTCGAGCTTGTCGAGGGTCTTAGGCCCTTTGGGCCTTGCTTAGGTCTGCTTGGGCCTCGTGCTTTCAGATTGGCTACTCGATAACATAGCCTTTCATCGGTAGTGTAGTGTAAGTAGGTAATCACTCCGGTCATGGCCATGGTCATGGATCCCGGATGCGCTCATATAATTCTTAGTCTCCCTACATAATCATCCTTCGTCTCCTCGTCCTCTCATCTCTACTTCACACTTACCGAGTACGCATGAAGACGAGGGAGCATCGGGTAGATTATTCATAATACAATATCGATTCGGCCCTAAGCTAGGACTCTTGCTCGGCTAGGATTATGTTTTCTCTCTCTCTTTGGGAAGTCTCGGAAGTCACCTTGTCTATCCGCGCCACCCCACGACGATAAATTATTGTCAGCCAAGCTGTGTTTGCGTGTGTGTGCGTGTTGGTTCAGTCCTAGCCCGCGGAGTGACCACAACACTCCTTGCGCCACACCTTTACATCAGCTTCCCTCCAATTCCTGCAAGTCCGGCTACCTCGCATCCACGTAGGCCTAACGCCTCCTCTTCCGAGGTGTTGTCGCACCGCTTGCCGCGGGTCAGAACCCTTGCTCGGCCCCCCTTCTCAAAGCTTCGATCTACAAACTAGCCCGTCATTCCCGATTCGTGGTCCCAAGTTCCGGCCACACGCGTCGAGATTCACAACATCATAGCAGTTTCCTGAATCAGAAAAATGCCCGTTCTCTCTCTCCCTGTGCAACAAACCCAGACCCTTATCCCCACGGGACTGATCCCCCCTGAGCAGGTCCATTTCTTGTTCACTTTTGCCGGCGTCCTCGTGGGGCCCATCGCGCTTCTGGCCTTAGTCGTGTCTTGTAGCAGAAGATATAAGACGTCGCTGGGCCCCGTTCTAGTTAAGGGTCGCTCTACGATGACCACAGGAGAGCGACCCCTAAAGCAGTCACATGAAATCAACTCAGGGAGGATCATGTCAGCCAGCAGAAAATCAGAAAACTCTCCGTCAGGGGCTCATAGGAACCTCGATGAAGATGGCCTCGGTGGAAGACGTGGTCAGTCTCAAAGTCCCAGCACCAGACAGAGATACCAGGAAGAGCCGAGGACTCTAAAGGGGAGCACGGACGAATTACGAAACCTCAAGGCTCGGCCTCCGCCAGCAATGCCTCTCACTCAACCCGTTCTATCTACCCCGTTCTTCTCCCTCCAGGACCGTCGGTTAAGTGTGGCAGCATCTACTCATAATGATTTCGACCCAACTCTTCCTTACGGGGCGAGCTCGGACTTTAACTCACCTGGATCCACAACAACCATAATCCCAGATTCCAGGCCTTCATCTTCAATATCACTACGAAAGTCTTACACTAAGATACTCCCCATCGACCCGCTTCAGCCGAGCTCCTCGACGGGGGCGGAATTAGACGATACTTCTTCGGCGTTTGCTCCTAGCTCATTTCCGTCATCCAGTCCGATCTTACCTATTGCGCCACACGCGGCGCTTCATTCAAAAGAAATTGACGTGACGGGTGAGATTATCTCGGTAATGGACGACTCAGGGGCCGGCTGGAAACGCCACACGCGCGTATACGGCGGAGGTGTCTGTCTTGCATGTCTGGCATCGGGGGGGCACGATGGGGGCTTCTACGGCGAAAATGTGCCTCTAGATCAACGCCGATAGCACGCACTGTTTTTTTTTTACTCTAAGCCCAGAGTCTTGGATTCGAGGCTAGGATCGACTAGCAAAGCACGGACAGCTGGCTGATGGGGTTGCGCCCGCAGCAGACGAACCCCCTGTCCCATACCCGGGGAGTTTGGACGCCAGGGCCTTCGTCGTTAACTGGCGAATGAGTAGAGGGAATTGATGGCATGTTTGCCTAAACGCTAGGGTAGGCCGCCGTCAGCCTCATCCTACACCCTTCGGCGCATTACACCGGCAATCCCCGTATATTTAGACTATCCCGAGTTTACTGGGATGATGATAAACCTCGGAGGTGAGTGTAATGATTTAGGGGATGGACTATATAGGCGCCGGTTACTTGGATTTGAATCCTGCGCGGGTTTTGGCCACGGATGGCAGGTTCGGTATTTGTTTTGTTTTGTTTTCCTTGATCTTTTCCTTTGGACTTACTATTCATGTCATAATTCAATAGGCGGGTGAACAGCCACTTGTGTATGTATGTATGTCATGGTTATTACGATTTACGAACGAATTAACGAAGATTTTCCGGCAAAAGGGACGTATGTTTCATGTGTGTTGGTAACTTGTTAGTGGTATCTTTCGTCTATTCCCTGAATAGCGAAAGCGTGGCGTCGGGCTTGCCGATCAATATGCACATTAAACGCTATTAAGTCACAATCCTACAGTTACGAAGTGTGTGGAAATTATGGTTAAAGCCCGCAATCAAGCATACCATGAACAACGGGTATGACTCGGGAATGTGTGTCCCATACCGTCACCGTGCGTCGCGTATTAGTCATTACGAAATAACCAGAAGTACGACTATAGGATCCGATGCTACTCTGTTCGCCGTCGTGCCCTATGGACTTTGCCGGCCGACAAGGGGAAAAATACATAATAACAGACTTTTGGAAATCCTGGAAAGACCCCAGGCAATTTGAGGCCCCGTCCAAATAATCGACAAGGAGCCAACAAAGACTTGGCGCGCGAAGGAGCTGAGCGAAAACTGGCCGAATCCACTCTTAAGGCTGTTGCTGACTGCCCAATTTGTCAATCCTCTTACGCGTGCGTATATCGCACATCGTACACGGATAATAAACAATAGTCTATATGGCATGCGCCTCGATGGGAGGTTCAATGCAAATATCTTAACAAAACCACCTTCTAGTTTGGTAGATATGAGAAGCTCTATATGGCATTCCGGATGACATGCTGCATTTGTGACAGACAAGATCGCCTGCAGGCCAGGGGCTGAATACCCTGGCGGATTTTCCAAGGTTGTGTAAGCAGGCACTACAACTAGGAGAAAGGGGAAAGCGATTATGTACAAATTAGACGCAACGCAACTTGCACTACTAAGGATTTACTAACCTAGCGAATACCAAGACGGGGGACACTGCATCAACGTTCAAACCTTCGGCATTTCATACATGGTACATACCACCAACATAGTAGCGATCTACAGCAGACAGGTAGATATCCCACAATGATACCTAGACCTCCCACATTATATAATCACCTCAGGGCCTCGGTCTAAGAAGGTGCTGAGTGATATCCCCTCAAGACTGTCAGTTCTTGAAAAATACGCTCCTATGTGGACTAGGTAGGTAGTGTGGCATCCTTGAAATATACAAGACAAGGGAAAACATTCAACAAAAAAACATCTTGGCAGAGCCACTACCCTTTTAGGATGTCGCCGACCAATCAGGGGTTCATCGCAAGTCAGATTCTCACGTTATCATCCTCCTCCAGAGGCACCGAGGTCCAAAATTTTGCATGAATACGGTGCAAGATTTTCCCGTTACGTCGCGTGCTATAACTACCGAGAGACAAGTAGGCAATCACAGGCCCCAATGCGGTATGTATAACGCCCCAATATGGCGCAGCAGCGCGACTCTCGGGGATAAGATACTTATATATATGTATCCTTCAGACTCATGCGCTCCCCGCCTAGAGTTCCGGGAGGCTCTCCCCAAACCCGGATCCTTAGGGATGCGTATTGTAACCTTCATAATCAGAGGCGATTAAGTAAAGCGGGTTAGTGTAGATGACGGACATACACCCGCTGATCCGAGAGGCCGTGGATCTGCAGCCCGTTTGTCTTATGGTCCGAAAGAGAGTGCGAGAACGAGAGTGACAAATGATGGAAGAAGAAAAACCACATATTGCAACATACAATATAGATATAAGCACTTTCCTTGATACGAGAGTTTCCAGCGGGCCGACAACATCTTTTCTTTTCTTATCCTTCACCGTTGAAATATTATTGTTAAAGCGGCATCTCTAATTCCCCCGATTATACATCCACCCCGTTACTTGGCAGAAAACTGCGCCGCATTAAGAGCATAGTAACAGACGTAGGTAAAAAGAGATAATAGTAGTAAAATAAGCGTGGCGCTTTTGTAATGTATAAACGTATATATAGGTAGGCATAAAGGTGTAGGAGTAATCGTAATAATCATGCAAAAGCTAAGTAGATAAAGCAGAGGTAGAAAAAAAGTCTAACAAACGGCAAGTGCTAAGCTACCTATGTTATCTATATACTGCGGAAGAAAGCTCAGCTTGATGAGATTGGGAGGAAGGCTTAGGCTAATACATAGGATGACCTTTAGAACTGTGACTCCTAGATGAGGGATTCCTTCCTGCTGATTGTGCTGAAGTTGAGGCTGGAGGACTTGGGCTTACCGTCTTCTGATCGCTGCCAGATCAGGTTCTCTCTGAAAGTGCTTCATCGACATATGCGAGATACTCATCAGTCATCATCTCAATCATCATCCCATTACTCTAGTCCTATCTCGTCACTACAACATCTTTTCTTATCCTTCATCGTTGAGATATTATTGTTAAAGCGGCATCTCTAATTCCCCCGATTATACATCCACTCCGTTACTTCGGGTTACTTCGGCATGGCCGCATGGAACAACGCTGGATATAGTTTCTCGTTCGGTATGCTATAGAGCCGTCGGTATAATAAGGTTTCCGAGAAGGCCGAAGCGAAAGGCCTGCATCTCTTGTAAATACAAGGAAGCGGGCAGCTAATTTTACAGAAGCTAACAACTATAGATGCTCACTAATTAATAATATTCGAGAACGTTGAAGATGCACTCATAATATCAAAATCGGGCAATAACATATAAATACTCCAATACTAGAGTCCGGTTCAAGACCGGTCCAAGGACCAGATCACTATAGTGATAGTTGACAGTCTTTAGACCGAGAACTCGGTACCTATATGGGATGATACCCCATTTACACATGTGAATGACTTAAGAAGATGAAATTTAAGACTCAACTTTTATTGACTTTGGCTCCCATCTCTCATTAAGGGGCACCCCTTGAATTATCCCATCTATCCCAGCGCACTCGATACCAGCTCTAAATCCATCAAAGATCATAGAGCACGATCGTTCATATGTGTAGCGCTATCTCAACTATGCATACGCAGAACAAAACTCGTAAACTAGGATCTTCTACTCACGGTATATAAAATGGAACCTAGCATCGAGGGATTTAACTCTACCGCTATGCTTAAACATTGCCTAGCTGCCCCAAGGAGCATTCATGACGAAATCACACCACGCCAGTGCCTCCAGGTTATAGCCTAACGGCATGCAATAGTAGCCAACGTGGATCCTAGGCACCGGGAGTCGATGATATCACCACCTCTTTGCGAAGGCAATCTCGGTGGAACAGGTCATTTTCATATGAGGAAATAAGGCCTCACCGACAGCGTACCCGGGGTGTTTCCGCCGATAGTTTGGAAGCATCAGGGTACATCCAAACGTGATGCCTAAAGCCTATCCATGGAAAACTATTTAAGTATAACAACGGCGCTTAAGCTTCAACTTAATCCAAAGGCACACTCGCCGTTTAAGCATGACGGTTAATTCGGTTCTGGGATAACCATGACAACAGATGCATCACTGAAGGTGTCTGAAACAGCCAGGTGCATGACGCATACTCTGCAGGCGTGCATATGGTCGCCCTGTCTTTGCATATGTCCCTTGATGCCCTTCGAAGGTTTTGAGGTCTGGGAATAGGCGAGGAAGGTTGTGAGAGCTGCGCTGAAGCACGATCGATCAAACGTACTAAGATATATTGGCGCGGTCGCGGGGAACTCACGAGGAAATATGCCGAACGCTGACGGCAAGATATAAATAACTATTTAGAAAGTTGTGAGAGTGTGAAAAACACTAGGTTGATATTTTTGCTATGACTCTTGAGGCCGTCGAATAGAAGTAGGTCAATTTCAGCATAACAGCAATTAGAAATTTCCAAGTTAGCCAGCGAGATCCGGATGTTCTAACAGTATACCCAGCGCCAAACGGGAGTTGTCAATAGTAAATCAAATTCTTGGTGGTGTTGGTGACGAGTTATTCTAGGCGGCGGTGTAGGCGAAGTGTGAATGGCCAGGAAGGCCGTAGTCGTCTTTGGGGAGTCTCTTTCACCCTGACTTAGGGAGGGCGGCCGGGATAAACCAAATAACATACTCTTATATTCCAGCGTATATATATAAAGCCTAGATCCGGGACGGCACAGTTCCATACATGTTATGTCTTCACCCTGGCCGATGATATTCCTATGAAGAGAAAGAAAGCTAGATGTTGAAACCATCAAAGAAACGACGAATCATTGATCACATAATCGAGCGTCTGATACAACGACTAAATTGATGCGGCAAACTCTCCATTTATCCCATGAGCTTCATTCCTTACTTATAACCCAGTCTTGCGTGATCAGCAGCTTCCTGCGAAGAGTAGTGAGGGTTACAGCACATCGCTCTACTATTAAATCTCACCCATCCTCCTTCCTTCGCGTCTCTAATGCCATTCCGGGAAAATTTCAGATAAAATTCACGATCCTCATAGCCAGCTACGATACCATGATGAGTCATATTCTTTACACGTCGCTAACCCCTTTTTTCAGCTCACAATTGGCCACCGGTATTTATTGCGCTCGTGAGCGATGGCGCCACACCGCGTTACGCCGTATTCAGGAGTGAGCCCGGACCTTATGACTCAGCGGAAGCAAGGGAGAGCGCATGATTGAATATCGCTTTATTGCTTGAGATCGTTGCCTAGCCGTAGGCTCGTCGCTGAGATGGCAGAGGGCACGTGAGGCGGATATAGTGACTGTTACTAGAGATTAAGTAATCCCTGGCAACTGGGACCGAAGATGGACACATATTGAGAGCTCTATATGGCTAGGTGGTACCGTGCCTTGGTACACAGAGACAGCAACCCTGCACTTAAGTATGGGAGTTGTCTTGACTATATGATTTTATACGGGCTAGTTCCTCAATAGATTCCCAAATAGTACAAAATGATGACTTACTCTATTACTACAAACTATATGTTAGCTAAGCACATATAACAAGTAAAGTGAAATGTGCGTCCCTGAACTGAACGTTTAGCTTTAAAGATCACCACCTCGTACTTCATTGAATACTTACTACCTGCTTATCTATCATCTATCCTACGTGCGTTACTCTAGTAGGTATTACAAAGTTAGTGCGAGTTCAATGAGTGATAAATCGTCTTAGAGTATATGTAAGCGTTTGCGTGAATATTGGCCTGATTGTATGAAATGTCGTGTTACGTCTCACATAAACAAGAGTAGCAAATACTAGACAGCAGCATCAACACTGTATACATAAAGGACATCAAAACACATACGACTCTAGTAGTGGGCACTAATCGAAGTCATCACGAGAGCAATAATGTCTTAGATATGAGGGGTCAACTGGTTCCGACACCGCAGGGCGCTATCAATGCTGTCCTCGACGGCATCGAGCGTTCAAACAGCTGTGTATCACATTGGATAAAGATGGTTACCTGGGTTCTATATCGCCTGGACCTAGATACCCCGGCCCAAATGTCGATTGTGCTGCCATGGGCGTCATACCTATTGAATGTAACATATGAAGTTGGTATACATAAGATAAGGCTCGACATGCCTCCCGATACTCGGAAGGCAAAGCCGGGCTGAACAACGTGGCGGCATCACGTGCTTGACGCATACTGCATTGGGGGAGTGTTGCGCCTTGTGTATAGTGGAAGTGGCGGCGTGGGACAAACTGACGTCAACCGTCCGGGTGCGCCATAGCCAATAGTCTATACCAATGAGGAACGGGAAAAGAAACGAAAAAAGCAAAGCGACGACTGGGGAACAGGAGCATCACCTGCGCCGCCGGCACACCTTGCAGAAGCACGTGGACGGCTCACCTAATAATCGGTTGCGCCGCAGCGGCGGACATGCACTTATATATCGCCAATGTTCTCCGAAGGAGCCGCCGTTGGCGCTCCTCATGGGGAAGACGGGTGTTTCTAGAAGGGCGCGTTAAGCCGGTTCGCAGCAAGACGGTGGCAAGGTGACCAACATTGTGTCTTGTCAGCTACACTTGGACCGAAAGACCGAGCAGCAAATGAGAGCAGGGAAGGGCTGCTGACGGTTGTGAATGGTGCCACGTTAAGAATAGGATCAAGTCTAGTAGAAAGTAGTGTGGGAAAGGCTGACGCCTCTACCGGACTATACAGTGGTATGTGAATCGAGTAGGTATGAGTACCAACGGCGCTTAAGCGCGAATCAGAGCCGCAACGTGTTAAGCGCCGTTCGTCCATGATTAGGTCGTTCGTCCTCTTGTTGTTGCATGCAGCATGCAGATCGGCTGCAGCCGTGCGACACAAGCACGCCCCCGACTTTGAGCCGTCTGAATACAGTAGCCGAGGGGTTGTGCCCAGGAGCAACGCCAAGCAAGAATCCGTACAACGGCCCCTTTCGTTTGTGTCTGTTGCGCTTTTAATCTTTGTTTTGCTTGGCTATTTTGAACCCGGGGTCGAGATGCGTCGGTATGGTAGTGTAGTGTAGCTTTCACGAGACGGGGTTGCTCCGGTACATTGCCTGTTGACACGTATGCTTGATGGATACTGTGTGCACTAAGTAGCTATCCGTAGGGTGTAAGCGAACACTACTAACCCTATTAGCTGGGGGCTTTTTCACTAGCAGTAAGTACCTGTGGCAGACTTCTTTTTTAAATCGCTAGTGCCCGTGAACTGAGACATTCGACTGCATAGTAGGTAGCTAAGAGTCATCGCATGCGATATTATTAGTCTTTGGCCTACACCGATCGCTGCATGCAAACAATTACGATGTACTGCAGGATGGATTTGCCACAGCGAGAACGAGGCGTAACCGGTGCGAATCTTGGAGCTGTGGACCTTGGTACTGCCTAATCCAGCGCTCTGGAAGGCAACACGAGCCGGATACCGAATTTAAGGTAAGTAGCTGTGTGAGGTATTGTGAAGGAGGGTGATGTGGTGCAGTGTAGTGTACACTACAGTCGAGGGAACTCCAGGGACCAGGTACCGTTCCAGTCATCGATCGATTATTTTCCCCTGGGACTCTTGGCATACAAACCTACTACGTACATAGTACGGATGAATGATATGAATGATATGAATGATGCTATCTACTTAGTATCCGGTGTATACGACGCGAAGAACGGCCTCGGCGGGAGCATTGCATCGCATATGTACTATGTACGTCGTGTAGTGTATGACGAGGAAGTCATAATCGCACAGCTATAGGGCTAGATTCGGTGGTATTTTGCTCGATTGGATGTGAAGTTTCAGCCCTTTTAGAGAAACCTGAAACTCTGTGGTGAAGGCATCGCACGGACATCACCGCACTTCTGACCGTACCTCGTGTGCTGCGGAGAGAATATGAGACACGATGCAGATACACACGCTAGAATACCTCCTGGCCCCTGATCTGACGTTGCGTCTACCTACAACTCCTATACTACTCTATGTATTATATGTGCACTCGGGAGCATGTGGATGTACACGTGTACACTCTGACACTACACTACATTAGTGTAGCTCTTGATCACCACAGGCCGTAGGCTGGGTTGTAAATTTCCTAGCCTACTGGGACAGACAGACACTAAATACAGGTGGCCCGAGTCATCGCTTCTGCAGGTCAAAATCGACAAAGCTAGTCATGCTTGACAGCGGGGGAGGGGGAGTACGGTAAATCATGTCTACACTACTATAGGTATATGCAAAGCATCTTATTTGCGGCGGCCCGAGAAGCACACAGATTCTTATTCTTTATCAGAATATTTTAGAGTAACAGGTACAGTACTGCGTGAGTAAACTTAGCCACGGGGAAAAACAGGTTCGACGTCTACACTATCTACGCTAGACGGGATCCTGCTGCCATAGACTCATATAATCTAATCTAAAAGTGACAATGACTTCCTACCGAAACGAGTCAAAGGTCGGGTGGCCAACGAACCCTGGTCTGATTGGTGGTCTCTTGACATTGCACTCATCCTCACGGGCACAACTGATGATCTGGGATTGGAATGGTCACAGGCCCCATACCTATTTGGTGTACTATCGTTACTATTATTGCAGGTTTACAGTGAGATAACGCGTCCGGCCGTATACGCATTTCACCAGCTTCGGCATAAAACCTAGTGTACAGTCTTCAACCCTTGCCAGCGGTTTTTTAGCAAGAAGGGAAGAAAAAAAAATCAGGGACAATAGAACGTAATATGATATGAATTCACAAGTGCGTCGCTATGTATTTCCTTATAAACTGCACTGCCTGAACAGCGCCCAAAATTCAAGCAGGTCGGATTCAGGGGTACGATCCAGGGTCTCTCGTCAGAAATGGAGCTTTGTAACTGTTCTACGTATAGTGTAACAAAGGCTTGCGGAGGTCACAGCTATACTAATCCGGATTGGGGCAAGGGGGCGTTGGAGAGGTTATGGACACAATCTACCAATACGTGAAGTACCTACACTACACTACTTACATTATCGCTCATCACACTTTGGCACTACAAGTACCTATGAACTTACATATATGATTATGAATGAGAGATACCATGGATATTTGCACTAGGTACTATGCATTATACTGTACACTACTGTACGGAGTACGCTGCTGGATATGTGAGAGAAGCTGGTTAGTGTGGACAACCGAGCCCCGTACCTAGTTATACACTATGTATAGCATCATTCGTTTAACAGCTGTACCACTCCACTAACTTGAACTCTGGATGATGAGTGTTAATATACTCCATGTTTCACCCTACACTAAATATCAACATGACTACTTCCTAGTGTATCTACAAGCTATTAGCCGTGCATCGTAATAAGTAATAGCTTGTTTTCGATGAGCAACGAGTATTTTGAGTTGTGGTACCTACTATACAGCATCATGCTCCGGGCACTGCTCCAGGGCGGAACCTTACATAGAGTCACACAGACAGAAGTGTAGGGCAGGGCACAATTTACAGTGTACGGCACCGTGCATCGAGGTACCTCTGGCTGGGGTGGGGATGTCATCACGATGGTACTTAGCGCCCTGAAAGGACCCCTCGAAATTCCCTGAGACATGGTTGGTCGAGCCAAAGCTTCCCCGGTTGTTTTCTGCGCGGTGAATGGCTGCCATTGGCTGAATGCCCGTCCGATCCAATGCACACTCTTCAGCAACTCGGCCAATGGGCGCGGCTTGCCGGCCCCAGAATGTGATCTGTGCAGGTACCCTTGTCATTACAGCCCAATTCACGAATGCATAAACCTATCCCCTGACCACGGTGAAATTACACACTGTATTTCGCTCATCGCCGCTGCGCAGGTAAGACGTTTAGCGAATGCAACCAATGCGAGCCCGACGTTTGGGGATTTGGGGGTCGACTAGGGCACAGTGTCGGGATGGCGACGTTGCTCCTTTGGGGTACGCCTTGTAGCAGAGAGTACTTGGTTGTGGCGAACCCATTCGCTATGATGCGCTCCACTAGCGTCTTCATCCACTGGGGCCAGCATTCTATTTTGGCCTTCGTCTCCATTCACCAGCCTCCAGTTACCACTCCAGCCTGCAGCAGATACCTAGTGCTATGTATGTACACAACTGCACTGCACCCAAATGCGTTAATCCCAACTTCTCACTGGTCCAAGAGGCCCAAGAGGTCCAATAGGTGGGTTTTGCCTCTTCCCTCCAGGCAGGTACAGGGTGTAGATGCTGGTGTACTGCAGTAGTGTAGGTACCTTAGGCATACTACACACAGCACAGTATAGAGTCCAGAGAGGTACCTGCCTACTTGCGTGGCTACTCAAAGGTACGGGCCCCACACATTCATTTTTCCTTGCAGGGCAGTCCTTTTAGGTACCCGGGTGGTGTACTCGGTACCTCGTGGGCAAGTGGTCCAGAGCTAGGCTAGTGCAGTGTCGTAGCCAATTCAAATTCACCAACAGGCGAAACCCTTCCATTTTCTTTATCCAAATCTCCCAGATCCTTCTTCTCCTTCTCCCCTCCTCCCACCGACTGCGCGACGCCCTATTACCTATTTCTCTTGCCACAAACCCGCCCTTCCTTTATCCTCCCTCCTTCTTCTTCCCCCTTCAACCTTCGGGTGCTATCCTTCTTGACATTTCTTCTTTTTTTGTGTGTGCCGTGGTGTGCGCCTGTGCTTGTGTGCCCTGCCAATCTCCATCCACAGCTGAGTTGCTTGTCGCCGCTGCTGATTGTTTCACCAAACAAGACCGACTTCACTGGTGGCTTCGCTCGAGAACCACGCAAGTACTACCCATTGTCAACACGCTTCCCCAGCATTTCCAGCATCATCACAACATCTAGAGAGAAATATCGACCTCGCTTTCGACACCCTTGATACCCCCAAGAAAAAATAGGAACACTTCCGAGAACCGAAGAAAAAAGCCAACAATAACAGCAACAACAAGATCGCACATCACAATCCCAGGAGTTTCTGGACGACTCAATCTCTACTATTCGACACCTAATTCTTGTACAGTTTTTCATTATTTCGACTTCTGCTTCTGTCATATTCTATTTACATTGCATCGCATTGCATCACGTCGCTCGCCTTGTCGCGCATACCAGCCAGTATTTTACAGCATTTAATCTGCCAACGCGTCGTTGCCAAACAGACTACGAAGGCCGGAACAGACCGTCAATAACGGCAAAGGGAGAGATTGATTGATTGATTGATTGAGGAAAAGAGACTCAAATAGAGAGAGAGAGAGAGAGCGAGCGGAGCTCGAGCATTAATCGGTTACAAGAAGGAAGCGGACCATACATCATCGTTGTCCTCCTTTTTTTCGAGACAAAGACTTCCCTGTGCGACAACCACAACCGCGCACAAAGAAGACCAATTGACGAATACCGGTTCTGTCGACAACCTCGGTCGTTTCCTCAGCCACGTTCCACTGTTCCCAGATCAGACCACTCAAGTCAACGCACGACAAGGAAGCTTTGACCCTTTGACGTATCGTGTGCGCCCTCTGCTACACGGTTCCCCGTCATCGTCGCCTGCCCTTTCTCTGGCGGCTGCTTCGATCTTGTCAACTCCAGGCCTGCCTTGCTCACTTGGTTGTTCCTTGTGGCTTTCGATCTCTTTGCTTGAGGCGTAACAACAGTACTATCCCTCGCTCATTCCGATATCCTGCATCCTTACGCCCTTACTAGGCATCTTTTAATATCATCATCAAACAGTATACACGCTGCGCCGTACGCATCTGTTCGTACCCATCGTCTTCTTGTTTCTTGTCCACGGCTTTCTATCCATCGGCACCCGCTTGCTTTCTTGGATTCCTCGGATTACCTTTTCCGAACCAACAACTACGTTTGATACGAGCATCGATCCCATTAAAATATTTAGGCCATCATCGGCGCAGGAGAGCACTAGCTGCTTGGACTACTGCCCCCCATTGTGCCACCGTAATTATCAACCGACACTATTTGGGCTTTCCCCGACTTCACTCCCACTTATAGTTGATTGTAATAACCATCGATCGTCCCATCCTCGAGTGGCCATCATCCATTCATTCATTACTTAGACTTCACTTCTAATTCCCTCTTATCCGCTTCGGCACGGCTAGAGGAGTTGCATACACACCATCTTCTCCCCTTGAGCATGCACACCGGCGGTCTTGCTCAAATGTCGCACAACGATTTCACCTCAACCGCCCTGGGCATGCCTTCAGGAGGTCTGGCATCACGCCGTGGTGGGCAAAACATCAAGCCGCTTTCCTTCGATGCCATCAAGTCTTCTGCTGACGTCCAGGATAACGGAGTTCCCACCCCGCGAACGAGCCGAGGCCATCTGCTTGCTGGCCTTAGGACGGCCCCCAAATCTGCTACCGCTACCACCTTTGCTAATGCCGGCATGTCTCCCAATGTGTACGGTAGGAATAGCGGCATGTCCGAGAACATGTATAGCGGCTCCAACCACATGTACAATGCGCCCAAGACGTCGCTTCCTCGCATGGCGACTCAGCAGCAGGGGGCATACAACATGACGGGAGTGTCGGGCATGGGTCAACAACATTACACTCCGGAACAGATTCTCGCACCTCCTGAGTTCCACTTGGATGAGCAGGTTCAAGACCAGATGGACCCCGGTCTGTATGCCCAATTGGTCACAGCTAATCTATACCTGGCTCAGCAGCAGCAGCGCCTCCAACAGCAGCTGCTTAATGTCCAGGCGGCCGCTCAGCAATTCCAAGGCTTGAACTTGAACGGGCAGCAGGCGTTGCAACAGCAGCTGGCACTTCAGAGCCTTTATCAGCAACAGCAACAGCTTCAGGCTATGCAGCAATCGATCAAGGCACCTGTTCCCGTTTCCCAGAATCTGTTTACCTACTACGACCCCAACACTCGGATCACCTACCTCGTTGACCCGACTACTGGTCAGATGCAGCCTAGTTTCTACGAGAATCAGCCCAGCACTCCTCAGAGCGCCTATTTCCAGCAGCAGAACCAGGGGACACCACGTGTCCAGGTGTCTCCCCCTCCCGCGGAGAATGTTGCACCAACCCAGCGCACAACCTCGCCTCCTAAGAAATCGGAGATCACGGCTGAGCCGACACCCTTACCCCCTCCATCCGCCAATGCTTTCCGACGCGGCCACAAGAAGTCGTCGTCACTAGCAAACGTGAATAAGGGTCTAAGCGTTACTTGTGACGAGCCAGTTAATTCAGCTGGCCCCAAAACCGCTTCGTTGCCGTTAACTCCACTTCCAAATGGTGGTTATGGGCCGGGCCAGGCTCGTGCTGGTGAGCATCCTATCCGTCAACCTCGTGGCCCTCCTGCTCTTGATGAGCTCCGTGCCAAGCCCACAGCCAAGCACGAAGGAAGCAAGAATTTCGCGGCACGAGCACGTCGATCCGCCGTTCACAATCTGATGAAAGCCGGCCTCGTACGACGCAAGGGCACTGGCAGTAGTTGTGGCAGCATGAGCCCCGTCTCAGAGAGTGCTGAGGAAATAGGAACGCCACTCACAGATAACGAGTCTGATTCTGGGCATAGTGGTTCGGGCAGCTTGTCTGGTGATGCTGAACCTAGTCTCGCGAGCTCCCGCACGTCTGCCAGCGGCAGCTGGGGTGCCATCGGCTCAGATCGTCCTAGCTCACGCCAAAAGTCGCGCAGGAGCGTCGACAGCCAAGCTAGTACCGGCGAAGGTGACAATAGTTTTGCCAGCGTCTTCAAGCACGGATCTCAGCGTCAAGCCAAAGTCGACGGTCAACCTGGTCAGAGAAAGGCCCCTAGACTTGTGCTCACAAGCGCCGAAAAGCGCAAAGGTGGCATCACGGTGGCTTAATCTAGATTCTAGCCGAAGTCGACTTTTCACATAATCACGATTGCATGCTTCAGACGTCTCCTGTCTTTTCACGATTTTAACCCCTGGGTGGTAGATCCTCTCTGGGTGGTCCTTCATATATGAATGGATCGGACTGGACCGGATCAGGTTCAGAAAATCGAGAACGGCTCTATTTTCTTTCTTTAACTATTTTGTACCGAACCGAGCTCCTGAATTCATAGGCGAGAGGCATGTCCGTCTGCGTCTGCTACGGTATGGACATCGGTCTAGGCCTCGCCCCGGTAGCAAATGCTTTGATGGACGGATGCTTGGAGATCAAAGGTCTTCCTGGCGGGGCCTTTTTGCATACCCGCTCTATGCTTCATATCATTCTTTTACCTGGGGCCATTTGTTTTTCTCGGTTTATACGTGTTTGAGATAGAATGGTTATGGGGCATCACACTGACGACTCTTGTGTGGATGTGCCCATTGGCGTAGATGTGTGGCCTCTCATCGCCGATTCTACGCTCCTCTTCTAGAGAGGTAGCCAGTATAAAATAACTTAGGTAGTGATCAATGGCATCGCACAAATTGCAAGCCAAAACAAACCACGTATTATCTCCTCCCTCGTACCACGTGACTTATCTGTTGTATTAGTCGCATAGGTCCAGATGCTCTCCCCGGAGTTTCTATTCTTAGGTCACGTTAATGAGCAATTATGATGCTCGTAGCAAAACTCCTGTATTGAACGCTGGAGTACAGCTCGGAGAAGCGGGCAGGCAGTTTGCCCGAGGAGGGGTTTACTAAGTGTCATCGGGATGAAATGTGACATGTATATATCTATGCTGAAGTGGCACGCGAGAAGTGGCTTGAAGAGTGAGTTGTCGCGGCTAAATGACGGAGATAACGAAACGTCGAGGCCGAATTCGCCAAGATGGCTTCTCTATATACACCAGCATTTTATTCCGAGCCTTGAGGTTTTCTGATTCCTCATACAGTCTAATCGAGTACAGAGAAAGCAAGCAAGCAAGCAAACACGCAGGCAGACGGAACAGACAGACAGACAGACAGACAGACAGACAGACAGACAATGGGGTGGGAGTATAAGACGGTGCTCATGGTCGGCTGCACGGCCGGCCTCGGCGTGGCTATGGCCGAGCGCATGATGGAGCACGGAAGCTTCGTCATCGCCGTCGGGCGGCGGCTCGACAGGCTCGACGCGTTCCGCGCGAAACACGGGGATGATAAGGTCGCCGTCTCCCAGTTCGACATCACGGATCTCGACGGGATTCCTGCGTGGGCTGAAGGGTGAGTTTACGTTGAGTTGGGCCAAGGCCGGCGCAGTCGGTCGAGCATTCTGGCTTCCTTGAGGAGTTCCCCTTCTGTTTTTGTCTTTCTATCTGTGTTTCCTCGGGATACCCGCGGGAGGCACGCACACACACACACACATACACATCCTATCCAAGAGGAGCAAAGAGCCCGCTAAAGCCAGCCTACCTAGGATCACGCAGGCCCACGCCACGCTCGACTGCGTCGTGCTGAACGCGGGGATGCAGCGCGGCGTCAACTTTGCGCGGCCGCACGCCGTCGACGCCGCGCTCGTGCGCCGCGAGATCGACACAAACTACACGGCGCAGGTGCTGCTCGTCAAGGCGTTCCTGCCGCACCTGCAGGCGCGGCGGCCCCATGCTAGCGCCGTCGTCGCCGTCTCGTCCGGCCTCGGCCTCGTGCCGCTGCCGCGCTGCGCCAACTACGCCGCCACCAAGGCCGCGCTGCACGCCCTCGTGTGGTCGCTGCGGGCACAGCTCAGGGAACACGAGGGGAGCGCGCATGTTAGGGTTGTTGAGATCGTGCCGCCCGCTGTGCAGGTATGCTTCTTTTTTTCTTTTTTGATGATATATATTGCTGTGTTTTGTTGTGTCTCGTCTTGCCCGTCATCACACATAGACCCTTCCCTTGACACATACGTCCCTTCCTTAGGGGTTAAAATTGCAGTGAAATATGAATACCTGATGTTACCTATTGGGGCTTAACTGGTGCTCTTTGGTTTTTCCACTTCACTACCCCTGCATATATCTTCCCGAATTATACTAGACAGCACCGATCTGCAGTGTGGTGTGGTGCATGAGAAGCCCTCTTCTTCGAGGTTAAAAATGCAGTGCAGGCAGTTGTCAAGCGAGCGAGTCGGCTTTTTCCGCTTCACTGTCCCTGCATATATCTTCCCAAATTATCCTAGACAGCACCGATCTGTAGTGTGGTGTGGTGCATGAGAAGCCCTCTTCTTCGAGGTTAAAAATGCAGTGCAGGCAGTTGTCAAGCGAGCGAGTCGGCTTTTTCCGCTTCACTGTCCCTGCATATATCTTCCCGAATTATCCTAGACAGCACCGATCTGCAATATGGTGTGGTGCATGAGAAGCCCTCTTCTTCGAGGTTAAAAATGCAGTGCAGCCAATTACAAATATTCAAAGCGTGTTGAATCGCTAACCCCTGCCCCTTTCCCCCCCACAGACAGAGCTCCACGAGCTGCAGGACGACCTACGAGGAACCGAGTTCGCGCACATGGGGATCACGATCGAGGAGTTCATGCGCGGGTGCTGGGCCGGTCTGGAGGCTGGCGACGAGGAGATCCTCGTCGGGCCCGTGAAGGCGAATTTCGGCGCCATCGAAGACGGGCGGCGGGTCTGGTTCAATAACTTCATCGCTGCTGCCGCTGCTGGGAAGTTGCCTGCTCCTAAGTAAAGCCGAGCATTATAACGTGTGGATTGATTGCGGGTGCGGCTGTCTGGGGGGCTTAAAGAGAGGGTTTGAATAGCTGCGGTTTTGGGGGGATTGGTGATGGGGTAGTAGAGATGATATCAATTTACACGGTAGATAATTCTAGTGAGTTGTTTGTTTATCTTTCCGGTGTCGCGAGAAATAGGGGTGCTCGCTATGGTGTGTGGACGTTTCTTAGAATGAGGCCAAGAATGAGTAGTGGTAGGATTGACCCATACAACTGACGAGCAAGCCAATATTTGTTGAGACAACCCTTGAAGTCGGGCGAGTTATACTTACCAAAAAAGAGTTAGAAATTGCCGTTTTAGGTAAATTCTGCACTTATAAAACATAGTTTTAGAAATATAGGCAGAAGGCGTTATATATACAATGCCAGCTTTAAATATTAAGTTTATATATATAATAAAAAAATAAAACATACTTATTATTCCGGCTTTTTTTTTAAAGCTAAAAAAATATATAAAACTTTAGCTTTAAAATAACATAAAATATTAATTATAAAAAATATTAAAATATTAGCTTTAAAATAATATAAAATATTAACTATAAAAAATATTTTAATAATAGTTAGCTATTTATATTAAATAAACACTTTTAAAAAACATATTTAAAAAATGTTTTTTATTTTTTTAATAATGCTTAATATAATTATTTATTAAAAACTATAATAAAAGCATTAATATTTAAAATTTAAAAAAAGCAATTTTATATATAGCAGGTTTTTTAATAAATAAAAAAATTTTATATAATATATTTAAATTTAATATATTAAAAAACTTTTTATATTTATTAAAATATAATATAAAATATTTAACTTTTAAATAAATTTTTATATAAGTTTTTAAATAAGCTTATTTAATATATTAAAACTTTTAAATATATTATATAAAAAATATTTTAATATATTAATATTATATAAGCTATTATTAATAGCTTTAACTTAAAAAAAAATAAAGCTTAATTTAAAATAGTAATATAATAATAAAATAAGTAAAAAAAATATATTAAAATAAAAAATATTTAAAAAAATTATATTAATATATAATATTAAGCTATTAAAAATATATTTATAATAATAGTAAGCTTTATAATAGCTATTTTAAAAAGCAAAAAATATTTTTAATTAATATATAAAAAAATTAATAAACTTTTAAAAAATAAATATAAAGTATTTAAAAATATATATACTATAGCTATAAAATTAAATAGTATTAAGCTTAAAAAAAATTGCTAAAATATTAATATTTAAAAACTATTTTTTAATTAAAGCTTTAAACTATTTAATATTTTATTATTTTTATTTAATTTTATAAATAAGCTAATAAAAAGTATAAAAATATTAATATTTTAATTATATTATATTATTATTAAAAATAATTAAATAATTTAATAAATAATTATATAAAAAAGTTAAGCTTAATAACTTTATAAAATATAAATTATTTAAATATATAAATAAATTATATTTATATTATAAGCTATTTTATATAAACTTAGCTTATTTTATTTTTAAGTTAAGTTAATATAACTAAAATAAATATAAATATTAAAAAAATACCTGCTTTTTATATTAATAAAAAAGCAAAATATTAAAAAAATATTAAAAATATAACTTATTATATTTAATATAAGTATAAAATATAATAATTTTATTTATATTTATAGCTAATTAAATATAATAGCATACTATTTTAATAATATATAAAATATACTTAATTTAATATAATATATTTTATTAAATATATAATAAAATTTAATATAATTTTTTTAAACTATATAAATATAAATATATTTATTTAATTTTTAAAGCTTAATTATTATTAAAGTTTATTTTTAATATAAGCTAATAAAATATATAATTTAATTTAGCTAATATAAATATAAAAGCTATAAAAATAGCTATAATAAAATTTAATTTTATTTATAATTTTTATATATAAATTAAATTATTTTATAAGGTTATAAATTTTTAAAATTATTTATTTTATAAATATTATAATTAAAATAATAAAAAAAAAGCAGTAAAAGTTTATTAAATAGCTAAATTTTAAAAGTTATATTTAATAATAATAAAAAAAATAATTAAATATAGCTAAATTAGTTTAACTATAATTATATTAGCAAATATATTAAAAAATAACTTTTGCTAAAAAGTAATTAAAAAATAAAATTTTTAATAAAGCTATAAAAGCTATATAGCTTATATAACCTTAAAAACTATAAAAAAAAATTATAATATTTTAAATTGCTTTATTATTTAGTTAACTTTTTAGTATTAATAAATATATATAAAAAAATATTATTTATTTATAAGTAATAATATATTATATTTTAAAAAAATGCTTATTAATATTATATAATAATATTTATAGCTAATATAAAATAATAAAGTTAATATAATATATTTATTATATAAAGCTAATATTATAATTTATATAAGTATAGCTAAAAAAACTTAATTTAAAAATATAAATATAAAATATAAATTAGCAACTTTTTAAAATTTAATAAAATTAGTATATATATATAGCTTTTAATATATTAAATAAATATATAATATTATAAGTAAATAAAAATAAATAAAATAAAAAAGTAGCAAATAAAAATAAATATAAATATAAATATAAATATAAATAGTAAATATAAAAAGTAAATAAACTACTAATTAATTTATTAAAATTAATATAGTTATTTAAATTAATTAAAAAATATATAATAAAAAAGCTAAAAATATATTAATTTTATAAACGCTATTTTTATTATTTAAATTATAAAATCTATAATATTATAAGTAAATAAATTATAAAATAAATAAATATAAAATATAATATTAATATATAAAGTTATAAAAGCTAATAATATTAATAATATAAGTAATTTAAATATAAATAAAAATTAGTAGCATTAGTAAATAAATATATAATTTAAGTATAAAATAATAGGTTATTATATTTTTAAATAAAATAATATATAATATTTAAACTTATTTAATAACTAATTAAAATTAGGTTAGTTTTAATAAGTTTTTTATAAGCTATAAAATAATTAATAGCTATAGTAAATTATTTACTAAATTAAATTTAATTTTATTTACTTATTATATATTAGTATATATTAATTATTTTTTATTTTAAATAGCTATTTAATTTAAATATAGTATAGTTTTTATTAAAAGTTAACTTTATTTTATATATTTTTTAAGTAACTTTAAAATAGCTTTAATTAAAAATAAGCTTAAAAAAAAAAAAAAAACTATAAAAACTAAGTTTATAAAAATTATTTATAGTTTTTATAAAAAAGTTATATTTTTTAATATATTTAATTTTAATATGCTTTTTAAAAACGTTTAAAAATATAAATTTTTATTTATTATTTTTATTTATTATTTTATTTATATATTTATTACTTTTTATATTTATTATTATTATTAATTTTATTTATTATTTTTATTATTTTTATTATTATTGTTATTATTATTTTTATTATTTTTACTATTATTATTTTTATTATTTATATTATTAATACTTATATTTACTTTAAGCTATTAAACTAAATTTTTAAAATAGCTAATTTGCTTTTTTTTAGCATTTAAGCAGCTTAATATAGCTATTTATAATTTTTAAAACTTAATTTTATTATTAAAAACAAAAATATATTATAAAATATTATTTTAGTTATATAATTTTTATAATAATATGCTAGCTTTATAAAATTAAATTTTATATTTATTAAACTAAGTTATTAATAAAAATTAAAAAAATTTAAAACTAATATGCTTTTTTAATAGCAAAAAAGCTAGTTTTATAATTTTAATAATTTTAATAATTTTAATATTAGTATTTATTAATAAAAATAAATAAAATTTAAATAAATATAACTAGCTTTAACTTATTAATAAAATTAAGTTATTTATATTATTTATTTATTATATAGTTTTTTTATTTATTTAAGCTATTAATATTAAATATTTTTTATATATATTATATTTATTTTTAAAAGTAAGGTTTTATAATATTAATAATATATTGTTATTATTATTATTATTATTATTACTGTTATTATTTAGCAAAAATAACAACCTGCTTAATAAAAATAGCAACCTAGCTAATAGCGTTAAAATAAACGCTTAGTTTTTTTATAACTTTTTTTATTTATAATAAATAAATATTTGTTATAATAATATAGCTTAAGTATTTATTATTATTATAAGCTTAAAATAGTATATAAATTTAATTATATTTTTTTTATTATTTTTATATACTTTTATAATATTAAAAAAAATATAGCTAAAAATAAAGTTTAAAAGTTATATTTTATAAATATAAATTTTAAAGATTAGCTTAGCATTTTTAAAGCTTTAATTAATTTTAAATATAAAAATTTTAAAAAAGTTAGTAATTTTTTTTAGCTTAGCTATTTTTTTATTAAATAAGTTATAAAAAAATTATATAATAATAATATTACTTAAAAAATTATTTAAAAATATTATTATAGCTATAATTTAAAAAATATTTAATAATATAATATAATAAAAAGTTATTATTAAATAAATTTTTTTATTTATAAATAATAATAGCTTTTGTTTTAAATAAAAAATATATTTAGTAAATATAAAATATATACTATAATATATTATAATAATTTATAAAAATAAAAAAAAATAATTAAAAATAAAAAAAATTTTTATATATAGCAATATATATTAGCAATAATATATATTAGTAATATTATTATTTATTTTAATATTAATAATTTTATTATATTTTAAGCTAATATATAGTTATTTTATATTATATTATATATATAAATAAAGCTATTATTTATTATTTAAATTAATAAATAAGTTATTAAAAAAGCTAAAAATTTAATTTTAAATATTTTTTAAAGCTATTATTTTATTTTTAATTTTATTTTAAAAATTAAATAATATGCTTTTTTTATAGTTTAGCTTATTAAGCTGCTTTTTAATAGCCTGCTTTTTTTAATTAATTTTTTTTACTATAATATATATAGTTTTTAATTTTAATATAATTATATTATTATATTTATTTAAAATATTTATAAAAAAAAATAGCTAAATATTAGTTTTAATTAAGCAGGCTTAAAAAAGCTTTAATTTTAATGTTTTAAAAGCTACTTTTTAGCTAAAAAAATTAAAAAAATATAGTATTATAAAAAAAGCAATATTAATAAAATTAATTATTAAAGCTAAAAGTTTAAACTTTTTTTTAAATATTATATTAATTTTAGCATTTTTTTTATTTAGTTTATTTTTTATTATTTTAATATTATAAGCAAAAGCTATAAATTAAGCTAAGCTTTTTAGTTTAATTAAATTTTTAAGCTACTTACTAATTTAATAAATTATATTATATTAAGTAATATAAATATAAAAAAGGTTTTTTATAGTATTTATTAAAATTTTTTTGTTATTATTATTATTACTATTATTTTAAAAAATTTATAAAAATAAAGTTTTACTATAAAAATATAAAAGCTTAAAATAAAATAAAATTTTGTTAATTATGCTAGCTTTAAATATTAATTAAAATAAAATAGCTATATTTTTTATTTTTTTAATAATAATATTATTTATTAAATTTTTTAAGCTTATAATAAAACTTTATATTAAGTTTTTTAAATTATTTAAAATATTTATTTTTTATATATGCTTTTTAATAATAAGCTTAAGTTTTATTATTTTTTTACTATTTTTAAAAGTTATTAGCAGATTTTATATAATGTTTTTTTTTATAATTATTAAAACTGTTTTTTTATAAATTATTTTATATTTTTTACTTAAAGTAAGCAAAATTTAATTTATAATACTAAATATATTTATTATTTAACTTATAATATTTAAATAAATAGCTAAAACTAAAAAAACTTTTGCTTATTTTATTTAATTTAACTTTTATTAATAAAAAAAGTAAAAAAATTACTAAAATATTAGTTAATAATATTTTAAGCTTTTTTTTTTATTAGCTAAATAAATACTATATATTTATTTATAAAAACATTAACTACTAACTATTTAAAGCTTTTATATTATTGTGATAGCTTTAGTGGTGGCAGTATAATTAATTGACTAACTTTACCCTACACTAGGAACTAATATACAGCATAAGGAAAAAAGGAAAAAAAAGAGAAAAGGAAAAGGAAAAAGGAAACTAAGTATATGTATGTGTGGTAAGGCTACGCACAGACTACTATAATAATAGCAAAACAACTAAGCGGTATAA
This sequence comes from Xylaria sp. Z50, assembly GCA_037356035.1. NCBI lineage: Eukaryota > Fungi > Ascomycota > Sordariomycetes > Xylariales > Xylariaceae > Xylaria > Xylaria sp. Z50. The sequence goes on from JBAWJU010000044.1 coordinate 163,178, forward strand.
GTAGTATAAGTACGTACTATAACAGCTATAGGTAAATAACTACTAAGCTAATAAGCTATTATAATCTTTTTTCTATAAAAAAACTTAGCTTAAATCTTAGCTGTTTAACTAATTTTGCAAGCTAGTATAAATTCTTTTAAAATAAAGCAAAAATAGCTTAAACTAGTAACTTTATAAAAACTGCTACTTTTAGGCTTAAAAAAACCTTTAGTATATATAATTAGCTATAAGCAAATAAAAATTTTTAATTTTTATTAAAGTAATTATTATGCTATAAATAATTTATTATAATATATATTTTAATTTTAATATAAATATAATTTTATAATTTACTTATTTATTTTTAAATTTTATATATATTTTTTACTTTTATATTATTATTATAAGTTTATTATTATTTTTATATAAAAAATTAAATTTATTTTTTTATACTATTTTTATTTATTTTTTTATACTATTTTTATTTATTTAATTAATTATAGTAAAAAACCTGTTTTTTTTAAGTTTTTTTTATAATATTTTTATAGTTTTTTTAATATATTTTTAAAATCTTATATTAAATATTATTTATTATTAAAATTTTATTTTTATTATTAAACTTTATAAAATAATTTCTTATTATAAAGTTAAAATAATAAAACTTTTTTAATTTTTTATTTTTTTTTTATATTAACTTATTAATTATTATATTATTTAATTGTTTATAATTTTGCTTTAAAAAAAGTTATTAAAGTATTTATATAATTAGTTTATATAAAATTATTAACTTTTTTATTAAAAAAATAGCATTTTAAGCTTAAAAGTATTTAGATTTTTAAAAAGTATATTAATAATTTAATATAAATATTAAGTTATTAAGTAATTTAGTTTATTATTAAATTAATTAGTTTTTTTTTTTTTTTTTTAAATATATAAATATAATTTTTTATTTTAAAATTAAAATTATATTTATATTTATTTATTTAACTAGCTATTTATTACTATAATTTTTTTATAAATTGTTAAGCTATTTTTAAAGCTTTTTGCTTTATTAATATAAATACTTATACTTTTTTTTATTTTATTTTTTTATATTATTTTTTTATTTTAAAGCTTTTAGTATATGCTTTTTAATTAAATATTATTTATATAAAATTTTTAGTTAGCACTTTTTAAAAAAAAAGTTTTTTAAAAAACTTATATAATAATAAAGCTTATGCTATATTTATTGCTAGCAATATTTATAACTAGTTTTTTTAAAAATAAGTAATAAAAAGCTAAAACTTTTAGTTTAGCTATTAATATATAATTTTAACTTATTTTATAGTTTAATAATATTTTAATAATAAAAAATTTAATTAAACTTTATAAATTTTTAATAATTTATTTATAAAATTTATAATAAATTAACTTTTATAATTATTTATAAATAATTTTAGCTAACTTAATAAGTAATAAAGCTTTAAATAATATATTTTTATAGCTTATTATACTATTGTTAATTTTTTATATAATATTATTTAAAATAGCTTTAAAAAATAATTTATTATATAAAATATTATATTATACCTATTTTTATTAAAAAAAAAACTTTTAAAATTAATTATTAAATATTATTATATATAATTTAATATTAATAATAGTATTAACTTACTAAGTATTTTATTATATAATATTTTTATAGCTTTATATAAATAGTTTATAATATATTAATTAATATTTTTATATAACTTAAGCTATTAATAGTATTAAATTATTATATATTATATTTTTTTTTTTTTTAAATATATAGTTTAAATTTTATAATATACTTTTTTAATAATTTTTATATATAAGTTATTTATTTTAAATATTACTAATTGCTTTTTATATAATAATAAATTTTATAATATTAACTAATTTAGTTTATTTTTAGTTTTTATTTTTAGTTAATACTTATTTAAACTTATATTTTTTTTATTTATTTTAAAAACTATATTTATTAATATTATTTTTAATAAAGCTAGCAATAAAACGTTATTAATAATATATATTATTATTTTATTTTATTTTATAATTTTTAATATTTTTAAAAATTTTAAAATTGCTAAAATTGTTAATATAGCAAGTTTAAATAATATTATTATATACTGCTTATTTTATTTTTACTTTTAAATTTTTAAATTTTTTTTAAAATATAATAATATATTAGCAATTATATTTTTAATATTTAATTAATAAATAATTATAAAATTATAATAAGCTATTAGCTTTATTTAATTAGCTTATTAAAAATTTAAAATATATTTTATAATAAAGTATTTTAATATAATATAATTTATTATAATTATAAATAGCTATTACTATTATAATTTAATTACCTTATTTTATTAATATAAAAGTTTTTTTATTATTACTAATATTTTTTTATTATAAATTTTATAATTTAACTTTACTTTTTATAGCGCTTTAAAAAAAATGCTATTAGTTTTTATAAATTATTAAAACTATTATATTAAAATAGTATTTTTATTATAACTTTATTTAATATATTAATTTTTATTATAGTTTTAGCGTTAAAAATAAAATATTATAATATTAGCAAGCTATTTAGTTTTTTATATAATTTATTAAATACTTTTTAATATGCTATTATTTATTATAAAAATATTTTTATGCTTATTAAATTTATTAATAATTTAATAATATATTTATATTTTTTTATAAACTACTTATAAAAGTTATAAAACTTTAAAAACAACTTTATTTTTTTTAAATATATTTTGCTATTTTTTGCTAAATATTTTTATAATTAAATTATTTTTGCTTTATTAAAATTAATACCGATTTTATTAACGCTAACTATAAACTTTAAAAACTTTATTTTTAATATATAAAACTTATACTTTTTTAAATTAGCTTATAACTTAGCTTTTTAAAGCTTTTATAAAACCTTATTAATATAATATTTATATTTTAGTTTATTTTTAAAATAAATTAAAATATTATTTATATATATTATAATAAAGTAATTAAAGTATTTATATAATATATTATTAATAAAACGCTAAAATATAGCTAAACTATTAATAAAACTAAATAATAATATTTTATATTAATATATTTTAAATTATATATAAAACATAATAATTTTTTTATTTTTTTTAGCTATTTAGATTTTATAAAAAGCTTATTAAATATTAATTTTTATAAAAATTTTAGCTTTAGCAAAATATATAAATATTTTATTAATAAGCAATAAAAAATAACAGTTTTTTTATATTAGCATATTTAGTTTTTAATAATTAATATATATTTTTAATATATTATTTACTTTTTTTATAAAAAAAACTAATACTGTTTATAAAATAGTTATAAGCTTAATAAATTTTTTAGCTAAGTTTTTTATAATATACTTATAATATACTTTTGCTTTTTTTAATAATATTTTATAAAGCAGGCTATATTTTAAAGTTTTTAGCTTTTTATTTAAAATTAAATAGTAATTAATTTTAAGTTGTTATAATATAAGTTTATTTAAAATTACTTTGCTAAAAACATTTAAATAGTTATAATATTATAAAAGTATTATTTTTATAGCAGCTTTTTTTAATTTTTTTTTATTTTTTAATAATAACTTTTTTTTTTTTTTTTTAATATAATAGTTTATTTTATATAATATAACTATACCTATTTTATTTTTATTTTTATATATAAATAATATAAACTTATAAATATTTATAATAATAATTTATATTAGCTAATATTTATATTATTTAATAATATTATATTTTAGCTTATAAAGTTTTTATTTATTATATTAGGTTTTGTTTTTTAAATAATTTAATATTTTTATATATAAAAAAAATAAAAATAATAAAAGTTTACAGTTTTTTTTATTAAATACTTATTTTATACGCTTATATTATTATTATATATAATTATTTTTTAAATTAACGCTAGGTTATAAAAGTTATAATATAATAATTAAAGTAATAAAAATAAAGCAAAAATAAATAAGTTTTTATTATTAAAGTTTTTATTAAAAATTTTTTAATTTTGCTATTTTATTTTAAACTTAGTTTAATATTTTAATAATATACTTTTTTTTAATATAGCATTTTACTTTTATAGCTATTTTTATAATATAATATTTTTAGCTTATATATTTATTTTTATAATACTTATTTTTTTTATTTAGTAAATATTTACGCTATTTTATATTTTTTTAAAATAAAAAGTTATTAAGTAGCTTATTAGCTTAATTTATTAAAATTTTTAAAAGCTTATATTTAAGTTTCTAGTTGTTAAAAAAAAGCAACTACTTTTATTTATTATTTATTAAAACATTATAATAATTAAAATATTTTTTTTTAATAATTATATTGTTTTTTATATTTAATACTAGTATAAATATATAAAATAATATATAACTTTATATTTTAAAATATATTTTTAATATTATATTTATTATTTAAATTACTTTGCTATTATATTTTAATATTATAAACAGCTAAAACTTAGTAATTTTTTTAAGCTTAAAATACTTTATAACCTTAACTATAAAATTTATATTAATAAATATATATATATTTATTTTTATATTAACTAATACTTTTATAGTTAATATAAGTTTATTATTAGCTATTATATAATTTATAAATAAAAATTTTTTTTTTAAAAGCGTTTTTAAAAAATTAAATAAAATTTTTTTATATTAGTTTAAGCTTAGCGCTAATATTTTTATATGCTTAAAAAAAAAGTCTAATTATTTTAAGCTTTATTTTTTATTTTATTATTAAAATTATATTTGCTTAAAACCTTAAAAATAATAGCATTAATATAAACGTTATTAAAATAAATAAAGTTATTTTTATTTAAGTATTTATTACTATAATAGCTTTATTTATAATATTTAAAATATTATTTTTTAATAATTAAGCATTTAGCTTATATAAAATTTAGCTTTATATATATTAAACGTTTACTTTTTGCTTTTTTTAATAATTAAATATTATAATACTTATTAGTTAAAATATTATATTTATTACTTTTACTAAAATTGCTATTAAAGTTGCTATAATTAGTATTATTAAAACTTTTTATTATAAATAGTATTATATTATTTTTTTAGCTTATATTAATATTATAGCTTTTGCTTTTTTTTATAATTATAATCTTAATAACAATAAAGTTTTTATATTATTAATAATTATATATTTATATATAATTATAAAAAATTATAAAAATAACTTTAAAGTTAATAGCTTTTTTAAAACTAACTTTATTTAATTATTTTAGCAGCTTATTTTATATATTATATTTAAAATTAACAAAATTAATATAAATTTAGCTAGCTTACTAAGCAAACTAAATATTAAACTTAATAAACTTATTTAATAGCTTTATTTAAAAATTATAATATTAAATATAAGCTTTTTTATATTTATTTAAATTATAATATTATATATATAAATAGTTTAAAATTTTTTTAACTATTTTTAAAATTAGCTTTTTTTTATAGTTGTTAATAATAAAGTTTATAATTTTTTTTAAAGCTAATTTACTTATACGTTTAGCTATATATATAATTTTTTTTTTATTTATAAAAAAATAATTATTATTTTTAAACAATTTATTTTTAAGTAATATAAACTAGTATTTAAAATAAACTTTTATTTTATTTAGCTTAAGTTTATTACTTATAAAAATAAAAAAATTTTTTACTTTAGCTAATAATTATATACTTTTTTTAGTATATTATAAAATATTTAATATAAAAATTTTTTTATAGTTATTTTTATTTATTATGCTTTTTTAAATAGCTTTATTTTTACTTTTATTTATTATAATATTTTTTTTAAATAAAAACTAGCCTAGCTTTATGCTAATATAGCTTGCTAGTTTAATAATTTTTATATAAAAAGTATTAATAGTTTTTTTATACTTTTTAAGTTTAGTAGTTTATATTTTTTTAGCTTTTACTATAGCTTTATTATAAATATTTAATTTTTTAAAAGCAATATTTTTAAATTTGCTTTATTTTTTAATAATAAGCTTTGCTTAAAAAATAGTTTTTTTTTTTAAAAGCTATTTATATTTAATAATAAAAATATTATTTTTAGCTTTAAAAAATATAGTTTGTTTACTTAACTTAATAACCTATTAATAAAATAAAAATATATTTTTATTATAAATAGCTATTATTTACTATAGTTTTTTAATTAGTTTTTATAAAGTAATAGCTTAAAAATTATATTATTTAAATTTAAAAAATAACACTTTATTATTTTTATTAAACAAGTTTATAAATTTTTAATAGCTTATAACTTTATTAAGCTATAGCTAAGTTTTTATTTTTTATTTAATAAATATAATAAATAGTAAATATAATATTTTATACTTATTAATAAAATATATTATATAATTATTAATATAAACTTATAAATTTTTAAATATATTATTAAAAGTTATAATAATATAGCAGGTTTTTTTAAACTAAATAAATAGTATAACTTTTATAATAAAATACTTATATAAGTTATAATTAGTTTTAAGTTTAAAGTTTTTTTTTTTTTAACTTTTAGTAATAGTATAAGCAGTTACTTATTAGTTTTTGTTTTTTTTTAAAAAAAACAAACATTAAAATGCCTAACAAATACTATTATTAAAATTAAAAAGCTAATAAAGTTTAAATTATATAACTTAAGTAAAGTTAAAGCAAACTTGCTTTTAAGCTATTTTAGCTAAATTAGCATCTTTTGCTATATTTAGTATATTAAAATTAGCTATAGCTTAATTAATTAGTTATTTAATAATTTTTTTAAAAAAAGTTAATATTTTTTTAAATAATAAAAAATAATGCTATATATTATAATAGCTTTAGTAGTAGCAGTATAGTTAATTAACTAATTTTACCTTATACTAAAAACTAATATATAGCATAAAGAAAAAAAGAAAAAAAAAAGAAAAGGAAAAAGAAAAAGAAAACTAAGTATGTATATGTGTGGTAAGGCTGCGCGCAGACCACTATAATAATGGCAGAACAACTAGGCGGTGTAAGTAGTATAGGTATGTATTATAACAGCTATAGGTAGGTAACTACCAGGCTAACAGGCTATTATAATTATATTTAACTTTATTTTAAAATTTATTTATAAGTTTAAAGTATATAATATTATTTTTAATATTTTTTTAAAATTAAAAGCTTAGCTTATAGTTTTATAACTATAAGCTATAAATTTAAATTTTTAAATAAACTTTTTTAATTTAAAGCTTAATATTAAATATTTTAATATATAAAATAATATTTTAATATATATATATATTAAATATTAAAAAAGCTTATAGTTTTATTAAATAAAAATTTGTTATTTTTATAAATAAAATTTATAAATAAAACTTATTAAAATTATTATTTAAATAAAACTTATTTTATAAAGTAATTAAAAATATTTTTATTTGCTTTATAGCTTAATTTTTTATAAGCAGCAAAAAAAAATTAATAGTTTTAAGCTTAGCTAGCTAAAAATTATTAATACTTATTAGTTTTATTTGCTTTAATTTTTTTATATAACTTAACTTTATTTTTTTTAGGTAGTAATATTTTGCTATTTATATTTAATAGTTTTTTAAAAAGTAAAAATAAGTTAGTTAAGCAGTTATATAAAAAAAAAGTTTTTATAAGTTTTATATATATTTAATAGCTTATTATAGTTTTACTAATTATAAAATTTAGCTAATTTTATAAATAAAAAAAAAAAGTAGTTATAAAAAATATAATTATTTAAATAAAATAAAAAAATTATATTTAAAAAGTAAATATATTAATTATAGCTTATAAATATAATAATTTAAATAAGGTTATAATATTTAAGTAGTTAAAATAAAAGCTTTTTTTTTATTTTAATTATATTTTTATTTTTTAGGTTTTTAGTAGCAATTAAAAATTATAGCTAAAAAATATAAAAATAATATAATTAGTAACGTTATTAAATAAGTAAAAACTAAGGTATATAAATATTGTTTTTAAATATAAAGTTATATTATTAATAATTTTAAACTAATAAAGCTAGCAGCTAATAAAATATAATATAATAAAAACTTAATTTTGTTATAAATAATAAACTTTAAATAAAGCAAAATAATTATTAATTAATATATACTTTTATTTTTTATAAAGTTAGTTATATATTTATTAACAAAGTAATAAAATTAAAATATATATATTAATTTATATTAGCTTTATTATATTTTAACAAAGTTTAAAAAAAAGCAGATTAAAAATAAATTTAAGCTATAAAATAGCTTTGTTATTAATTTATTGCTAATAAAAATAGCTTATTTTTTTTTAAACTTTGTTTTTATTTAGTAAAGCTAACTAGTTAAAAAATTTATTAAAAAATTAGTTTTTTTAATATTGTTTTATTATAAAAAGTATAAAAATAAAATCTAAAATATTATTATATATATATTAAAATTAAAATATAAAATTAATAGCTAAAATAAAAAAATAGCTGCTAAAATTAAAATAGTAATTACTACTAAAGTTAAAATAGCAACTACTGCTAAAGTTAAAAATATAATTAGTACTTAAAAATATAATAAATAAATAAAAAATATAAATATAAAATATAATAATAAATAAATAATTAAATAGCTAAAAAATAAAGTATTTATTACTAATTAAAAGTAATTATTTTTATTAAGCATTTTAATAAAGCATTTATTAATTATTTTAAATATATAATAAATTTTTTTTATTAACTTTTAATAAGTTTATTAAATTTTTTAAATTATATTATTTTTATTTTTATTTTAATTAAGTTAAATAATTACTTAATATTAATTTTAGTTAGCTTTTATTTTTTTATTACTTTTTTTTATTATATATATACTTTTTAATTATTATATATATTTTTATTATATTACTTATTTTTACTACTAATTTTTATATTTTATTTATTTATAATATTATATTTTTTATAATTTAAGCTATAAAAATTATATATATATAATTAGTAAATTAAAAGCTATATATATATATAATTTTTATTAAATTTTAAAAGTTATTAAATAATGCTTTTTTTTTATATTTTAAAATCTAATTTTATTAGCTGCACTTATATAAATTAAGATATTAATACGGTATAATAAAAGCATTTGCTAGCTATTACCTATTATTACTATTATTATTACTTATTATTAATATTACTACTTATTATTAATATTACTACTTATTATTAATATTATTATTTATTATTATCACTATTACTTATTATTTAGCCTTAATATTAACTTAGTATACTAGTTATAAACGTTATTATATAGTATTAATAAGTATTTTTTTAAAATATAACATATTATTACCTATAAATAAATAGTACTTTTTTATATATATTTGCTAGTGCTAAAAAGTTAACTAAATAATAAAGTAGCTTAAAAATATTAAAATATAATTTATAAAAAATATTAATATATTATTTAAAGCTATTTAGCTATATATAGATTTTTTTAGTATTATATTTTAGTTTATATATTAGTTTAAATATGCTTATTTTTTAAAAACTTTTTTAAAAACTTTAATATTTTTTATATTATTTTAAAAAAATTTTAGTTTTTTTTTTATACTTAAAAACTTTTTTTAGTTTTAAGCTGCCTAATAACTTATATTTTTAGCTAATAAATATATTTGCTTAGCTTTTAAATAAGATATTTATAATTAGTTTTTTATTTTAAGCGCTTTATATTAAAGCTAAAAATTAGCTATAGCTAATAATATTAAATATAAAATATATTTTTAGCTTTAAAAATACTATTTATAAATAAGTAAATATTTTTATAACTTAATATTTAGTTTAATAAGTTTAAATTTACTTTTAAATTTATATTAATAATTATTAAATATAAATATTAAATAATAAAGCTAAATATTTATAGCTTAATATAAACTAGCTTTTTTAAGGTTTTAATATTAGCTTTATTTACTTTTTAAGCTAATATTATAGCTTTAATAAAAAAAAATAACTATTTAGTAGTTTACTTATTAACTTTAAATAACTTAATAGCTTAATTAAATTTAAAGTTTTTAATAAAAACGCTAATTAATTTTTTACTAACTAAAAAGCTATATAGCTTTATTTTTATTTTTATTATATTTATTTTTTTTATAATAAGCTTATAATATATTATAATATTTAAGTTAATAATATTTTTAGTTTATATATATTATGTTTATTATATATTTTTTTTTTTTTATATTTTTTAATATAATTTAATAATAAATTTTAATATTAGCTAGCTTTATAGTTAAAAAGTAGCTAATGCTATAATTAATTATTTTTTAATATATGCTTTAAAAAAAGCTATATAATTTGTTTTAAATTATATATTAAAATTATAATTTTAATACTTTTAATAATATTAGCTTATTAATTACTTTAGTTTTTTTACTTTTTAGCTTTTAGCTTTTTTTAGCAATATTTTTATACGTATTATTTTTTAATTTTATAAGCTAGTTAGTTAAAATAATATATTTGCTTTTTTAAAGCTTTTTGTTTATTATAAGGTTTTATATAACAAATAGCTATATTTAAAAGCTTTTTATATTATTTTAATAGCAAGTAGCTTTTTAAAATATATTTATTATTATTTTATTAAGTTTTTTTACTTTATTTAAAATAGTTATAATTTATTTAATAAGCAATAAGCTTAAGGTTTTATTTTTTAATATACTAATAATTTTTAATAGTTTATTTATATATAAGTTAAAATTTAAAAATATTATTGCTAGCTTAGTTATAAAAAATTTAGGTTAGTTTTTAGTAAGCATTTTTTATTAAGTTAATATTTTTTGCTAAGTTAGCATTTTTTGCTAAGTTAGCATTTTTTGCTAAGTTAGCATCTTTTATTAAGTTAGCGTTTTTTATTAAGTTAGTATTTTTTTTTAAGTTAGCGTTTTTTATTTCTTAGTAAATATATTATTTAGCTTAAAAGCGCTACTAATAGTTAAAAGTAAGCTTTTTTTAAAGCTTTTTTAAAAGGTAGTACTATAAGTTTTATATAAAAATATATTGTTAATATTATATTATAATATTAAGTAAAAGCTATATATAATAAAAAAATATAAAGTAAAAGTAATATAATAATATAGTAATATAGTATAAAATAAACTAGGTATATAAAAATAAAAAAGGTAAAAAGGTATTTAAAAAAACTAATATAATACTTTAGGTATTTAAAAAAACTAATATAATGCTTTAGGTATAATTTATTTGCTTATTAGTATAGCTATAACAATTATTTTAAAAAATACTTTACTATAGGTATAAAAAAATCTAAAAAAAAATCTATTATAAAATTTATTATAAAATTAAATAAAAAATTCTAATATTTTATAATATTATAAACGCTTATATAAACGCTTATATAAATGCTTATAAAAGCATGTTTTATATTAATATGTTTTTTTTTTTTTTTTTTTTTTTTTTTTTTTTTTTTTTTTATATTTACTTTTTTAACAAACCTTACTATTTAAAAGTGCTAATATTATTTTATTCTTATTATATTAACTTTTTTTTATATTATTTTATTAACTTTATTTTAACAACTTTATTTTAGTAACTTTATTTTAACAACTTTATTTTAACAACTTTATTTTAGCAACTTTATTTTATTAACTTTATTTTATTAACCTATATAGCAAATAATAAATAATAAATTACCTAATATAATTAATATTAAAACTTTATTATTATAAATAAAACTTATTATTAAGTATTAATATTATTTATTATTTTATTACCTTAATCTTTTAATTATTTTACTAAATATTTATTTTATTAACTTTATTTTATTAAATTTATCTTATTAACTTTATTTTATTAATTTTATTTTATTAACTTTATTTTATTAACCTTATTTTATTAATATTGTTATTTAAATAGCAAATAATTTAATATAATTAATAATATTAAAACTATTAATAATATTTATATTTATTTTTATTTTTGCTTTATTATTATTTTTTAATTATTAGTTATTTTATTATTATATAATTTTAATAATTACTTTTTTTATATTTGCTTTAGCTTTATTTTAGCTTTTTTTAATTTTACTTTTTTTAATGGTTGCATATTAAATGCAAAAGGAACTAAGGTGCCTTCTAGCACCTGTCAGAACCTTTTGGCACTTGCCAGGAGGTCCCGGTACCTTCCGCGCCCATTATAAATAAGCTTGTCGCTTCCTTCCCTCTCTTCTAAATAGCTCCTTCCTTAGACATAATAAGAACACCAGTCTCACCTACATACTTGTTTTATCTGTTATTTCCTTTACACGTACGTACACCTACCAACATTTTTATTATTAAGTTAGTTTTTTATTTGCTATTATTACTATTTTTTTAACTGCTATTTTAGCTTTATAATTAATACTATTTGCTAATACTTTATACTTACTTAATTTATTACTTTTTTATTTTTTTTTAACTTATTTTTTATTTTTAATATAGCTAAAAAATTAGTAAGCTAAAAGCTTAAGCTTAAGCTTAAATTTAAATTTAAATTTAAAAAATAAGTTAATAAAGTAGTAAATAAGCTTTTTATATAAAAAAAGTTAAAATAATTAGCTAATAATATTATTAATAATAAAAATAATAATAATATAAACTTAAAAAATTTTAAATATAAAGTTTTTATATAAGTTAAATATATAATTATTAAATTTAAAAATAATAAAGTAGGCAATAATATTACTATTTATATAGTAAATAATAATAATATTTTTATTTAAACTAAGCAAAGCTTTATTTATATTATAAAAAAAGTTGCTTTTTTATATATGCTATTAATTATTTATATACTTAAAGATTTTTTTAAAAATAAAATTAACTAAATAATTAAATAAAAAGTATTAAAAAATATTTAAAAAATTAATTTAAAGTAGTTTAATAGTAACTTTTGTTTTAATATATTAGTTTTTAATAATTATATTAAAGCTGCTTTTTAATATATGCTTGCTTTTTTTAATAAAAAAAATAATAATATTTTTATTAAGCAATATAATTAAATAAGCTTGCTATTACTATTTAACTTAAGCTTTTTTAACATATTATTAAAAATAATATAAAACTATATATTATTTATTATTAATAATGCTATAAAAAGCTTAGCAAATTATATAATTACTAACTTTTTTATAATTATAATTGCTATAAACTTTATAAAAAAATATTAAGTACTAATAATAATATTAGTATTAAATAAATAGCTTTATATTTTTAATAATAATATAAAAAATTTTTAAATTAAAAAACTAAAGTTAAAGTTTTTATTTAACTACTTTATTAACTATAATATATTTTTTTTTTTTAATATATTATATTTAAACTATAAATATTAGTTTAAAATATATAATAAAATAATTAATAATAATAATAAAAGTTTTTATAAATTTATTATAATATTATAAACTAGCTTATTTAAAAGTATTATTAAAAAGTAGCTAAAAAAACTTTATAAAAAGCTAAAAAATAGTTAAAAAATTTTTTTTTTTTTAATTAAAAATATATAAAAAAAATATAATAAATACTATTAATTTAACTAAGCTTATTATAACTATATATATTTAATATTTATTTAAATTATTAAAAAATATAATATTAGCTAAGCTAAGTTTAAAAACTTTTTTATTATTTTATTTATTAATATAAAAAATAAAAAAGTTTATTATTTATTTTATATTTAAAATAAACTTTTAGCTAAATATATATATTAAAATATTAATATAATTTAATAATAAACTTAAATATAGTTTATAAAACTTAAAAAATATAATAAAGCTATATAATAGCTTAAAGTTATTAAAAAGTATTTTAGTTTTAAATGCTTAATATTTAAAATAGTTTATTAAAACTATTTAAAACTATAAAAGCTAAAGCTAAAAAAATTAAATATAGCTAAATTTTAGTTTTAATTAAAGTTAAATAAAATAAGCTTTTTTATTATTTTATTTATTAATTGCTTAATTAAAATAATTATTATTAAATATTTTTAATATAATATTATAATAAAAATTAAATATTAAAATACTTTAAAAAAAAACTTTAACTTTATTTTTAGCTAAAATAAAGCTTATTTTATAATAAAGTTTATTATAGTTATAATTAATTATATTTAAAAGTAATATAATATTAATATTTATAATAATATTTATATTATATTATAATATATTTTATAAAATAAGCTTTTTATTATATTATATAAAATAATAAAAAAAAAAATATAAAAAAGATTTTGCTAATAATATAAAATAACTTATTTTTAGTTAAGTTTTTTTTTTAATATTTTATTTTTAAATAATTTATAAGTTAAAAAAAAAATTAAAACTTAATTATAAAAAATATTATATATTATATAGTTTAATTAAAGCTTTATTATAATATTTATTTAATAATTATATTTTTTTAAATATAAATATTTTTAAATATAGCGTTTATTATAGTTAATTTTTTTTAGCAATAGCTTGCTTATATTATAAAAAATATTTATATTTAAAAAATTTTATTATATAATTAGCTAACTATTAAAAATATTAAAATAATATATATTAATATTTAGTTTTAAACTATATTAAATATATTATTAAATATTAGTTTAATAGTTAATATAATTTTAAATATTATATAAACGCTATATATTAACAGCTTAAACTTTATAGCTATATAAACTATAATAAAGCTTTTATATAAAATAGCTATTTTTTATAATATATTAATAGCATATATAAAAATTTATAGCTATATTAATATTTAAATTATAGCTATTTATTTTTATTAATAGCTTATTATAATATATATATAATAAAGCTATATAAGTATATTTATAAAATATATATATTTTTAGTAAGCTTTTTTGCTAAAAATAAGCTAAAAATATATTATATAGTTTATTATAGCAATTTAAACTAAATATAAAAAATTAAAACGCGTTTTTTTTTAAAATAGCTTTAAAAATATATTAAATGCTTTTAAGTTTATATAAAAATAAATTATTTTTAATAATATTTTAAATTAAAATATAACAAAATAAAAAAAAATAAATTTAAAATATATTATTTATATTTTAGCTATATTATAAAATATTAAAAATATTAAGTTAATATAAATTTTATTTGCTATTATTAAACTAAATATAAAAATTATTAATATAATATTTACTAAGTTATATTTTTTAATATTAAAGCTTATTAAGCTTATTATAATAAATTTTATATTATTAGCTATAATTATAACGTTAATAATATAAAATAGTAAATATTTTATATATTAGCTAATAAATAAAAAATATATTTATTTTATAAGCATATAAAAATTATTTAAGTTTTTTTTAAGCATATAAATATAAAATATTTATTTTAATTAATAATAAGTTATAAAGTTTATATAAAATAATTTATAAATTTACTTAAATATTTAAAAATATATTTATTATATTTATAATATAATAGTTATATTAATAATAAATATATATTATAAGTATATTTTATTAGTTATAAAAAAAATACTAGCTTTAGTAAAAAAAAAATAAGTATACTTTTAAATAAAATAATTTTATAGCATATTATAGCCTAATATTAATTATAAGTTTAAGTTTAAAAAAAATTATATAATATTTAATATATAATATTTTAAGTATTTTTTAAAAGCTTTAAAAACTATTTTTTATTAATAAGTTAATTAATATAAATATAAATAAATTAAAACTATTTATATTTAATATATTTTAAATTATATAAAATAAGCTAATTAAGCTAATTAATTTAATTAATTTAATTATTTTAGTTAATTTTATTAATTATATTAATTAGTATTATTTTATAAGCTTTAATTTATTTTTGCTAAATAATTAGTTTTAAAATAACTAATAATATATAAGCTATAAAAGCTAAAATATATTAATATATATTATAAAAAATAATATAATATTAAAAAGTAATTATTTTAAAGCTATATTAACTATACTTTTTTATAGCACTTTTAATAAAATATTTTATAAGTTAATAATTATATTATATTTAATAAATAAAATAAATATTATTAATTTTTATATATATATAAATAACTTATTAAAAAAAAATTATATAATTTAATTATATTATTATTATTTTTTTATTTTATTTTTTAACTATTTTTTGCTATATTAAATACTAATATTATATAATATAAATAATAAAGCATTATATATATTTAATTTATTACTTAATATTTTTTATATTATAAATATTTTTAATAAATTTTAATAAATATAAATAATAATATTTAAGCTAAATAATTAAGTTAACTTATTAATAGCTTATATAATTTTATTTATTAAATAAGTTAATAGCTAAAATTATAATTAATAATATATATATATTATTTATTTTATTTAATAAAACTAATAAAAGTTTTAATATTTTTTTAATTAGTTTTTAAATATTAAAAAGTTATAAAAAAAATAATAAAAAATATTTAAACTTTGTTTAAAAAATAACTTTTTAAAGTTATATTTAGCGTTTTTATTATATTTTTATAAAAATATGCTATTATTACTGCTTTTATAACACTGCTTTAAAAATATGCTAATAAAAAATAAAAAACTAAAAAAACGCTAAATATAAAATATAGCGTTTTTTTAGATTTGCTATATAAAATATATTTTATTATAACTTTTATAAAAAAAAAAAAAAAAAAAAAAAAAAAAAAAATAATTTTAATATTGCTAAGTTAAAAACTTATTATTTAATTTTTTAACTTAGCTAAAGCTAATTTTTTTAGCTTAAAATAAAAGCTAATATAATGTTTAAGCTTTTAAATATATAGCAAAATAGTTTATATATACTTAAAAAACAGTTTAAAAAGCAATTTAAAAAGTTATTTAAAAAGTTATTTAAAAAGCAGTTTAAAAAATAAATTAATTATTATATAAAGCTTTATATATAGCAATAAATTTAAAATTAGCTTAAAAAATAAGTAAATTATTATATAAGGCTTTATATATAGTAATAAGTTTAAAATTAGCTTAAAAAATAAGTAAATTATTATATAAAGCTTTATATATAGCAATAAGTTTAAAATTAGCTTAAAAAGTAAATAAATTACTATATAAGGCTTTATATATAAAAAATAGCTTTAAAGTATTTATATATATATAAAAAAGTTAGTAATCGAAGCCGATGTTAGTTTGTATGGCATTATATATGTAACGCTTTCCGCCTGTACTTTTAAGACTATGTTTTATGAGTGCAGAATTTACTTAAAACGGCAATTTCTGACTCTTTTCTTCTAGGTGGTATCTACAATATTTCGGCTCTACTCCTATGTGGGATGTCGATGTGAAAACTTAGACAAACTAGATGCATGCCATCTCTTTACGAAGCAGAGCCTAGCAATCTGGGATATATAATAAGTTGTCTATACAATACGTCGCATCGTTGACAAGTAGACGAAATCGAGTGGTCAGGAGACTACAATTGTCCCCAAAATAGCGCTAGAAGACCTAAACCCTTGAACAAGAGACTCAATTCTAAAACCTCCATGGCGGCGTGGTCTGCAATGAGCTACGAAATTTATTCTTTTCATGTCGTCACTTAGCCTGTGTCTGGTGTCGTATTGCCTAATCGGTCGTCGGAAGAGGGTATAGGAGAGACAGAGCCAGGCAGCGACTAAAGGATGACCACGCCTATGCAAGTTACATAATACATAATGTAGCGCGAATGACAAAAGACCACGACTTGGAAAGGAAATCGAGAATATCTAGTCCCCAAGTATCGATCATAATCAACCATTCAAGAGGCATCAACTTAGACTTACGGGATCAAACCGTTTTATGTTTATCAATAAGTGAATATTATTTAATGTTGTGTATACCTATGTTACCTTGGCCTACCACATACCCAAAAAGCGGCTTCTATATCGATACTAATTTATTCATCATTACTGTGTCACATAAGAGATTTGCAGAAGAAATAAAAGGTAGACTAGCCAAACTGCTATTGGTAAACCGGGTTTAGTTAAAGGCTACAATAGTGTACATGAATGTTATGGCATATAACGACGCCCTGCGTAGTCATACGCCCAAGGATATATAATCTTCCCAATACCTACCAATGCATATAACGGAAAGGTCTCGTCAGCATCGTTATATTTCCAATTATCGTTTATAGTTTCTTAGCAGCCCAACCCAATCGGGGCTTGCCGGGCGTGGCGTCGAAGACGATAAAAGCAGCCTTGAGTGCAACGTCGCCGATGATGGAGAAA
The DNA here is from genome assembly GCA_037356035.1 of Xylaria sp. Z50. Taxonomy (NCBI): domain Eukaryota; kingdom Fungi; phylum Ascomycota; class Sordariomycetes; order Xylariales; family Xylariaceae; genus Xylaria; species Xylaria sp. Z50. The sequence goes on from JBAWJU010000044.1 coordinate 181,431, forward strand.
CCGATACCGTCGTCGGGCTGGATGCCACCGAAGCAGGTCTTGCCAGTCGAGTCGATGGGGGCGTAGTTGACATAGTCGCCGGGAATGTTGACCTTGTTCTGGCCGACACCGAGGACGAAGTTCGGCATCTTGGCGTTGCAGGGGAAGACGTAGCCGCCTTGGAAGTAGTCCATTTTGGCACCGGTTACGGCGTTGTAGTAATCCTGAACAACCTGTGCCGGCAGTAAGGCGAGAGTCGTGCCCGTATCCGCGATGCCATTGAATTGAGCGGGTTTGAACGTCGAGTTACCGACGCCATAGCCCGACATGCCGAACATCCAGAACCCATTGGTCGAGTTGACGTCAACGTAATTTATTTTGCCGCCATACTTTGATTTATCAATCATGCCGAAGTCGTAAGTGCCAGCTGGTGAAATACGTTAGTCGACCATCTATGGACATATGGTATTCGGCTGTAGCGGCTTACGTTTATGGTATTTGAGGTCAGCGGTCCACACAGGCTGGTCAAGCTGTTTCGCAGCATTATCGAACCAGGTCAACTCCTGCTTAGGCTGGACCGTGTTTAGAGTGCTAAAGGCGAGGCCGAACAGACCGTCGTTGTTAGCGTCTCTCGTAAACTGCGAAGACACTGTAGTAGCGGCCTCGACAGCCTGGCTCTTAACCGTAATGTTTCCGACGCTAACAGTGTCACGGTACACAATACCGCTAGAGGAGCTCTTATCGCCGTACGTGATCTGCCAAGACGCCCCCTTTACCTCCTCAGAAGTCTTGCTATTATTGGGATCGTATAGAGCCTGCCCCTTGACTGATTCAGCTGGTGTCTTTGTGCTGAAGACCCAAAGATCGGAGGAGCCAGAATCAAAGTCCACGTTGAGGGTCTGGGGAGGAGTGCCGATCTGGATAGGAGTAAGGTACTGAATATCATGTTGCTCAGGATCGGCCAGAGCACTGCCGTAGGATCGTGCGGCGTTCCGGACGCCGTCCCGGTGAGCCATATTGCGGGCGAGACCATCCGGTATCGAAGCTCCGTATTTTAATAAAGTCTTGGCGAGCTGTGCAGGGCCATGGGCCTTGAAGTGGACGTTCACAACCTGAGAAACGGTGAATGTTCCGATCTTAGGCTGCACGGGCTGCACAGGCGAGGCTGATGCAAGCCCTACCAGGGCTGCTGTAAGAGCGAAGGTGCTCGGTTGAGGAACCATGATGGTGGTATATTAGTGAAATAAAGAGAGGTACTTCACTGAATGAACGAATAGAAACACACTCGAGATCAGAAATGAAAAGAATGATCAAGAAAGGAACGTGCTATAACCAGACGCAGAGAATAGAACACAAGCGACTTGTATGCCTAGACATGATTCCGAGGACAGGGCCTTCAACGCCCATGGTTATATATGCCCTTTGAATCCTGTAAGGATACGCCATGTTGGAAAATGTAACAAAGCACGAAAGAAAGGATGGCAGGGATCAATGGGTACACAGCACAATACACACGACATTCTCACTCCTGGTTGGTAGATGAGGCACAATCGCATGTCTATACAGTGCTTTATGCCTCAGAACAGGAACACCAAAAAAGGTGGGCGTGGGTGGGAACTGATATTCAGGAGCCAGCACAGGACTATAGGACCTAGATCAATCGAGTTACCGAGATTGGCCTGTAGCGTGTTGGGTCCTGCATTAGGATCGACTCTGCAAGGTTGGGAGTGCATATAGACTACGGGTATAGTATAGTATGGTAGTAACACTGAATAGCGACAATCCGACTGTCGGGACGATGAGTGGTGGAACTGGTATAGAATAGTCATGTGTGGCTCGGAGGAAGCACCCTGTAGTTAGTGAAAGTGGCTGTCGATCTCTCTTTTTTTTTCTTAATACGGGCGGACCGAGTCAAGCCAGCCCCAGGTAAGGGATTCCACGGTCCGATGGTTGGCTGACGGTTCCCCGGCTGCCTCTTGTTTGCGAGAGCTAGAGGGAAAAAGCGAGAAAAGGGCATGGAATGCTGCCGTCTCCTCCCGCTAGCCCATGACGGGGTTGTGCCATACCGTGCCGGGCCAGCCTCTTGGTTCAATCTCATACCTTGGCTTACTTCACGTCCCCAGGCGGATTTCAGCAAAGCAGTTCGCTCTATTCTCTGTGCTAGTTAGTGACTGTTGGTCCACTTGGTTATAGTGTATGTGATGTCATTCAAGAAATAGGCATCCAGGGAGAACAGAATACTGTAAACACCGGTAGATAAAAAAAAACAACGAAAAACTGGGGATGAGGGAGTGCTTACATTGAAGCCATGATTTGCTAATGGGAGATGAAAGGGAGGAATGCTGTGTGACCTCTCACCACCTAAGTCATGTCGTTAGAGTCTCACATATAGCACAACGTGGACTTAGTCAGTCGGTGCTAGACTATATGCGGTATTGCAACATGCCCATCTTCTCTACACAGCTAAATTAAAGTAGGCAGATAGATCCGGTGTGTTGGCATGTGTGTAAAATATCAAAGACACTATCCAGAAAAAAAGGTGTTCTAGATGAAATCTAATGGGAGGTTGCTAGTCCCCTGGGTACTGCCTGGGCTCCTGGGTTCCTGGGTTCCTGGGCCCCTCCCGACCCCCCTGTCTAGGTCGTCGATCGCAAACACCAACCTGTGTTTCAGAAAAGAGCGTTCGGCACGTCAAAGCCAACATAAGTCATTTGTGTGGCTATCATCACAGTCGAACAGCAGTAAGCCCCGTATGCTGTATCACGCTATAATATAGGTAGTGGACTTTGGGTACATACATGAGTGGTAGTATATAAAAGCCAGCTCCACTCCCCCCTCTGTTGAAGAAACATCCAAGAGCCGCTGCATCGGCACATCGCAAACGAACCAATCTCCGGCACCAATATGCTCAGTGTTGTATGCATGTATGCCTTATCCCAACGCCGCCTCTTTCCGATCCCAGAGCCGTGCAGATTGAAAATATCGATATCAACATTTTGAATAATTAGATACACAATAAACAATAAACATGATAAAATAAATACTCCACATCCAAGTTACCAAGTTACACGAACAAGCTTTCCTTGTCCACCTTGGCCAAACCCATTACATATCCCTCTTATTCTGATACCCACGCGTGCCATAAAGTCGTAGATAATGCTCAAATCATTCGAGTCAAAACCCTCTATATCTATCGTAGCCTTTAGGTAACATCTCGCTGGCATTTTAGTGATCTGCAACGGCTGTCCGGCTAGGTACTTAGTCCACTATGCTGTGTAAATCATACATATTCGTCCACCCACACACGGAACCTCCCTAACTAGCCTGCCCTTCTCTTCAGAATTCAGGCTGTACAGACTGCGAATCAGCCCACAATCAAGTATCACGACGCAGAAGGTGTCGTACGGGTCGGATCGCGCATCCCTCTATTATGATAGAGAATAAGAGTGCTAGCGGTTCTAGCATAGCCAACCATCTCGCATATACCAGTTTGACCTGGTGTCGTTATCGTTTTCCTAGAAAAGGCAATGGACCAATCGGATGGCGAAAGCAGCTAGGCCAATTGATATTCGTGCTTTACTCTCTTGGCCGGACCTATTAACACGCTGATACAGCTTCGAGGTGTTGATCAGTACTGAGAGTAACCATCCCTCCTTTTCCCCTTTTGAGAGCAATTAACCTATCGGAGTTTATTGCCAACAATCGTCAATAAGCGACCTACCTATCACAAGCCAGGCTAGTTTCAAGATTTCGGCAGCGAATAAGCTTCAAGCATCCCTATGTTGATTGAGTGAGAGGGCCTTACACATAGTAGATACCCAGGACAGCGGCCAATTGAATGACCAAGACTATCTGCCCTACCGATCACCGTTTGCCATCCACCAATGCTGGCCACGACATGTATCGAAGCCACGATACACATAAGTTTCTCGCCACAATGAAAGTCCTAACTTTAGAAGATATTCTTATTTGAGAGAGAACGCGAGCGTGTTTACAACTAGGAGCATTGACCCGTAATCACGGAAAGAGGATAATACCTAGATCCTAGACCTGATCGAATCCCTAAGGCATGAAACATTTAAATTTAGATAGATTAAAGAAATATGCATCAATGATAACTAATTCAAATGAAATTGACTAGAGTGATAGCAGCATGAGTCCATACAACAGCATCGCTTCCACGCCGAGTATAAAAAACGGTAGTGGTGGGTGACACGACAAAGTCAGTTATATGCATGAGATGAGCCAAAAGCAATACCAATAGCGCCTTTGAGGATCGAACCCAACTTACTATTTAACTCAGACGGTAGGTGCGTGATAATCTTGTGTTCTCCGAGAGTTACTTTGATTTATGCCTATCCTCATCTGATGCTTCCCTTCTAGTCGACGTAATGAAAGAACTATCGGTCGCGACGATCGAGTAGCAAAATGCCTCTGAAAACTTATCACGGCCATAATGCAATAACCCGAGTGAGGCAGAGACCATGCGTATGTGCATCGAGGGAGCCCTGCATCAAACCAAAACTTCGCGCAGTCAGTTTTCGGTGCTGTGTGCTCTACTCTCACTCGTTATACTTTGTTTCATACACCTCCATCGCGTTTAAAGAGGATTTGCTACCCGTCATATCGAAAATTCTGTCGATAACACGACTCTAGTCACGGATGTGATGACGGATAGTTTCAGGTCGGTTTAGATGTCCCACAAAGGCAATGTTGCAGATTGATCTCCAACGTTCGATCTCATTCCTCGAAGGAGTTTGTGTCATATAAAAATATCAGTTATTACGATATTCATCAAGAGTAAGGCGAAGAAATCATCCTTTTCATGTTGAATCTCAACGAAGAAGGGGCGGGGACTCTATTGGAACTCAAACGTCGTCAAACCTGGTCTCGATTAGTGCCCGGGTCCTGAATACTGAAAAGGGGGTAGATGTTGAGATAATCTTCGACTATAGTGAGGCGAATTGCGCACAGGGGATGGGAGTTATGATGCTCGTAATTAGAAGTCTGTAAATTTCTGGAATAAGAAACGTATTGTCCAGATACCTAGCGATTCGACTATCCTGCAATCCCCTGTTGATGCCAAGTGCCCTGGTCTATATCGTGTGGCTGCACCGAAGTCGAAAGTTCAAGCACTTTAGCGGTAATTAGATACACGGCATCTAATGTGATCAAAATATTAATTGTCGTCCTGTTTGTCAATTGTTCTAACCGGCTCACAGAGTTCAGTCACAACCCAGAAAGATATGGCTAGAATAATCATGCACAGAAAGATTCGCAAGAGAAGCATATTTGTTTAGGACTGAAAATGGAAAGTTAGGGGGTGAAGGAGAAACTCAACGCGTCTGAGGAGCTGTATTTCAAGATTTGGGACTTGAGTTGGGTTTTATATTAGCCATGCTTGAAAGAAATTGATATGCACCTCACCATATACGTGTGCCTAATTTAGGTATGATAGAGCACTCGTCAACAAAGACGACAAAAACGCAGCTTTGCGACATCTTAGATCTCAATCGGTAGGCTGCAGATATCAGTGCAAAGAAGGCAAACGGAATCAGGTGAAGCAACCAGAATACCGCTTGGGAGCAGGCCTCTCACCAATTTCGGTTCTTCGAATCCACGATGTGCAGCTCATCATTTCATTCTCGTTGTTTCTAGTTCAAGCAGTTCTCGCACTGAGGTTGTATGGGATGCTCTACGGCCTCACCTCATGGGGAAGTCGATACGAGTAGTTTCTATGTTGATAGTCGCCATGCGTTGTTTCGGCCGTACACAGGAACCTGTTCGTTCTTTCGTGAGTCTAGGATGTAATTGAATGTATGTGTGACTATGCAATTAATGAGAACATCTCATCTAATAAGGCTTGCCCCGCGCTTCCCGAAGGTCCTACGTGGGGCATTCCATATTGGTCAACTGAGTTCTAATCGAGGTACTTCATGTGGATGAACAGATAGACCGGCGACTATTTAACGATAATATTGATCACCATACACTACTAAATCCACTCACTTCACTTCTGTCTATCTGTCAAGTCGAACATTCAGCGCCTCTGTACTGTAAAGCGCGAACCATGACAACCGCAACGAGCGCCCCGAATGGCGACAAGATATCCGTCCTCTTCGTTTGTCTAGGGAACATCTGTCGTTCCACCATGGCCGAGGCCGTCTTTCGATCTATAGTCAAGGACCCTTCTTCTCCATACTACGACCTCATCGGCACCGTGGATTCCTGCGGAACGGGTACGAAATGCAACTCCATGGCCTTTCATTCTTGACTGATACAGGGATAGATCACTGACATGCGCTCGCGTATCTCTAGGCGACTACCACACCGGCGACCAACCCGACCCGCGAACGCTAGCGACGCTCAGGGAACATAATATCACAAACTATAGACACGAGGCTCGTCAGGTTAGTCAACGGATTAATTAAATCGTATGACCAAGAGACGATAATGCTAATCTGATGCTCTGATAGCTCCGCAACAGCGACTTCAAGCAGTTTGATTACATATTTGCCATGGATAGTAGTAACCATAGTGAAATCCAACGACGCCTTAAAAAGGTGGGCGATGACAAGCCAAAGGTCATGCTCTTCGGCGAGTTCTCCGGCACTGGTCGCAAAGAGGTCATCGAGGACCCGTACTATATTGGTGGCGTCCTCTATGAAAAGAGCTATGAGCAATCCCAAAGGTTCTCGAATAATTTCTTGGCGACCGTCTTCCCCGATATCCCGAAGCCAAAGAAGTGAATGCATACGGGTAGAGAAGAGGGGTTTTAGCCAACACTTTCGTATATTCCCATATGTGCGCAAGATTGGGTAGAGGATTTCCACGGACGGCCGGTGGAGGTCATCTCCTAGCAAGCCCGATCTTGCGGCAAGACGAATGTCCTAGTATCTGTCTAGCATTAACCATCAGTCATATCACCAGTGATGCGCACACTTTGCGGAGTCAATCCTCAACGCATGAATGCTCGACGCAACACATGAATCCGCAGTCGGTGTGCTTACGATGTAGAAGGGACAGGGCGACCGGCTTGGCATGGTTGATCAAGGAAGTAGCTTGTTTCATGGTATGGCGAGGCTGGATTCACCTAGAGATCATAGACTGTGGTACCATACACTAGACACTCAATATACCCTGAATATTTACTGTAGACGACTAATCCGTGGATTCATCGCATCTTCCTCCCTGTACTACTGTAGTACTGCCGCATACACTAGATTTACCGCGTGGAAGTAGAGGCTGTGTCCACACTCGATAATTAGCTATTAGAAGTAGGAGGAATATATTATTTTTAGGTGATAGGTGATGGAGGAATGAAGTACGCAAACTAGACACTAACTACTCTATCTACTAACTACCTAGGTATGATATCCATGTCAGCACACGTATATCAACTAATAGTGTACAGTATACTATGTATAAATCAGCCTTAACCCAGCCCCCCCTCTGGAGCTTCGGCCCCTTTCATCGGCCTTTCCCGCCCCGCCGGATCACTACTAAGCTCTAGCCGGTTATGTGAGTGCCGCATAAGAGAGTTGAGTTATACTCTGCCTCTACTTCCGAGTACATTGCGTAAGTAAGATGTAGGTATAGGCGCAATATTAGGTAACTACCGAATAAAGAACGAAGAGGTCCATGTGCCAAAGCCAGCCTGATTTGCATTTATAGCCTCTCCGTGCAGCGTCTCACTGGTACGTTACGGCGCTCCAAACACCTCAGATGCCGGGCCAATAATTATAGTAGCGAGATGCGAGATGCGAGACGGGTAAGTGAGGTTAGGTGGTTAGTGGGTAGGTCAGCAAAGATGACTCCTTCATAATATCACGTCGTTTGTTTGTCATGGGCATCAGTTTATTGGCATCGATCCATGGGGCATTGATGGGGGAGTGATGGGGGAAAGAGGGGGGCCAGAAAATGACGGTTCGATAAAATTGAGCGGCTACACTAGGTCCATGGGTCCAATCACGTCGTCAACGGCTGACAGTCAGCGGCTATAGGGCTCAGCAGTGGGGCGGTACTTACTGCCTACTTGCCTATGTAGTCTGTACAGTACATACAGAGTAGTACACACATGTAGTATATGCTACAGATGTAGGTACATGTGGGAGGGGACCCAGAACAGTGGATCAGGGGCCCCCGGAATCCGCCAATGGAAGAAATGGTACTCTCTCTTTTCCCTTGACCCTTCCTGCGGGGTCTCTTCCCATCTTTGGGCAGCCAGGCTACGCTAGACTACTTTCTCGAGTCCTATCTGTATGTCCTACGTACAGAAGCAGAGACAGAAGCAGAGACAGAAGCAGAGACAGAAGCAGAGACAGAAGTAGAGAGAAAGTACACCACTCGGGAGAGGGCACTGAGAGGCTACTACATAGTAGAAGGGATAGGTAGGAAGTGAGAGGAGGTAGTGTAAGAGACGTAAGGGGGGCTGAGGGGGGATCAATACCTACCATGTACATAGCATGCTACATCCCATCGAGACCACTACACTAGTCTAGTGTAGGTATCTCCTAGGTAGTGTAGTCCTTAACTCGGGCAGTGACTTGCTGGTGGATTGAACCCCTCCAAATGTTGGCTGACACTTGCACGCTTCTCCCCCTCCTCCGCTTCTGCTTCTTATTTATGTACTCAAGGCCATGTTGGCGGTATTCTCTGCGTCGTCATCGTCGAGTTTCACTACTGTCATATCCTATTTACTATACACCACAATACTACTGCTTGTCCGCTGACCTTGCTGCTGTTTTACATAGCAATCGGTAGAGTGGTAGAGTGAGCGTCTCTTCTATATCCAGCTTCTTGGTCCGTCTGTCCGTCTGCCCATCTGTCTGTCTGCCCCCCTGCGAGCGGCGACGCGACGACAACGCCGACTTCCATAAACCGCACCAGCGTGACATCAGCCCCCCTCCCAAGAGATCTGCTGGAGCTCTTCTTGATACGGCCCAATTTGATTCAACTAAGCCCATATACCATATACTTCTGCTATACATTTCTTCTGTGTAGCTCTGCATTTATATCCCCACAGCCTGCTTCATCAGTGATATTAGATGCTACCTCCGTTCTCACTCGCTTATTGTTGAATATATTTTCTACCCACGCTGCCGCTGCTTCTGCTTCTGCTTCTGCTTCTGCTTCTGCTGCTGACTTTCCCATCCTGACCATTCTTCTCGTCCTGCTTCTTTACCATCGCCTAGCCATTCATCTTTGTTACACGACCAGTACTAGTGTGGTTCCTTGAAGGAGATAGTACGTGTCACCCTCTTGACGAGTCTTTCTCGACTATTCGGTGCTTTTCATTGTCTGCTTGTGTCACCATCTCCACCCTCCAATCCGTCAAACCAGGCCTCGAGTCGCAAGTTACAGGTCGCGGGTCGCAAGTCGGAACAGACGGCCTTTGGTCTACATACAAACAAAACAGAACGTACCTGCTGACGAGCGACCTGATAAGAATTGTCCGCAATGGCCGATTTACAAGGGCGCAAGGTCTTCAAGGTCTTTAACCAGGACTTCATCGTTGATGAGCGATACACTGTCACCAAGGAACTGGGACAGGGTGCCTATGGTATTGTCTGGTACGCGCGCTTCCATAGACCTTTTCGCTTGTTTATCGGTAGCCCTCTGAACTGACGTGGCTTGGACCGAACAGCGCTGCCGTGAACAACCAGACGAACGAAGGTGTAGCCATCAAAAAAGTGACCAATGTATTCAGCAAGAAGATCCTCGCCAAGCGCGCTCTTCGAGAGATCAAGCTACTTCAGCACTTCCGGGGACATCGTAACGTAAGCGACAACAACAATAACCCCTACAACCGTATAATCAATCCCCTTACACATTCTTGGTGCTGGAGTCGAGCTAACACTATCTATCTGCCTACTAGATCACTTGCCTCTATGACATGGACATCCCACGCCCTGAAAACTTCAACGAGACCTACCTTTACGAGGGTGCGTATCTACATAGCAGAAGGGGTCAAGGTGCCACTACTGACATTGTATATAGAATTGATGGAATGCGACTTGGCCGCCATCATTCGTTCCGGCCAGCCTCTAACCGACGCCCACTTCCAATCCTTTATCTACCAGATACTATGTGGTCTGAAATATATCCACTCGGCGAACGTCCTACATCGCGATTTGAAGCCTGGAAATCTACTCGTTAATGCTGACTGTGAACTGAAAATCTGCGATTTCGGTCTTGCGCGTGGCTTCTCTGTCGACCCTGAAGAGAACGCAGGGTATATGACTGAATATGTAGCTACGCGATGGTACCGCGCCCCGGAAATCATGTTGAGCTTCCAAAGCTACACCAAAGCTAGTAGGTGTCGAGCGACCTAGGGACCTCTGAGGCCACTAGTTTATTGCGATCTCTTAACTAACAGGTCATAGTTGACGTTTGGTCTGTTGGATGTATCCTCGCCGAACTTCTGGGGGGGCGACCCTTCTTCAAAGGTCGTGATTACGTCGACCAGCTAAACCAGATTCTCCATATCCTGGGGACACCCAACGAAGAGACTCTGTCGCGCATTGGCTCATCTCGTGCCCAAGAATACGTCAGAAATTTACCATATATGCCCAAGAAGCCTTTCCCGACGCTATTTCCTAATGCCAATCCCGACGCACTCGACCTCCTTGACCACATGTTGGCCTTCGACCCCTCTTCGCGTATCAGTGTCGAGCGCGCGCTTGAACACCCATACTTGCAAATCTGGCACGATGCCTCGGACGAGCCAGATTGCCCAACCACCTTCAACTTTGAATTTGAAGTCATCGATGACGTCGGAGATATGCGCAAGATGATCATGGAGGAGGTTTTCCGATTTAGGCAGCATGTTCGAACCGACCCCAATACCACTACGCAGGTACCCGGTGTACAACCACAACAACCAAACCAGGTGCCTATGCCGGAAGGCGGGAATCAATGGAGGGCCGAGGACCCGCGGCCACAAGAGTATATAAACCAGGTTGGTGGTCTCGAGGGCGAGCTTCAGGGTGGGTTGGACGCGAGCAGGCGGTAGGGTGGGTGGCACGATGATTCACCCTGGTCCTGGGCACGGGCGTCTTCTTCTGTAGGAAGTGATGAACGCGACGGTTTACATCTCTCGTCTCCAAAATCGGGTCCCTTAGGGGAATATAGGTGCGGACATCTGTTCTACGATGACCGACCACTTAATTATGCGGAAGGGGAAAAAAATTTAGTATGTTTCCATACCGGAGAGCGCAGCTTCAAAGGTTTGCAACTAGAAGTTCATATAGGTAGAACTCCCCTCGAACTGACGACATCTATCTCGAACTGAAGAGTTTGGGTTTAGAAACGAGTGGAGGGAAAACGGCGATGAGCACCATGGTTAGGATGGGAGTTGTAGGCGGCCAAGAGGCCTCTTGTCTTGTTTTCTGTCCCTCAGTCCACTTAACGAAAAATAAATTAGATGATAAGCGAAATAATAACGGGCTATAATTGATTCTCCTCTTCCGTCGTAATTATCCTGATTGATCCCCAGGCGTCTAATGAATACCTTACCAACGCATAACATCCTGAAAAGGTAGAAACGATAGGGAGGTGTCGGGGTGAGTAAGCCTGGAACATGGCATAGCGATTGATATCAAGGACCCCAAGCAAAAAGCTTCTTTATAGCGTCGTATCGTGGAATAGGCACCAAGCGGGAGAGAAGGACAATGATTCCTTCGAGATGAGGCGGTACGTGGAATACACTTCCCTCCCGCCCAGTGCATTGGGTAGCCTAGGTAGATGTTCGGATAAGCTTGGTTCGTGTGCGGGTAGGCACTGTAATGTACGGCGGATGCTTGCTTGCTTGCTGCCTGTCTACTTGACACATGTATGTGTATGCGTACGTGTGCACATACATATAATATATGTAAGGCACGGATGAAGGTTAATATATGAGAGGTGCAGTGTGCAAGGTTGCGTACATGATGACATGTGTGTGTGTGTGTGTTAGTTCAAGAGATTATGATTATTTACAGCGTTGATCCCGGCGAGACGAGATCGCTGCTGCTGGGAAGAGGGGTCTTTTGGTGTTCTAGGAAACGCGCAGATATTTACATGTATATATATATATGTATTCATGCATATTACACACTACTCTATCGCGAGTATCACGGACGCACTGATATTTCCACAGATCTGTAAGTTGGTCGCTGGGATGGATGAGGTGGTGTAATAGTAAGTAGGATAGGGTATAACACGAGCATTAAGAAGTACCCAGGTATACAAAATCCGGGGTAATATATATATTACTTATTAATAAGTACCTAACAGAGCCACACACCACACCACATCCGTACCTGTCTATCTATCTATCTATACTCCAAGCCGTGTCATATCTAGCCACACGTATTAGCGACGGCGGCTAGCCGCCGAGTTTTCGCGTAGGGGGAAATGAAATGAAAGCGAAAAGAAAAAAAACACACAGGCGAGGCGGCTTCTCAGGCTATTGGTGGGCTGGAAAGTAAGTGCAAACGGAAGGGGAATCTGGTCCTTCCGGCTGTGGGAATGCTAGATCGGTCGGTGAAGGGGAGGGGGGGGAATCCGTTATCTCAAAGTTACCTTGTGTACGTTTCATTCTATGCCATTGATACATGTCTACCTACACTACTACAGGGCAAATCAAAGCGCGGACAGGTTTGTTTAGTTAGACTATTCGATTTTTTTTTTTTCTTTTCTTTTCTTTTCCTTCTGTCTTGCTATATACATTGAACTCATCCATCCGTTTAGGACGAGTGTAAAAAGAGGGGGTATATCCGACCGACCTGCTAGGTGCGCCACGAGTCCACCTATTTCGAACCGTTCCTTTCCAGGAGATTTGGTTTTGATGCTACTATGTGTTTGTGTATATGTGTGTATGTGTGTTAAAAAATTGCAGGCCGACCTTACTGATTCTATCGCATAACCATGCGCGACGGAGAATGAATGTGCAGAAGTGAAAATTCCGGGGGGCGGGTTATATAGTCGGGAGCCCCCCACCCCCCGTTTTTAGATAGTCGACGTCGTGTCTCGTGTGTGTATGTATGTCTCTGTCTCTGTGTTTGAGCCCTGTGTGGTATGTCGTGGTGCGTTCGTATGTGTATGTGGTGTATGTGTGTGAAAAGAATAATGCCCGATGAATAGATACCAAAATTCATTATCCCAACGCCATTAAATGCCACCCCGTTATTCCTTGTCTTTCATTTTCCCCCATGACTCGTCAAACCGGATTCTCTAATAGAACCAGTACATAGCCGTGTAAGGCACGCTTTGTGTGTCGCCAACGGCACCACACACGGCTGGGCTGCCGCCGGATGTGAGCACACGGTAGACCTTGGTAAGGCCAATGCTGCCGCCCTTGTCGCCGAGGTAGAGCCAGTCGACGGCGCCCTCGCCCGTAAGGCCCTTATCGGCAGTGGAAGGCGCCGGGATACCCGAGACCTTCTGCGCCTTGAGGAGCTCGGCGTCGTCGTGCAGCGAGAACGTCGGGGTCCCGGTGGAGTCGAAGTAGTGGTGGCCGATGAAGGCGAGGGTCTTCTTGACCCCGGTTAGAGTGAGGTCCGCCGGTGCTGGGAACGGCGATGCTGAGTTGCTTGTGTCTATGGGTTGGCTTGTTGTGCGCAGGACTTGGCTTGTGAGGTTGGCCCAGGTCTCGGATGACAGGGCGTAGGGGCCTGATCCTGGGTATAGACTTGTTATGTCGTGCAAGACGGCGAGAGCACCGACGCTCGTGCCAGCTGCGCCGGCTGTGTTACATGTGTAGTTCTGGACGCCGTGGCCGACGACTATATGCTTGAGCACTGTGTCGGGCGCTGGTAAGGAAGTGGCACCTGTATAGTTATATTAGTACTTAGAATATTATGTAGAAGCCTCTATGCTGTATAATTTATGACATACCACCAGTACTTGGTAAGACGTAGGTAACGCTGTTGGTAGGTGTAGGTGTTGAATCACAACGTAGGCGTAGAGGACTGGCGGACGTAACGGCTAGTGCCGAGACGAAGACGTATAAGCTCTGGAGCTGCATATTTTCTAACCGTGTTTTTTTCTTCTTTCTTTATGGATTTTCCTCGATTGTCTTTCCTTCTACTGTTCTTGGAATAGGAATAGAAGTCGTAACACGACTTACACGAATGTGGAGGATGAGGGTATAGGGAATATTAAAAGGTGCTGGCTGGTTGGCTGTGAGAAGAGACAAGAGAAAGCAAACTGTAGAGCGGCAGTATCGTAGTTATTATATTGGAATTTCAGATCAGCCGTATCAATTGGCCCAGTGGAGCAGACAAGGATGGGCTAGGCGGCAGCTGGGTGTGTCTCTCGATGTCTCTCAGACGGTCGAGGCCGTTGCGGGTGGCCGGTGGGCGCTTAGAGAGTACTATATATAAACTGCGATATGTGCGTGCGTGGGTGTACGGGTATACTTCGTGCAGTGTGGCATGCACGATGCAGGCTTCCCGAGCCGGAAATTTGGACCAGAAGATGGTAATGAAAAAAATGGAGCGCTGGCGAACTGGCAGACGACACCAATCAAAAGCTGAGAGGGAAATGAAAAGAAGAAGGTGGTTGGTGTCGATGACGATGATGCTATATCGTTTTTCTCCCTGAACTGGAGGGAAACGCCTTCTGATTTATACCCCGTTCACCCACTCACACTCATTCAATCTACGACGGCGGCGTCGTTCGACGAATACCCTCCATTATCTCATCCCAATTCCTCGAACTGGAGGAACCCGGATCAGGAGGACTGTACAGCATACCTACATGACTCCCTGCCATTGCAGCCATCATGTAGGTAGGTCGGCCGACTGACCGACTATACCAGGAACGGTTGTACCGTAGTAGTGCACGATAGCGTGGTGAACGGGACGGGACTGAGGCCGCCTCTAGTGCGGTGGTGACCAAGATCTCGCCTCCTCTTGGCAACCGAAATGGGGCATTGAGGAGGGTCTGGGGCTTTCTCCTAGTGTAGGGGTCCCAGCTCATTGCAAGGGTAATATTCTGCATGGATCCCTACGAGAAAAAAAAAAATATTGATAGATTGGCTGGCGCGTGCGGTGATGGTGTACACGTCCTCTCTGACCTTGCAGCAGCTACTACCGTCGCAAGCGAAGAACTACAAGTACATAGTAGCTTCTACTACGTATGTAGGTCAGCTTGTGTTATACGTGTTATTGTGGTGCATCGCGTTGACGTGTGACGCATGTCTGCGTAGAATAGGTAGGTAAGTAAGCTCGATAGGATCATCACAGTTACGATGACTGGTACTAAGATCAGATCATTGTGTAAGATGATAGTGTGAGAGATATCTATTATCCCTAGGCAATAGTCAAGTGCTCGAGCCTCTACGGTGAGGCAAAGGATAGTATTTACCTAGTAGGAGGGGTTCACATTCCGAGAGTGCATAGTGTATATTGAATGGGTACTGTATACGCCTCCTCGGGTTAACCCTCAAGTTTATGGAGGAGCTCCGGTATTTACTAGACTAACCTTGGTAGTTACGTGGAAAGAAAAGCCGCGGCGATGCGCTCGGAATAACGGGTAGTGTAGTGATGGGATCAACACGGAACTGTAGCCTTATACTACCTACTTCGTACATATTCGTTCGGTTCTCCGGCCCCCACGCATCCCTATTCGTTGTATACAGCATATATCGTGCCGTATGCCGTGTAGCTGTAGATGATCTAGTATATAGTACTATACTATACGGTACTGTACGGTATGTTGTAGACTTTCGTGACAAAATACCGTTCACTATCGACAAGTTCATAACGTCCAAAAATTTGAGAGAACCAGGCCTGTCCTTGTCGCTGCTATACCGGGGGAATAAATTAATACAGGTACGCTCAGGTTAACCGAGCCATTCGTAGGCCTTCCTCCAAGCTGCGCGTCTATTAGACTGAGCCCTCCGCAACGACAGCTACTGCCATTCGCTGGCCGGTGGCCATGGCTGTGAACTTAGCGGCAGCTAAAAGTGCGTCGCATTCATTAGCTTCAAGCCCTGTCAGGCCCGACGGCCATTGCCAAGCAGAGCAGAGGTGTGGTTGAATCTGTCCCGAGTGGTCGATTAGCCGAACTTCCATTTCTTTTCAACCTAGTCCTATCTACACTAAGCGTATTTCTTCAGCGGTTAGTGTATCTACTCAAATTGGCAAGAGGAAAGAAACCTCTCGATGTTGTAGATTGAGGGCAGCCTTGCAATACCGTGTTATGTGTCAGATAGACCCAAAGATCGTGTTGTTCATCATATTTACCTCTGAGCTGTTTGCTCATTTTGGATTCAAGTCCCGACCGACTTGTTCCTGGCCTACTATAGGTGGAAAACAATCCCTGCGAGCTCAGGTTGAGGTAGGGAGCCCCGTAATGATACCCTGCAGTGCACCGCACCACTTCCCCAAGTTCCTAGCCTGCTTGCTTCTGTTATCGTTCGGGATTTACCAGCTCCCAATGAGTAATTGATTACCGCTGCTGGTTGTGGGGTCCCAGTAATTCGAATATCGAGACTTCAAGCCGCCGATTCATCCGTTCTCTGCACTGCTTTCTGCCAAACGATGATGGAAACGGCTTTGGGGGCCAGATATGGCATCATCGAATGGGCGGACAGTGGGGGATATGCCGTGCCAAGGAGATAATGTGACGGTTGAAGATCCTTCGCGACGGTTACTTTAGGAGGAAGCCAAAGTTTGAGTTACACGTTAAACCAGACAGACCCCTATTCTCTGTTACAAAGCTCCTACACTACGCTACACTAACGATATCATCTTAGAATATCTTGTGCGCCGAACTCGCTCTCAGTCATACAGTCATAGGACCGCATACAATGGTCTTATGCTGATAAGGCGCTCTCCGAACTATCGTGCACTACTGCAAGGCCGAAACGCTCCTAAACAGGGGAATGTACAGGGAAGAGTTCAAGGTTATAGATTTTCTTCTGTGTATAATAGTATACTACACTAGACATTTGAGGAAGGATCAAGAGCTTGTATAACAGATAGTGTATACTGTAGCGTGATGTTTTATCCATAGTAGGTTGGAAGGCTTGGTCGCATCCTTGATTAATTAATAATCCTTGTTGATATGTGAAGCGATCGTTTCCTCTTGATGCTCCCAACACGTGCGCAACTTGCATTTGGCCCATTGGCTCGGGCCGATCCCGAATTCTCGAATCCTGAAGCTGATTGCAGTGTTTATAGTGTACATAGTAGTATGGTTAATCTCGATAAACATCGTCTTTCGCATCTATGGCTAGACTGATGGCTATACTCCGTTCAATATAGTAACTCAACCTCTATATTCATTATTTGTGAAGCTATTGGCGCTTATTCAATCGTTACAATAATGCACAGCGTCTTTCAAATTGGGGGAGTATAGTTTCAATGATTATGGGGTATACTGGAGCTGTAGCGGCAGGGCTTTCTTTTGGACTAGCACCATATTTTTTCGACTTTTTCCAGCTTGGTCTCCGATATGTTTGGAGATCAGCCTTCATGCAGTGCTTGAAACATCTTCATCTAATTAAGACAGAGGCTCTGCCCACCGATCGAAGGATCCCCATCATGATGTGCCAAGATGCAGCCCATTCAGATGAACAAAGTGCCGAATAAAAAAATGTTTCGTTTCAAGCTTGTCGGCCGCGATGTTTGATGTGCATCGCAGTTAAGCTTACGTGGGGATAAGAGATGAGATGATTCAGCGCAGTCCTTTCAGTTACCACCGCTTACAGTAGTATGCTATCCCTCCCCTTTTCATTTTTGGCCCGGTCATCCAACATGCATCTAAGCTCAAGATACAGTAGTAGCAACGAAAAATGTCTCGCTAGGATATTCTATCTAGGATAGGAAGTGTTAAGCCGTCGAATATGGATGTGATCACAATTGACTTTTCACTACGCTTACAAACTCATGATACGATTTATACAGTTATGCCAGGGATTCGCCGCTTACTTCCATGTATACTTTGTATGCACCTACATGTAATTGCATACGAGTCAGTCGGTCCTAGATACCCTAGATACCTAGTGCATGCCCCAGCATCTGGTTGCATTTGGAATACCTCGATACCAACACGAAAAACGGCAATAAGTACTAGGCAGGAGATCCGAGCTCACGACAACATAGCTAAACCCGGCCATACCCATCGCGGTGGCGTAACTATGGCCAATCACGGCCGTCTAGTTTGATTAGCGGCGCTTAACAGCTTTCTAGGCAAGAATTAACGCGTTTCGCTACCTACTCTTCTTGGAAGGTAGTAATTCAGTAACGGTCGTGCAGTTTGCTTGGTTAGTGTGTTCCTCACGTCACTGCTGCAGATAGAATCATCCCTAGTCTCCTCATGGGATACACTTTGCGAGAGCCTCGGAAAATCGGTGAGGTCTTCGAATGGGCCGGCTGAATAACCTGCGCGCGCATGCTCGTTCCCGCCCTGTGCTCACGTATCTGTGATGGGGTGAGTTGACATTCGTTGCCGCAGTGCCCCCTTGCGTAGAGATAGACACTGTTTGCTTCTTGAGTTGAGCGACTGGTTCACATGATTCCGAATATCTGCGGCTCTGGCCAACAGCAGAGAGCCTTCACTTACCGTTGGGATACTCGGTTCTAACGCTCCACTAGCTCGAAGCCACGTCTTCATGTATAATATCATAAAGCGGCCATGCGAATAACATCAACATGTGTGGTGATTATCGTGCGTCATGTCAACCCACACTCCTCGCTGTCCTCGGCGAGTCGGTATGTCATCCCAATAGTAGGGTTCGACATGGAGCCGGTGATGTGAGGATATCAAACACCGAAATAGTCACATGAGGTGGCCAATGAACAGTCTCTTCAGTCTTACAAGGCGAGTCCCGTGCTTGGAGGATATGGGTCTCGTTCACGATACGTGTTCTAAATTCCACAATTCCGTCTTATTCACGTAATGCTTTCGGCGTTAAATTAAAGGCTGCGAGAGCGCCAACAAGGCGTTCTGACGTGCCGTAGTCGATCTCCACACGAGTGTTGAGCCTTAACTAGACTACTTGTCGATCAGGTGAGCGTAGTTGTGGGCTTGGACGCAAACATGGTTGCACGAACGCATGCTTCCTCTACTTCGAGAAAAGATAACTAGAACGTATTACCCGTATTAGTTGCACACGAGACCTATCAACCCTAACTCACGAACACCCTATCGAATGGGACTGATGTTTTGATTAGTAGACGTTTTGTATGCTTGGCTACTAGAGATAAACATCACCTGCCCGAGGATCAATGTAAAACTAGATCATAGGGAGGTCCCAAGTTCGAAGTACATGTTACTTCACCCTCCATGACTTCCTAAGACTCTACGTTGAAGGTAACATCATAGAAGACCAAGAATCTCAAGGGAGGTATTTTACGACTTCACATATACGTTGCACAGATAGCGTAGACGATATGTGCGTCCAATTCCCCAATTCGATCTATAGAATGCAATCACAAGACCTAGAATAATGAATACTACACGAGTAACCAACGAGATAGTCTCAAACACGGCGTGTCTTCTTTCTCGTCCCTCCACTTACATGTTAGTTAAGTTACCAACGTGAGCGTCCGCATCTTACCACGAACATCAAATTCCCAAGTCGCGGTGAAGAATGCGGCCTAGAATGCGGCCCCTATCCGACTATGCAGCAGCTGTATGTAGAGTATGACAGCTCACATAACCAACCACATGTGATAAATCCAGAACTCAGGTTCAGCAAAGTAACCCTCCGAGTGACATACATGAAGTGCAAAATGTCTATCATTAGATTTAGGTATCATTCACGTTCTCCGTTCGAGCGACAAAGCCAAGAGCTTCACCGGCTCCGAAGTAACCTCGACTGCAGCCACCCCGACCTACATGATGCATGTGCCGCATCGCACAGGTTCACCCGGCTCCCGGCTTCCGTAGGACGTCGGTGAATAAAAATCTAAGATCTCCAATCTGTAGATGTAGTAGCAGTATAATCTTTACTTGGCAATGCTAAACTTAGAGTCATGTCTGTGCGTATACTCTGATTGTTAAGCAGCGTGCATCCATCTCGTTCTCTGTTACCGCTACGCTACGTTCGTCATCTCTACCCCCTAGGTCAAATGACTCTCTTCAAAGTCGCATCTGCGGCACGTCTTCTAGCCAATGACAGTAATAGTCTCACAGTATATCGTCGCCATGAACTACATTATACAACGCTTCTATGGTCAGACTGAATCTCTACTCCGCATCGTCAAGCCGACTGCCTAAAGATAGCCTTCGCTCTGTCTAGTTCACCTGCCAGATCAATATTCCAAATCCAATGCATGCGAGTCTCCATGTTTCGCTGGAGGGCATCTACGTCATCTCCGTGGTCCTCGAGCTCAAAATCCCATAGCCGCCCTGCTTCCCTGCTCGTCCTGACGATTCCCTGGGTCCGCGGTCTTCTGACCTCATCATACGCTCTAAACACCCTATCTAGATCCTCAACTGAATTCGCCTCCCCAATCAGATTCCCGAGGATATAGCAGTCTTCGATACCCATGCCGGCACCCGAGCCCTGGTGGGGAGTCGTTGCGTGCGCGGCGTCGCCGACCAGGCAGATACGCGGTTGCGTTCCATAATACGTCGGGGCAGGGGGGTGATCGAACAGAGCCCATACATCATGTCGTTCCATCGCCGAGATGATAGCAGTAGCCGTGGGGCCCCAGGTGCGAAAATCGGCCATCAACTCTTCTTTGGAAACTCGGGCGACCCAATCCGTTGACGTCCACGATTCACGAGAAGCAAAGGCCACGACTGTAAGCTGTGTGTAAGCCAAAGGGAACTAAAACTAACCATTTGAAGCACAGCCGACATACCGTTCATCGTCTTCCCCTTTTCAATGGGGAAGGTCAAGATATGGCCGTGATAACCGAAGTAGATTTGACTATTCATAGCCTTTTCCTCGCCGAGAAGTTCAATGGCCTTCGGCATGGGCACTAGGCCCCTATAGGCGCACTTCCCAGAGAAGACAGCATTCCACTCATCGCTTCCCAGGAGGATCTTCCGCGTTTGCGACTTGATGCCGTCGCAGCCGAGGACTGCGGTATGCTGGGCCGTGGTCCCGTCGGCAAAGTGCAAGACCACATCTTCGGAACCATCCGAGGCCTTCGAAATATCTACTAGCCGTTTCCCGAACTGTGCTACGGACTTAGGGACGAGCTTCACTAGCTGGTCTAGGAAATGCGCGCGATGGACGCCACCGACGCCACCGATATGGTCGATGTTCGGGTAGAAGACCTCAAACATCTGATCTCCGATCTTGACCCCTGGCTGCCCGCCGTGCTCAAAGGTCCCATCGTCTCCGGCCTTCCTCCTGTCGCCTACCCTCGCGCCGAACCAAACGCCCCGTTTCGATTCCCATTGGAGCGTCCGACAACGGTTATAAGCCTCTTTCATCAGCGGGGATATCAACATCATGGCCACGACGGCGTTAGGGCCGAAACCGACGCCCGCGCCAATCTCGCCAAATTGCGCCGCCGACTCATAGACTGTGAAAGGGACATTATGCTGTAGGAGGGTAATAGCTAGGGTCAAACCGGTTATGCCTCCCCCAACAATGGCGAGGTTGAAGGGCTTGGTGGGCGAAGGAGCGCTCATTGTGGTGGTAGGACAACTCGGCTGGATAGCAGACGTAGTTATCAGAGTGCGGCAAGATAGAAATATCAGCCGAGGTCAATAACCCACGAAATCGGCAAAATTGCCTGACTTGTTCGTAGGGTCGTGTGCTCGATGGGTCTATGGGCTTGGGGCACATTTCACATCTCCATGCGGGGATCTCGGCAGATTTTATACATCTCTCATGAGATGCGACGACACCTTCATCGTAATATCTCTTTGTCGACTATCAGTGTCTGACACATAGGCGAAGACATGATTTCCATTTCGTATACGCTGCACCCGAGGGATACATATACGCCGTCTACACTAGAACCCGGCAAACCAAGACTTTTCCATGCTGTCTTCTATCAATTAGCGGGAGACGTACAGTAAGCATCTAGACTAAGGTCAAGGAGCTATATGCTAAGTATAACCGCTGACCCCATTATATCGATTTGACCTGGGAGCTTTGCCCAGACCTCCATCGTATGTGCCCGCCGACGGTGGCGGGTCACTATCGTAATGGTTACTCAGCTTAAGAACATCGCGCTTTATTTGCATCCATGCTGCCGTCGGCCATCATCTCATTAACGGCGCCGACAGACATCGGCAGGACGAATATTCCGACACCGATATACTTACCTCGCGCTCTTCTCGCGCTCCTTCGCACTTTTGAGCACGCTCGGCATTTCCCGTCTTGCTACCTTGCCCGACCCCGCCCCTTCAACAAGGGTCGTCTCGATCATACTCAACTCATGCAGCGCAAACTTCAGCCCAAATTTGACAACGTCTTTTTTAAGTAGATTGAAATAGCTATATCTTCATGTGTGGATGTTTTTCGAAATTAGACCTCAAAGAACATTGTATTAAAGTATCCGAGGAAGTTGTTATGAACTTGAGTCTTTCGGCCGAGAGATCGATGAGGCGAGTGAGCGCCTCACATATTCAACCCATGACATATGATATCTCGGTCATTGCGCACGGCAAACCCATTAAAGCAAGCCACTGGAAATAAAAACATCCGCTACCAAGTAATGTTGGGTTTCCCGCCCAAACTGTATACTCGGTTCGCTTCCGCTGTAGACCGACCGCTTGACAATGCTTACGGATCCCTTTCTAAGAATTACTCATAGGGGCTGAGGTGCTACTCAGGAGAATCAGTATCCCAAGTATCTACATTCAAATAGTTCTCTAACTAGCGGGATCTCAACCCCTAGCTTTGTGTATGCATCTTGCATAGGGTTCGCAAACGCGAATGTGACTGAAGGACCTGTGCGCCTGAATACCGAACTAGAGCTCAATCTGAGGAAGTAAGGTGCTTCTCACAAGCTTCATACATCATGACTCGACCTAAGTCACATGCGAGACAAGCCTCGCAGCACTGATTAGCGTTGGATTCGAGAGACAAAGGGTAGTTAACCAACGTGACGAACAACAATCAAAAGGAGACAAAGGGATAGCTTTGATGACCTCTCTCACATTGTGTCCCTAGCCGTAGCAGCTCAAAGACTTAAGAAGAAATCTGCTTTGACAGCAGGTGTTTGGAAAGGGGTAACAGAGAAGTTAAAAAATCTAAATATACCACAGCCGACAAAACTTTATGAAGCAACAAAGCGAAACAAAGAGCGGTTCAAATAAGGATCCTTAATACCCATTAATAGCAAAAGCACCACAAGACGTGAAATTACCTACATCTAGACCTGCGGAAAGGAGGCTTAGCAATGAAAGGAGATGCGCGCATCTTTGAACATATCGTCATATATAAACCCATCTATCTTCCGACTCTCTACCACCAACTCAGAACCGCATAAACAAACAAACAAACCAACCAAAGCAAACAACTTCAACCCAAAGGCAAAGGCCTACATCATACATACACACTATCACCATCATCCAAAACAACTCACAATGAAGAACACAACCCACACCCAGTCCAAGAAGACCGTCCCCCAGAAGGGCCTCTTCGACTTCAGCTCCTCGGACGGCCTAGGCGGGTCCCTTCCGGAGGGGCACTCGAGCAACGCATGCTCCATCATGTAAAATCCCCGATCTCCCATCTTTGATACCCAACCCGTCAACTTTTCACTTCTATCACTCTTTCATCCGAGACCAAGCATCGCCATCCAGTCGCTCCCTGCCGCACAAAGGTGACAAACCCTTAGAGGAATCTTATAAGTCCAAGGGTTCTGCCACAAGGCTAAGAAAATGGTAGCAGAGGACTAGTTGAGAAAGGGGCCGGGCTCATACATTTCTGTCTCTTGAGTGGAAACAAAGGGGCGCACGTGAGCTAGGTGCCTGGAGGACTTTGGTCTTTATCAATTTAGTTTAGTCTTTATTCCTTGTATATATTTATTGCCCGAAATATTGCCTTACTTGATACAAAGCGTGAATCTGAATAAGCCTGAAAGATTTTCAATGGTGGCTAGTATAAAACGCCCAGTGTATAATTGTCACCTAGGTAGTGAACCTCCCAGTAAATGTAAAGGGACTAATGTAAAATGGATATCACATCAGTTGCCACTGTAGTAGGTAGCCTTGGTATCATTGATTATTCAAGGCCTACATCTCCACGGGACAAGTAGTCTAAACCACTCCTAAGTACAAGTCTCGTTAGCTAGTACATATAATGTGTCCCATACTTTCTAATGATAACTAGGGGTGGATTGCCCAATACATTAGCTGCTCTCCCACGACCGGCATCCAATACGTAGGCTAGGCTAAGTCTATGTGGAAATCTCTTCCTAAGATCTCCATTACTAGTAGAATTCTTCGCCCTTAATAGCTGTGGTGAGCCTTTATAACGCTGACACCTGTCATTGAGCCCCAGTAAAGGTCGCCTTGGTACTGCAAAGCTATCCTCCTCGGCTGGGTTGAACCTTCAGGGTCCGCGGCTCGGCCTAAATGGAGGAGAGTGAGGGCCTCTTAGATCGATATCTTTAGACTGAGGCCTATCGGTCGTCGCAAGTCTATGAGTAGCTGGTGGTGTACGGTTGATGCTTCTATCGACGTTGCAACCAAGCTCGTCGTGTTGGGAAGCTTAAGTATTTCCATTTATCCATACGGCAAATATCCAGTCCCCTTCACACAGGTAACGGCTGGGGGTTGTTTCCGACAGTCTTGTAGAGCTCCCTAAGCTCGAAAGCCTCGTGACCGCCTTCAGGAACCTCACCAACCACGCGAGCAGGCTGGCCGGCGACGATGCTGAAGCTCGGTATGACCATGTTGGGCGGCACGACAGCGCCGTCGAGGACACGCACGTAGTCTTTGATGATGGCGAACTCGCCGATGACGACGTTCTGGCCGATGTGGACGTGGCTTCCGATGGTGGCGGCCTGGACGACGGTGCCCTCGCCGACGAAGACGTGGTCGCCTAATCGAAGGGGGAGGTAGGTGAATGATCTAGCGTGAGGACAAGTCAGGAATGGCTCTCTGATTAGAGGTGAATTGCCGTAGCGGAGCCCACGAACCCTTTGTAGATGCGTCCAGGGGGGCGCAAACAGCAGCCCTTGCTTAGGAAACAATACCGCCCGATAGCTACGGCCGTAGTACTGCCAGGAGCTGCACCGGGAGCGGACGAAGGCTGGGAGGTGCGTGCGAGGTCGCCTCGGATCATGGCGTCGGCCTGGATGACTGTCTTGCCTCCGAGCATGATGTGCTGGGTTCCGACGAGGACGGCCTTTCGCGCCACCTTGTTACCGGTGTCCTGGGGAAGAAGGCATGTCAGAAGAGCTTGGACGCAGGAGCTCGCGCTTCACTGGGGAGTCGTTTACCGTCTCGATGTACTCGCCCTTGACCTGCTTCCTCGACATGGTGAGATGGGGCGATCATAAATGAGTGTTGGAGAATATAGCGAGGGTGTTAGTTGAGGTTATCACGAAGATGGTCCGAATAGCGGAAGAGTTGAGATGATGAAAGGTGAGTACCGGTGCTCGCTACAGCTATCCACTCAAGCGCGCTAAACCCCTGAAACGCCCCAACGTCACCTATAAATTGCGCCTAATGGCCCCTGTCAAACACCCTTAGGAGCTAGCTCTCCTCACTTAAGAACTTCACATGCTCATCCTCAAGTTTGCCTTCAACTTGAGTGCTTCAGTATGGCTTTATCAATTTGATTTCCTACTCTTTTCCTACTTAATCGAACATGAAACTTAGCGAGGCGACAAGGTTTTTCCTTTTTTTTTTTTTTTTTTTTTTTAAAAAAAAAAAAAAAAAAAAAAAGCTCATAGAAAGAGCTGAGTAAACCTCCCACGATACCGCCAAAGCTCGCAAGTGATAGGCTAGTATATACAATTATAACCTTGAGAGCCCGGTTAACATTAACTCCATATCTCCCTTGTTCCTTATCATTATAAACGCCGAGAATATTCCATGCAGTCGTAATTTCATAATAAGTCCTATTACTACGCGAATCAGCTCAAGGAATCGTCGTAGGTGTGGTGACCTTCCCCTTTATCACGGCATCCACGCCAGATAACCCGTGACGTTAATCAACGTCCGTTTTGAATAGCAACGGTACGTGAATCCGGGCTATTGCCAGGCAGCTCTTGTGGTGCCAACTGTAACTCACAAGCCTGGTGCGGCACATCCATCTCACGTACGTGCTCGTCGGGTAGTTCCCCCATAATCTTCTGCGCATCGGTCTCGTGTAGATGATCCAGACCTTCGACTGGCAGTGTCTCTGGCTTTTTCGAGGCATCCTCCGTATTTCTCTCCAGTTGCTCGCGTATATCGTTGAGGTTGCGGCGAAAGCGAAGTATGAGCCAGGCAATAGCAGCGCCTCCACCCAACACGACTGCTGCGATACCGATGGCGATGCCTGCCCATGCTCCTGCAGAGAGGCTGTTTGATGAACCTGGTCCAGCAATCCTGTCTGTACCGTTGTTGTTGCCGTTGCTGTTGCCTACGTTGATGTCCGTACCATTGTTAGTGCCGTTACAGATCAAGGAGTTAATGATGCCCTCGCGCTGTTGGGATACCAGTTTCGAGCAGTTGAAATTGTTCCACGCCTCGACCGTCACGGTGCCGGATGCGAGCTTCAGGGAGGGGAATATGTTTGGACCCGACGACCTGCAACAAGAATTAGAATGCTAACATAATTTGAATTTTTAAAAAGTGAACTGTAGGAAGGACACGAGTCTGAGCTATTCTTACGTTATGACATTGCCTCGGAGATGCACGTCCGTGACCCTTTCTAGAGATGGGAACACGGGCAAAGTGGTATCGACATTGTCAACGAGAACCAAAGCCCGGGCCTTGGTCAAGGCCTCGAAATTCAGACTGCAATTTGTATTGTTGATCACGGATAGAGTGTCGCCTAGCGTTATGAGACCGCTAAAGCCGAGCACCAAGCCAGAGTTTGAAATCATAGTCGCATTTGACCCGATAGTCAGTATTGTTTCCAGGTCCGATCTATAATCCTCTGGATAGGGTGTGATTTTGTGGGAGTTATCGATTGTAAGCGAGTTGTTGACTACTAATTGAGGCCCCAGGACAACCTCCTCGATATCCCTCAATGAGAGCTCACCGACCGATTCAAGAGAATAAAATGAAGGCGAGCATGATGAAACCCGTATGATGAAAGCCCACGATAGGGTGCTAAATATGGGACACCGGTTGACAACCTCAAGAGTTACTATTGATGTGATGTGATCAATAGATGGATAACCAGCATCGACCATGGTAAACGTGTCGAGGTAATCACCCAGATAGAGAGTCTGCAAGGCCGGTGTATCGGTAATGTTCAAACTGGACGGAATATCGCCTACCGTGTCGAACCGGATATTGGGGAACAAGACGGTCTTGAGTGATGGCGCGTGACTTATAGTTATTAATGGTGAACCATTGAGGCTAGGGAAGTTCAATAATCCCAGTTGAGGACTATCAAACACGCTAATCGAATTTAGCATAGTGATACTCATCCAAGCGTTAGACGTGAAGTTCAACTGTCCTACGGCATTCACAATGCTTAACCCTGACGCAATGACGCAAGTCAGAATAAAATCGGAGGTATTGTCGATTTCCAGTTGGCTAGTAAAGACGAGGGGATCTGGGCAGTCTGCTGATGCTAATGATATGTTAGTCATATAGACGTATAGGAATTCATACAAGGGGCATCCTACACATGACTAGACGTGCTGCTAGAAGGCAGGGTAAAGATCAGCCGTCAAGAAGGGTTAAAGATCTCTACTAAGTAGGCGTTCAACGTACGCATAATATTGCTAAGCTAGAAGAAGCCGAGTAGGGGAGAGACAAACAAACAAGAGGAGGGGCACGAAAATAGCGAAAGTCTGACGGCATCCTTTAACATGGCAGGCTGTGTATCGTCAAATCTAGGGCAGGACGAGGTCCGCGACCGCCAACAAAATGCCAGACCAGGCAAGCATCCGATAAACAGAGCCTGCCTCAGAATAGAGCCGGTGGGCTACAGGTTGACGCATGGTTATTAGATTAAGTGATGTTGTGCCACCCTACCGATGGTCGTGCAGTGGGAGCTCTTCTGAACAGAGGAGATCTCTATAGAAGATACCTTCTATCTCAATAGACATATGATGATAGAGTTGTATGCGATTATTTTATTAAAGCAATACTTTTACTAAATGAAGCAGTAGAGCTGAATTCTTTCCTCGCGCCCTTGTCATTACTACCTGGCCACCCTGCTGCTTGGTTAGTGTTACCCGATGGGAAGTCATTTGACTACAGCCAGGGAAGTAATTGGTCTGGTTTAGATCTATACCGCCTTCTCGATTGAATTGCATTATAATCATCGCTTCTAACTCGCTTTTTCGAGAGGTGTAATGGTTTTCACTATTACTATCGCCGTGGATGCTTTGAGATGCTATCCCAATAGTCCTCTAATGAGCAACAGCTATTGATGGCCTCGGCAGAATATTAGGTATGCGTTTCCTCAGTAGGCATATACTTCCCTTTAATAATCGATTAATAACCTCGCTTCAACTGTGCGTCCATAGCTCAAGGAGAGTAGGCGACCACTGGCCGAGTAACCTCAGGGCTACCTACTCCACGGTTAGCGAGAATTATTGCAACATGAACTGATATCCCCTTTTACTGCGCTGATAATAACTCTATCTTGTCTGGATCTATAAGAAGTTTATTTATTCTGTAGGGGCATCTATCTTCCTAAGCACGTAAGAAGACTTCTTTAGAATTACGAGACGTCGTATTAGCTGTTTGAAAGCTGCGTCTCCTTATCTACACCAACACAATTCTATCATTTAACTCCTATACTAATTAAAACTTAATAATTCCTTCAATCCAATACTGCCATAACACTTTAGTATTTTTTTTTCGGCACAGTTATTGTCAGGGGTTTTGTCTCCAGAGTGAAGGTAGGTCACAGGTAGGTCGCAGCTAGGTAGAAGTACAGGGTAGGGACTTAATATTATTAATTCCTGAGCCTCCCATAGCAAGTGGGAGGGCTCTCCTCCTTATATACACCCAGATAATACACTAGTGCCACCCATGTGGGTAGCTTCTACCCTACTGCTACATTATACCCTGACACTTCTACCCTACTGCTACATTATACCCTGACACTTCTACCCTACTGCTACATTGTACCCTGACAGTTATGTATGCCTTTCGGCTCACTTACCGGAATATCAATTGTGGTTTTCGCAAAGCGCATATCGGGAGACGTGATTGGGGAGCGCGGCGGGAGGGGGGAGGGGTGAGCGGCGTGATATGAAGCGGCCCTAATGCCGGCTCGGTCAAGATTTCCAAGCAGTTGCTGCCGTCCTCCTTTCTACCTAGTGAGTAGCCTAGTCATCCTTTTATTTTGTACGTATTCCAGTTTCTCCATCGTTTTACTAGTGTGTAGGGGTATACGTTTTACTGAACTTCAACCATAGTACATGCGACTTGCAATACTAAAGCTTTGTGGCTGTAGAGTTCATCCTTGTGTGAAGAGCAGTGTTTAGAAGAATTTGAAACACATATTCTAAAGCAGCGATGAACATCAAGGTATTCAAAACATCGCTAGTTATTCCTTATGTTTATAACAACTCCTTAGCCAGCCTAAACATTGCCTAACGAAAGGTTTAGGGGTATAATTTCCGGACTTCAATATTAACGGCTTACGGCATTGCATAATACCGATTCTATCCTGCACATACATATAAGAACCCCATAGTTCCCCAAAGTGGTCGCCATCTATCTACCTAAAACGTCTAGGAAAGGCCTTCCAGCGGAGCTACATAGTAATACATGAGCTCGACTGTCGTGCCTTGTTCTCCTGCTGCTTCATTCCTTTCTCTAGCACGCTCGCCCTATCTTGTCCAAATACGCTAGTAAGTATTGAGTATGCGCTTAGGCCCTTTCTGGCCATGTTAGAAAGGCAGTCCGCGCGTGCGCCGGCTATGACCAGCGCTTCACAAGCCCGATACCACGCCTTTTCTAGATTCCGATACGTCCAACTGGTTCCATCGCTGTCCCGATAGGTTTCGTAAATCGATAGAAGAAATAGGGCCCAGACTGACTTCCCCTCATATAGAAACACGGGTTGATTTGGATCTGCACCATTTTGTAGCAACAACTTGACCATGTCAACATCAACGCTTGGGTCTTCTCTAGTGGAATGATAAGGCATCGAGATTGGTGTTATTCTACGTGGGCGGAGGGCGTAGTCTAGCAGCGGCCTCCCTCCCTTTTTCATATTACGCCGATCCGTTTGCACTTTGGCACGCACATACTTAACAAGACGTGCTTGTACCGCCAGAGCGAGGAAATTACACTGCCCGCCCTCATAGTACTCGTCGAGCCCTTTTGGCGCGGGCGAGTCTCGCGCGTGAGTCCAATGGTTAGCGATGCGACGGGCATGATGACTATTGACCTTGTCCAGTTCATCAAGGAGGCCGACGAGGGGTGTCTCTTCCTGCAAGATACTCCTTTTCTCGACCTCACGAGCATAATACAGGAGCTCATCCGTAAGCCCTATCATCTTGTGTGCGAACTTAGGGTTTCGGATATTGGCGTCAGGGAGCGCTTTGAGCAATCTGAGACAAATCCTGCTTAAAGACACTAGAGGATCGAATTCCTTTTCAAGACACATTTTCAATTTTGCATCGTAATCTCGTAAGAAGTCGCGTACTGTACGATGAAGGAAGTCTACCGAGCAACTGAAGAAGACCGGGTGCGGCTCATTGTCGACAACGAGAAGATCGCTGCATCTGTTTCGGACTCTATCCTTCAAGGCAGGGTATCTCAGCCTGACCTCTGCCTCGGAAACAGGTGCTATGGGGGCATCGATTGCATAGCCGCTGTTCTCCCTCTCGTCTTCGAGTAGTGCGAAGGCATATAGAGGCAAGGGTTGAAGCTCTTCCACGGTAACGAGAAAGTTCTGTGCCATCTCTTCACGATGTAGCTTCGGGATCTTGTTAATCATGTTCTCAAAATATTCGTACAAGTCACTTGGGAATTCGTCAACAATCTTTCGTAAAGTAGCAAGCTCCTCGTTCTTGTCCGCTTCCTTGACGATGTCATTGGTTACGAGAAAAACCCAAAGCCAAACTCCGCCCGCTCGTTTTGAAATCTCGTTTAGGATATGTCGACACGGGCCTGGGTTGGATGCGACTAAACCGCACCAATTCTTACTAGTTTTTAGGCGTCTGTCAATATACCTCCTCATGTCTTCTTTCGTGTAGTAGGCAATATCAAAAGTGCGGCCATAACTATGCAGGAAGCTCTCATATTGGCGCCCAGGCCGGCTTGATGCGCATATTTTGATGTACTGAGAAACGGAGAGCTCTTTAAAGAGTTTAATAATGTCTTTCTCCTCCCCGTCATATTCGTCGAGGCCATCGATGAAGAAACAAAATCTCGCCTTCAGATTGGTCTTCTGTGCAATTTGTTTGAACACATTGTTCAACCCTTCCATATTCCAAGGCTCGTGGTCCAAACGGTCTTCGCAGATGGACGTAATAAGATCTGGAGTCGATTTGAGAATTTGATATAACAGAGACTGGAAAAGACCGATGCCACTCTTCTGCATCTCGGTTCCTTGGTTCCAGAAATAGTAGCTTGCCGTGTATAGTTTTGCCGTGCCCGCCCACCTCTTCAAGCTCTGGATTGTGTGCGGGTTTTCGTAGACAAATCTCATGAGCGTTGACTTACCACTACCGGCCTAAATGGCGTTGGTGACTTAGCTAGAAAATCTAAACGCTGCGTTCGACAAAATACTTTACCGGTGATATAAAAAAGGCCATCGCCCTTTTCCTGGCTCTCTAGCCACGATACGAACGTTGTCTGCTGAGGATCGTAAACCCATTTGTTGGATTCGTGATCCGCTTCATGTATCTGATGCCAGCGACGAAGAATCTCTGGAAAGTGCAAGCTCTTAAGTACCTTTATCTGCTTGTCGCAATTACGCTGTTCAATTTGCAGTATTTCGAGCTTCGTCCTAAGGCTGGTGAGCTGTGCTGCTTGGGTTGTAGCCAGCATCTCACTGTTCTGCTTTGTTTGCTTCGTCAAGCGCAGAATATCTTCCAGAATGAGATCTAACTTTGACCCGCCTCGAATACCCATGTCTTTGTGATAAGCCTTGATTTCCTCTAGCGCCATAATCGACGAATGTCGTTCCCTACGGTAAGCGACCGGATGATCATTAGCCTAACCTAGTGCGACGCGAAAGCTGCGGCCTTTTGCACAACGATCTGGGAAACTATTGACTTACTCTTGCATGAGTCTCTCCACATTGCTTTGAATTCTCCTAGCTAAATTTTCCAATTTAGATCGTAGAGATTGGATCTCGTCTCGTTTATAGAGACTTTGGGCGATAACTCGTACGCTTTCTAATGTCTTTGAAAGTGCTTCGGGTCGTATCTTGAGTATATTAACTGCTTTCCGCAGCTCCCCCACCAGACTGTCGCATTCTGTGACCATTGCCAAAATGCACTTCTCATCGTCTGAGAGATTCTGCCCGGCTAGTCTCTGCTTCTTCACGAGCTCATTACATCGTTCAACCTCTTTTACGATCTCATCAACTTCATTCACTTCCGCCGTCGTGCCGTAAGAAGAATCGCGGATACTTTTGGCCCCAGACACGACCTTGAGGCCAAAATCAACGAGGGTGATGATGCCTGATATGAGGCTGATTATCGGTAGAGGGTCGGTCATGGCGGCTTCCAACCTGTAAGAGGCTTGTTGCGCGACATATATTTGTAGACAGACTATAGGAGAGAAGAATGAAGTAGAAAAAAGACTCAATGTAGGCTGTCGCAGGCACAGCCTACTTCCGTGTTGTAACGTGATTGGGTTTCCGTACAGTCAGGCAGCTTAGCTATAGCTGCGGGGTCTAGGTGCCATAATTATGCGACGACAAGATCCCGACATCAAAATATTTCGACTACGCCTTTTTTCTTCTTTCTCTGCTGAGATCCCCATTGCTTGGGAAGTTATGCGATCACGGGACTACACGACAAAAATTTATAAGCCATAGGTACTATAGCTTGTGTGCTTTGCAGTAGCATTGACCGCCTGAGTGCTTCCTCTTCAACGCTTCCATCCCCTTAGAATAAGCTACACCGAAGTGCTTATTGGGAGATCTACTTCCTAACCCGTAGCTGATATTAAAACTTACTCTAAAGCTACTAAGGTTAAAGACCAATGGCATCCCGTCGAAACGTGGAGGATAACGTCGAGGCACCGCTCCTCCTTCGGGACATAGATAGCCAGACCCCATTATGGCAACACGACAAAGCGTGGATTCGACTACCAGTGAGATTTATCCGCTGGGTCTGGTTCAAACTGTTCCAATCAAGGGGGCAGATTGCGCCTCCGGTTCAACGTCGCCCCGTTGAACATGACTCGCTTGAACATGGCCTGGTTTATAGGTGCAAGTGTGGGTGGGAAGACCCGAATAGAGAGAGATATAGCCACCACATTTCTATCTGCAACAGAGGACCCGGCTTTGGCCATTACACCCGCCAGTACCTTGAAAATATCAAAAACGTGGATTGCCATCTCGAGCATATCTATGTATGCTAATCCAATCCCGGTGGAATCAGCCTAGGAAGGTCCATTACCACATTTCCGACAAAGCTAAATTCGAAATTCGAAATTCTGGGTTTGCCTTACTAGTTAGGCAACTATTACACATATATATAGCTCATACAAATTAATCAATTAAGTAACTAACTATAGTTATACTTATATATCGTTACATTATTATAATAGTTATTTTCAATAAGTATTATTATTGTTTAGTTATATACGATAGTATTGATAAAAAACTTTAGTATTAATGCGACTGCAGACACCATACAAACCAGGCCATACAGACCAGTTAGTTATATGAGAAACTTCTCCGCCTGGCCAATTACCTAATTGATTAACCTAGGGGGTCTAGGTACCAACTTATTCCGTGCCGTGTTAGGGGAGTTCCTCATGTGTGAAATTATCATCCTCACCCACAGTGCTCAAGCACTGCTTTACCAAGGCGATCAGCAGAGAATCCTTCGGTGTTCTAACCCCCGTTCCCGCTCCCCTTCGTAGTATTCAACGCCATCCACTTCGATCTTCCTACTGACCTAACCACCACCGCCTAAACTCGGAAGCACAGCCCAGTTCCTTGATGACAGCGTTGACACCGCGCAGATCCAGCCCGTCACCATCTCCTTATCTTCAACACATTCCCGCCTTCCCACGCCTTGACACTATTAAAACCACCTTTCGCTACACTCTCCAAAGCGTGCACTAAGCCAACCAAACCAATCGCAGCTTTCATAGACCCTCGATCCTCTAGTTTGGTAAACCACACCTTCGCCGCATAGACCTACCCTACCATAGGCTTCGGCGCCAGCCCAAGTGCGCATTATCGCAATCTATCCCAGTGTAGAATGATGATATCTGAATAAACTGCATGCTAACTTCGAGACCCTCATAATATACTTAGACCACCTGCGACTGCATATCAAAGCGATACAGCTAGTCGCGAGCAGTAAGAGGTATTACAAGCGACTAAAAGACTTGGGCACCTGGGGCGCAAACGACGACTCAGAACTTAGCTGTCGGAAGCCTACGACCTGGGTAGGGGAAATCCCAACAACAAAATATAACTCCCTACTTAATAGTAATATATTCTTGACCCCACTACACGCATCACTACACAACATCAAGCAAGCAAAAAAACCGACAAAACATCACGCTCATCCAATCAACAAAGCTCGAGTTGAACACACGTCCCTCATTGCACAGTTAAAGCATGCTAGATCTACTACTCATCGCCTTAATTTACACCTTCATTCAACAACACTAAAGTGACAACAGACCCCCTGGGTGACAGTGGGGCGGAAGGGGAGCGGGGAAGGGGGGGGGAGGTTAAAAAGGTAAAATAAGCCCAAGTTATGCCCATCCATCCATCCATGCCCTGCCCTGCCCTGCCCTGAAAATTATTATGCTATGCTTCCTTTGATGATGATGATGATGCTTTGCTTTGCTTGGAAGTGTTGTATCCGGCTCAACTGGATTCGAAAAAAAAATAAAAAATAAAAAAAACAAACACTTCCAGCTTTGCCATTACTAGCTACCTACCATCTCAGAATGGTTGGGATTTGGGTATCTCATCGATCACTGACTGTATCGAGACAAGGGACCCCGGCCCACCATCTTCTCGTAGATAGTCGAGTAAGACGCTGGTTTGCCCGTATAGATTTTCCAATGCTGACCGCGATGACTTCCCTAAAGAGGCTATATCGATGGTTAGTTAGAAATTGTACGAACAAGTTCCTGATGCATCATGTTCAGAAACTTACAGAGAATAGCCGAGTTTAATTCTTCAGCAACTGCTACTCTCCCCTTCCGGTCTAGCATGGGCGCGATTTCCTTCACTTGAAGTGGATTGGGGTAGGCAAGCAGAGCAAAGATATCGTTGAGCGCCTTGTTCACTTCCCGTCGTGTATCGTCCCTGAATTCGGCCTGCAATTCTTGGCCGTATGCAATCATTGCCTTCAATAGAGGCCCAGGGTCTGTTTGAGAGTCCATAGTATCGTCGTCCATAGTATCCGAGAGGCCATGCTCGTCGACGTCCATCTCGTTATGTATGTCGTCATAGGGGTGACCATTGCTCTTCTTCCCACTGCCGCTACCGTATTCTGCCGCTTTCCGTATCATCTCGATGAACTTCCTGCACTTTAATTTGAAATATACATCTTGGTTGTTTTTTAGCACACGTGGGTAATGCTCGTCCGTCAACAACAACGCTCTGTCAATATCACCTTCCAGGATCGCTCTCCGTATTCCTAGTCACTTGGTGAGTTGCATGCTACCTAGGTGGGGGACTGTCATACGTTGTCTTTGAATGGCGTCGTCATCATCTTTAATATTAATACCGAATATTGGGACGCTTGGGTCATTATTAAGCGCATGTTGTTCGGCATGTATTTCCTGGGCGAATTCTCGAGCTGTTTCGACGTACCCATCATGCTGTAAGAATTGTAGGACCTATGAGGCATGAGCAATGCGCTAGAGTGGGTGAACAAGATGAGTGCTATAACAAACCAATTGTTGAATTAATTCTGTTTCGCTCATACGAGAGTCGACGAGCTTTTCGACACTATAAAGGTGAGCTACAAGCTATCTCTTCGAGTGATTGTCCGCATACCTTGTCTTTGAGATAGCTTGCTTAATCATGCCTTGCTCCTTCTACAGGAAAGCCCTTAAGTTAGCCGTCCGATCGATGAACTCATGGACGCAACAATGCTAGAAGCATAACTCGCCACAACGGGAGATGAAATAGTCGCCTGGATCCATACCTCTATCTCTTGGTCAATCTTAAAAACAAATGGGCTTTGACCGAAATTCACGCGGAGAAGTTGGCCGGCTTTTTTAATACCCACGGCTGGGTATAACTTGCCCTTAATATCACGAAACGCAGGACCTGCTCAGAAAGTTTAGTTATAATACTACGTGAGACAGGAGGGAACTGACCGAGATAATGCCCATTCTTGGTAA
Organism: Xylaria sp. Z50; assembly: GCA_037356035.1. Classification (NCBI taxonomy): domain Eukaryota; kingdom Fungi; phylum Ascomycota; class Sordariomycetes; order Xylariales; family Xylariaceae; genus Xylaria; species Xylaria sp. Z50. The sequence continues at coordinate 217,959 of JBAWJU010000044.1, forward strand.
AGAAGGCTTGGCCTGTGCGGAAGTTGACTCCGCACCCAACAACATCCCCTGACGTGAAAGTTGTGTCCTGGTATTTCTTACCCACGTTTGAACCAGAGTAAATTTCACCATCGTCACCATGATAGCCCCACGAGTCCTGTTCCCAACCCGGAGGTCTTGAAAGGGACGCGTTTTTTGTGACAAACCCAACACATACAGTAGTAGTCCTATATAGCATTACGTAAGAAGGAGTTGTCAAAGATGGAATGCGTATGCGGGAATATCGTACTCTTCTCTTCTTTTAGGGAGCAATGTCACTTCGAAATAGTAGATACCGGCCTGAGTTGGTATAGGATGGTCTGCGCGCATCCCGCATATTTCATGCTCTTGTTCCCTTGTTGTCCGTAGCGCAGGGTTATATTTTACTTCTAACCCGTTCGCCGAAACCTCCAAGGCGCTAGATTTGTCCTCCTTATTCCAACGGGACGGCAAAGGAGGAACCGTCGACCAATGTTCAGTTGTTGGTGCTCGCTCGATAACGTCGTAGGTCATACCAGAGTGGGATGGTGGCTGCTTGCCTAAAGGACTATCTAGGGGAGCCGCTGGAAATCCGGCCCCCTGCTGCTCTTCTTTCAGGGCCTGCTTTTCCCTATATGCTTCCTCCAATTTCGTCATGTAGCTAGATCCCTTGAGATATGACGGAGTGAAGAAGGCGGTATTATCCTGCCCGGTAGTCCACATTTCATCCATACCCCCACGGGGCATGAACATCTCAAAGGCTCTGGAAAAAGAAGGCAACTGAGGATGGCGCGACGACAGGCCCGAGAGACCTCCATCGGGGTGATCATCACGCCCTGTGTCGAACAGGGAGCTCCGCGAGGAAGGCAATGTGGAATACAGGTCCGAGGTCGACTCGCTGGCGGGATTTAGAAGGTAAGATACACGGTTGGATCGTATCGAGGGGGACGCGAGGGCCAGATTCGAACCGGATACCACCGACGCATAGGAATTCGCCCCTCGAGGCATGTGAGTGTTATATGTGCCATCGGGATTCATGGCCAATGAAACATGGGGGTAAGAGTTGGCCATGACGAGTCGATATTTGCGTCCACCCGTACAAACAAGGTAGTTGGTATTTTCCAAGAGGCCGGGCAGCTCGGGTCGGGTCGAGTTACGTTGGTTGACGACGAAGTCTTGGGAGCGGGTATACCCGGTCTGTCTCTTCGGCGGCGGGGAGTCGTTGGGAATGGATTGCCAAGACTCAATATTCGAAGATGAAGCTACTCGGTGGTATCGGCGAATGAATGAACAGGGTGGACAAGGTCTACGAGCAAGCTGATCCGGAGAGGTGCTCAGGCCGCCTCCATGGATGGGGCGCCCAGCGATGGCAGACGATGGGACAATCGCTACTACTAAGGGCACAGGTCGGTAGTCGGTAGGTACTTCGATACAGAGGTGGATGCACCAGAGGAGCGACGGCTGGGTTGATATTCCGCCGACCCAGGGTTCTATAACGGCCAGAATGAAGGCCGGATACGGATATGAATATGAGTGTGGCTGTGGCTGTGAAAGTGAGAGGTGAGAGGGGGGGGTTTGTGATGTTGGTCGTAATGTTTAGATAGGTTGTGATGTGATGTCGTGATTACCTACCTATACTAAGTATCTGGACTGGAGGGAGGCATGCGCCAGTTGTAGTGTGTATCTACAGTACCTAAGGTAGTGGGTAGGCAGCGCACTGGTGGTGATAGCGTGATAGCAGCAATGAGCAATGGTAGAGGTAGCCCAAGGTACCCATGGTTTGAGGTTGTAGTGGCTGTAGTGGCGGTTGCGGAGAGCCACCCCCTGCCCGAATAGGTATAAATCCACCTGCAACCCGCCGTCTACAGCCCACCTGCCACTGGGGTGGCGTATCGAGACAGTGGCCCATCATAGTGCGGGTATAAGCGTATCTACCTCCCTAGATAGCTTACTATAGCCGAGGGTACCAGGACTCCCATATAAATGACACAGCCCGTAATGTATCTTATCTTAGATGCTCATGTACCACCCATTAGATGCGTACATGTACATGATGTAGTGTAGTGCAGTCTATGTTATCACTTGCTTGAGGACATCACGCGTGCATTTGACTTATCACCTAATAATTCCGCCAGGTCACCTCGTCATCTACATCTATCTATCTATCTAACCATCTCTCTAGTCTCGAAGAGGAGAGGAGGGGGAGTCTTCTTCTTTCGATCGGTGGTTATTACCGGCCTTTTCAATCCGACTTATGCGACTGATAGGTCAGCACACACCTCGAAGCGGAGGTCGCTGTGCTGGTTTCAGTCGTGTCATCAGTCAAACGGGTAATATTCTTTTTTCCATTCGAGGTACTAACCTCGTAAAAGAAAAAAGAGCGCTGCTGCAATGCCTACCTATATGTACTTGCATATAAAGCCCTCAAGTATCATGCCATGTCGAGTGTCGGCGTGGTACTACCTGCGAACAAGACTCACAGATACTAGAATTGGGTGTGACATGCGGACATATGCACCGTCGCCGGCAGGGATGGTCATGAAAATAGACTCGGTACAATGGCAAAACTCAGCACAGAGGGAAGAGTATAATGGATAGATCGGATGTCATCAGATAGACACGCAGGTCAAGCCGCTGCTGCTGAACGGCACGTATTAATATACCGTAAACGTAGTTCTTATCTAGTCAGAAACGATCCAATAGAAGAGGAAACTCGACAATTCATACCTTAGTACGGAGTACCTGTTTGAATGCGCAACGTTGTTCGTCCTCGCAAGCCAGCCAGGTAGGTTTAGTTATCCTACCATCTACGGATTACCTCACTGTCTAGTCCAGAACTTAATCAACTCAGCTATTATTACTCGCTGCGGAATCAATCACCCTTCGGAATACCTACCTAGGAACACTGACGTCCTTTTGTTGATTCTTCAGCATTACACCAGAAATGGAGCATTTGCGCCAAGCCTTTCCATTTATATAGGACCAATAGCCTTCCGCCAAGCGGGGAGGGCGTCACCTTGGTCAGGTAGAGGGGGCGTTGATCTAGTTGCTCCAAGAACCTGACGACTACTGCGGTCCAAGAATTCAGAAAAAGACCCAAACACACTGTAGCGCGCTCTATCGGCACGAATTGGTGGAATGCCATGTTGGCCCAATTGCCCTCGTTGCTCGGGTTGCGTCGTGCCATCTCGACTCCTCACTACGGATAGCCGGAACACGCACTCCGCCTGACTCTTCAAATGACAAAGGGTGAAGACCTCAACTCATTGCCAACTTGGCCATTCTATCACCACGATATACGGCATCAATGCCAAAGTGAGCGGCGAAAAAGGAACATTTTATTACTTAGGGAATAGCATATTCTGACACCCGTGTGAACATTTGATCATCCACATGAAAACGCGTAAGGAGGGCGGACGATTAACTAGATCAACTTGAATTATGGTCGTGTGAGCTGGTGCTGGTGACGGTGACGCTGTTATCCCATGTCACAAAGATACTGGTTGTAGTTTTCGTCCATAGCCGATGAAAGCTCCTATCCATCCCGAGATAGAGAAGCAGACGCGTCTTTTATTTATTGTATAATCCTACATGTCCGTCTAATCCACACATACAATTCAACATTAAAACTCGTGCGCAAACCCAGCAACGCCTTTTACGTGGACCCGTAGCTGCTGATGCTACGATACGCACCAGATACACAGGGTGTCGTTGGGGTCCAACTCATTGATCTTTTTAAAATGCAAACACCCGCCAAAACACCATGCTTTTCATCAACCTTGTTCCTTAAACACCCAAATATAGGTCGCTGGCGACGTTATCACGATCGACGGCCGGACCGCGAAACGAACTGAAGAAGCCGCCACGTTACGTTTTAAGCGGCGGTGATAGCCACAGGGGCGGGAGAGCTAGCGTGAACACTCGGGGGAATGCTCTGCGGTTCACCTTCCATGTTGCTAGTGCTCTTCTCGCTCTTCATCTGGCTGCCATCCTTATTCTCCTTATTACTACTATCAGTAGAAGTGGTAGACTCTTCAGTAGGCGCTTCCGGTTTGAACTTGGGAGGGGCAGTCCAGCGTGGAATTTCCCACAGGACGCCGGTGAACGACTTTAATTTAAAGCCACCTTTGGTCCACTTACGGCAGGGCGCGCCGGATCGGTCAAGCGCGCGAAGACCAGCATTGATAGCACCTTGATTAGCTTTGGGACCTAGTTTGTGATATGCACCTCCCCCGGCGCGTCCGTTGGGGTCGATGGTACCGTCCTCCCTGTGAAAGCAAAGTCAGACAATGATAATAGCCAACAACTTAAACTCGTATATTGCTGAGAAACGAATAGGGAGGGCGTCAAGGTAGACGGTAATGAGGATATATGGGGATAGTAATAGCTTGCAAGTACTTACAGTCTAGCCTTCTTCTTAGGACCAGGTTTGCCCCTGATTTTAGCTGTCGGGTCGTTTGCATTCGCAGCCGCGGCACTTCGCTTCACGCCTTTCTTCTTGGTGTTATCTGTAGGGGGACCCATGGGCGCCTGTGAGGGTGTACCGCTTGCGGCTGGTGTGCCAGGACTCGATGGAGTAGCATTCTCGTCTTGAGACGCCGCAGCGACGGGAACGTCGTTGGGAGGGGCGGGCGAGGAAACCGAAGACTCCTTCGCCGGCGACTCTTCCTTTGTCCAGGAAGGGTCGAGGACTTTACGGAGTCGATCGGGCGATACTCGTAGCGTAATCAGAGCGGACGATTTACCGGTCGACTTTCGGCGGTCCTTCTCCTTGGAAGCCGATGTTTTGCTGACAGAGGGCATCCTGCACGTTTTTTTCGTAGTTGATGATAACGAGACAATGTCAAGTTTCTATGGCTCTTGAAGGATGGATGGTGGCGAGATGTGTCGAGGACAAGACAGGGTGTGGGTGGTGCTGTTGGCGACCTGATGCAACAGTGTTTTTTGAGAAGGACCCGTACAGGAAGAAGGTTCAGTCATAAAATTCAGACAGAGATGATGCGAGGGTGATCCACCGGGTTCTACTTTGCTAAGCACTTAGGGGGAATGCTGGTCGGCGATAGTCAGCCGGACCGGGTTGGTAGGATGTGCAGCACAATTGGCTGGGTGGTGCACCGGAGTCAATCTAGTCTGAGACTGATGCTGGGGACGGGACGATGCGGCAGTGATGCTCGCGCGCGTGTTGGTGCCAGCCAGCAGCTTGGTGGCGATGAAGGGATGCTATCTAACGTTGGGACCGGGGGGGAAGCCCTGCCAGAGAGTGTTGACTGGTGGTTTTAGTTGTTGGTGGTGATGGTGGTGATGGTGGTGGTAGTGGTGGTGGTGGTGATGCTGGCGGTGGTGGCAGTCCGGTGCTTAATGGATATACAGGGCAGAGGGGATAGTGTGCAGGTCAATGATAGCGGCAGCGATGGTCATGGTGGTGATGATGATGTTATAGCAGAGGGAGGAAGGTGATGATGGTGATGATGATGGAGATGATGGATGGGAGAGCGATTTATTATTATGGTTATTGTAGTTATTATGGGGGCGGCCATTGTTGCCCTTTGGTTAAAAGTTTGGGGCTTTGGTCTCATTTTGCTCTCGGTTTGGCGGCAGCGCGCACAATAGACGGGATGTGCTCGCTCATGCTTTTGGGCTGCTGAAGGAAATTTGTGAGGAGCCAGAGCCAGAGCCAGAGCCAGGCTGTCTCCGTTGCCTTCGCGAAAAAGAGTGGTGCATGTGTGTTGGGAGGGAGAGATGACAGAATCAAACCTGGTCCTTGCACCCTGATTTTCCCAGCACCTTAACCCGAGATGGTCTAGCGTCGAGGCGAGGGGGAGTCTTGATTGGCTCGGGTTGGGGAAATATCACGTGTAGGAGAGGGTACGTACCTCTCTCTCTCTCTTTCTCTCCTTCTCTCCCCAGCCTCTACATACATATCTACATATGGTACTACACACTACACTGGTGTATACATGGCTTTGTATACGTGCTTGGTATACATCCCAGGTATCTATACTATCTAGATTAGGTACATGTAGTACTAGATAGCAAGAGGTAGCGTGTCTACTAAGAAAGTACCCATCTCGAGGATGAGGATGGCAATGGGGATGGGGATGGGGATGGGATCGATGGTATCAGCTGTGTTCCAGCTCCCATTACAAAACCCAACACTCCATCAGCCACGTCCATATTGTAGTATTTACCAAGGACTCTAGCTCAGTACTATCTACTAACTATTATTATTCCTCGCCCGCCTCTGTCCATCCTTCCCTCTGTTGTCTGTCTGTCTGTGTCTCTGCCCGTTCTCTCTGTCTCTCTTTGCGTCTCCTTCCGGGGATCCGCACCTCCTCCAAACAACTCCTTACATTGCAATCGCCAAACACGGATACTACTTTTATTTATTCAGGACCTTGCCGTTTGCGGAATGCACCACCACCTCCCTAGCAGATCATCGCTCACGCTGCTTTCTCACCATCATGCCTTGGCTCGTGTAGCTAGTCCATCGATTGATTGTCCCTTTGACTAACGAGTCTATCTCCATTACCCCCGGCCCACGTCGCCTTCTACCATCTCTTAGAAAAGCCCGTTGAACATAGTGATGCTTATAAAAACTATCGCGAGTCTTCAAATATCACGCGATGGTCAAAGAAAGAAATGAATAGAATTCAATGACCTACCTACACGAGATGAATGGATGATGAATCAATGACCAGAAATGCACCTTTGGGTTGGTTAGTCTGTCCTGACGCTAAAACCCAATACTGGATTTCTCTCCCCAGTCGCCCACACAGGGTGCAGTGATCCTACAGTGTTAGGTATTACCAAGTAAATACACACGAGAGGGATCGGGGCATGAGTGGCGAGTACGAATCATGACCCTAGCAAACGCCAAATAGTGCTACCTCCGATGATCGTAAAACTCCTCACTCGCCATTCTAGGCCAGTACAAGTCAAGTACACGCTACCTGCCTATCTACCATGCCATTCCCATTCACATCTGTAGGACTTCGCATGATCACGAATCTCACACCGACAAATCTCTGTTTCCCTTCTCTCCCTCGTAAATTTCATTCGATATAGACTACGAGACAGTTTGTAAATTCATTCCCAGGTCTAGACAGCACAACAAACATGCCCATCGTGCTCCGTAATAGAACAGTCAAACTTGAGTCAGGAATGACGGCGGCCGGTATGGTCGGCATTCGTAGTATAGGTTTGCGTCACATCCAGCGCGTCAGCTCCATAAAGGGCCCGCCGGGCACCCCAATGCGCACAAAAGAAATCCTGCCTAAAAAGAGGCTCGAAGGGGGGGAAAACAGGATCTCTTGGACAGACGGATAGATGGATGGATGGATGGATGGGTATACGGATGGGATGCGAGATACTGATAGCGAATATACTCTGGCTTCAGCTCGTTAAAAGGCCCCCAAATCCAACTTCCCTTGCCAAGTAGTTGCACTGGAAAGGACCCCAGCTGCGGATGCAGCGCTTTTGGGTTTGCACAACAAAACCACCTCCGTCACAAATGCAGACAGGGCAGGACAGGACAGATTGATTTCAATTGCCTTCCAGACACGCACGCAGCTAACTGTAACATCGCGATTCGCTAAGTCAAACCAAGCCACGACTCGGTCTAACACAGCCCAGCCTTCGCGGCATTGCTCGTTCGTTCGCTCGTTCGTTCAAAAACTCTCTCCGCCATGTCGTGCTACATGCAATGTATTGGAGGGAGGCCGTGATGTATGTCTTGAGCAAAGCGCAACATAGACCTCCATTAAGGCGAGGTGCACGCACGAGGGGATATCAAATACCTCCCCCCCATCGCGAGCGCGGAAAAAAAAAACCACGCGCTTACCTCAGTCGCCAACAAGAACGAGGTGCCCAGCGCGATCTAATCCAAGGCCCCGTCGCTCAGCATCAGCGAAACAACTCCCCGCAGTACAACCTCAGAGGCAGAAATAAGGCTGCGTACGTCGAATGAAACTAGAGTTCGACTATCTACCAAGACGCGCGAACCACGCCCATCACTCATACTCATCCATGATGGATCCTAACCCGTCACCTCTTGCTTTTCTAGTCACGGGGACGATCGACATCCAACGACGGGTGGGTGTAGGTTGCCACGCACATGAACATACCGCAAAGTGTTTCCCCGGACCTAAACACCACAACACATCATCCGAAGCAATGGGTAGGTATTCCGAGACAAGCTCGTAGACTCTTATCTAGATGCCCGCCGTCTCGAGGGGGGAAAATCAGCAGCACCGAGATATCTTCGAGTCACGGGGACAGAACACTACCCAGGTTAGGTAGTTAGCACGACTTTGTTCAGAATTCTAATTTCTTCATTTTTTACTCATTCATTCATCTCAATATGTGACACTACTACTACTACTCCACAGGACCCTCTCTCCTCTGCTAGTCTATAGACATAATAACATGCAAGCTCAGACATTTTTTCTAACATAGGTACCTACGCGAAGCGCGCTCGCTCACTCATGCCAAACAGTATTCGTATCCCATATAATCACGTCTCATCCACTCTACTCACGCCCTACTGCACACCCACCACATTCCAAATCTTAACCACAGCATCCCCACCAGTGCTAGCGATCTTGTTCTCGCCGACCCAGGCAACGCCATTAACGCCATCCTTATGCGCATTCAACACACTGACTCTGGCGCCGGGCTTGGCCAGACTCCAGACATAGACATGGGTGTCGAGCGCGCCACTGACGGCCTGGGTGCCCGCATCGTTCCACGCAATGCTCGTAACACGGCCGGTATGCGCAGACCAGCGGTCCGTGGCAATCTGTAGCCCATCAGTCTTGTAGGCGTAGATCTTGCCGTTCTGGTTTCCCGCGGCAAGAAGGGCTCCATCCTTCGAGAAGGCCAGGGCCGAGATCTGTGCAACCGAGTTCTTCGCCTCGTTTACCAGCGCAAGCTTGTTGCTTGCGTCCACTTTATACAGCCGAACCGCATTGCGGTTCGTGCCGACGGCGACGAATGAGCCGTGCGCTGCGATGGCGGTGGGTTGCGAGTCAGAAACGTCGACCTTGCTCGCGAGCTGGCCTTTAACGTAGATTTCGATGCCGGCTATAGTGACGACGTAGACTCGGCCGTCCGCCGAAGCGACACCCTTGGGTTGCGCCGAGAGCTTCGGGGCTTCGCCGGCAAATGTATTGCTCGAGACATCTATTACGCGTAGCGTGTCGTCCCAGCCGACACTGTACGCCTGTCCCGAAGCCGACGCAAAGTCCGTAACCTGGTTCGTATGGCACTGGCCGTCAACTACTATGCCCACGCCTGAGGCCACATCCCAGGTACAGACTCTGCCATCGAAGCTTCCGGTCCATAATGTTTCGCCGTTTCCGCCCAAGGCCGTAATGCTCTTGTTGTGTCCTTGAACAGTCTTTATGGGCTTGTCGCTATCTTCTTTGAAATAGTTAAGGTCTCCGCTAAGGCTCAGACTAATAATCAGGCCATCGCTTCGTCCCTGGGGCCAGACAACGCCGACTTGTTGATCATCGACACTGACGCCACTCTCTCCGCCCACTCTCCAGGTTCGTAAGACGGTGCCAGATTCCACGTCCCATATCTTGACGGTTTGATCTGCGCTGGCCGTAACGAAGCGCTTCGAGTCACTTGACCAGCTGACAGCAAATATACTTCCCTTGTGCTCGCCCTCGCCGATCGCCTTTGCATGATCGAAGCCCTTGGGGCTCTTCTGCTCGTTGTATAGGTAGAGCTGAATCCGTTTATCGGCACCCACAGTGATTAATTTGCTACCGTCCGGCGAGATGGCGGTGCCAAGTACGAATCCCTTATGCAAGCCATCCGCCTTCGACTGGAAGTGGAGGGGGCTCGGGACGTTCCCAAGGAAGCACACGGACATATCATCGCTCACCGTCACGGCCGAAATGGCGCGGACCGTTCTTTCTGTCGGTCGTATGGCGACGGCATTGATGACTTTAGAGTGACCCGTCACTTCTCCCACTTTCCCGCCCGTGATATTGAAGGCATGGCCGAATTTCTCACGGCCGTCTCCGACAGCTATGACTCGATCGCCGTCACTTGCGAAGGCTATATCGTTTACCCGTCCAGAAAACGCTGGCCATTCATCTTCCATGTTTAACCCATTAGTTTATCGGTCCAACGCGGCATTGATTATTCTAGCGCTGTCTCCGACTTACCCTTTTTCTTAATCCCATCCTTTGTTGAAGACCATACGCGGACCAACCCAGTTACGTCTCCGCTCGCAATCCTGTATTCGGGTATGATATTGGGTAGTGGCGCGATCCGTGCGACTGTTGTTTGCGCAGTGTGTTCGGTATACTGTATACAGTCTGAGGGATCATCGATAGAACGTAGAAATATCGATTTACCACACTTTCCATCGTTAGTTCAAGCTCAAGAGCTAAGGTGTTGGTGCGGATTTACTCACAGCATAAGCAATTTTCGTGCCCGCCGGGTCGGTAGAGAGCTGTGTCGGTTGTCCCCGAGTCGTCACAGGGGACGCAGCCAGGATCTTCTCGATCGTGATCGGCATCTTTAGATACAAAGAGAAAGGAAACCAACGTATGGAAAACAGCAAACTGCCAAAATGTTAGATAGAAGCTCCCACAACGACAATTTATTTATGAACGATAGACGTCGATTGTCTGCCTAACCTTCACGATCCGTTCTCCCACCTTCAGATTGTAGGTAATGACGCGGGGCAATCAAATCGCATGCAGGTACCTGCTAACCGGCAGTGCGGGGCAGCCAAGTGCTTAACCTCCGTAGGTACATGTACCTAGGCAGTAAGGCCACTAGAACGGAGAACAGTAGTGGTTATATTAAAACTCGTCCAGCGAGTGCCTGCCAGAAAATATAGAATATAAAGGTGTAGGTTGCAAAAGTAAAAATTATAACCTAAAGCCCTAGTTATGACTTTATACCCCTGCAAACACTGCGCCCTATACCGCCTAGTGCCTAAAAAGCGCAAATACCCCTATTCGCACGTCGTTGTTACAAACGAACAACAAATACCAGATTAACTAAACAGAACTAAATTATTCTATCGAAGGGCATATCTCCCGTCGGTACCGCCCCTGCCGTTCTACATTATATAATAACCTTGCCTAAGAACTCGACTTATAAAAACACAAAAACCGCTGCAAGTATAAAGGCCACCAGGGTAGAACCGGAAAACCGGTAACAATCCTTCGGACAAGATAGCGAACAACTATGTAACGTATAGTGCTGTCGAGGCCAAAGTCGTAAATTTCTTGTGTGCAGTATGTAACAAGCATTGTTTGGCAACTAGATAACGGAAACAGAGATGAGCGCTAGGTTCGAAAGATCTGACAGAGACATTATGCTGGCAGGCTTTTTTATCTCGCTGGTCTTGCGTCGGGTTCCAAATAAGGCCACTAGAACAGAAAACAGTAGTGGTTGTATTAAAACTCGTCCAGCAAGTGCCTGCCAGAAAATATAAAATATAAAGGTGTAGGTTGCAAAAGTAAAGATTATAACCTAAAGCCCCAGTCATAACTTTATACCCCTGTAAACGCTGCGCCCTATACCGCCTAGTGCCCAAAAAGCGCAAATGCCCCTATTTATACGTTGTTGTTACAAACAAACAACGAATACAAAATTAACTAAACAAAACTAAATTATTTTATTAAAGGGCATATCTCTTGTCGGTACCGCCCCTGCCGTTCTATATTACAAAATAATAACCTTGCCTAAGAACTTAACTTATAAAAAACAACCGCTGCAAATATAAAGGCCACCGGGGTAAAACCGAGAAACCGGTAACAATCCTTTGAACAAGATAGCGAACAACTATATAACGCATAGTGCTGTTAAGGCCAAAAGTCGTAATTTTTTTATGTGTAGTATGTAACAGGCATTGTTTTGGCAACTAGATAACGGACAAGGAAAGCGCTGGGCCTAAAAGACTTAATCTGACAGAGATATCATACTGGCAGGCTTTTTCGTCTCGCCGGTCCCACTCTTGTCACCAGATGTGGGTAATAGAAAGACCAGCAGAGGTAATTATATTGAAACTCGTCCAGCGAGTGCCTGCCAGAAAATGAATAAATGAAGGTGTAGGTTTCAGAAGTGAAGAATATGGCCTATGGCCCCCCAGTCATGCTTTTATACCCTTGCAAACGCCGCGCCCCACAGCAGACTTGGAGCCTAAGTTGTGGCTGAAACGCCACGCGTCGGGCACACTCCACTCTGCATGAACCTAACCTCCTATCCATTCACTCCCCCTTGCCTGAGGGACGGCTCAGCATAGCATCATCCTCAACTACCCTCAGCATCTTTCTCTAAGTGCTTAGTATGATATAGTATGTTAGTATCTACCTAATCTACTTAGCTAGACAGCCAGCAGGCTTACCAAAGTGTGACTACCATGTAAGCAGAAACGAACATTAGGTACCTCAAAACAGGCTGCAGGAAAACCGACTTCAACTAAATGTATAGGCATCATTGTATTAAGACCCTAACATCACCTAGTACGAGCCTCCCGTTATCTTACCACACATCCTAGAGTAGTTGAATCTCGTGTTTTTCCGATTCAGACTTTAGGCTCTATGTCATTAATATCCAACGCAGCTAACCGGCACAGGTGAATTCCGGTAGAAGAGAAATATAAGTTGTCAAATCCGCGTCAATACAACATCTCAGGGAGACTAATATCCCATTTCCTCAAACCTATAGTAACCCCCAAATTGTAGCATACACCTAGTTTATTACTGTTTACAGTATATGAGTTCTAAATTCTACCGATAGTGAAGTCAAATGCTACACTATCAGGTATCATAGTGTAATAGTCATTGGGAACTCAGAACTTTTGTGCAATTCGGATGCTACCTTGTGTAGCTCTCAGTCATCTATGAGAGAATAGTAACAGACATCGACTAGAGCAGAATAGGACATCAAGATGACGAGGTGCCACTATCAGCCCTTTGAAATCGTCAAAAAACTCCTAGAAACTCTTTCAAAATCAGGCAGAAAACACGAGCAGCCTGGTGCCTCCTACAAAGCCGTTTGCAATCCACCTAACCATTGTAGGGCTACGCCACTTAGGCATCTACCAGGCAACACTTCCAGCAGTGCCAACAGTATTCCATGCATCGTCACCGGCAGCATCTGAATTGGCGCCGGCCTCCTTCATCCAGCCATCAGAAGCTGGTGCTTCAGCCTCTTCATTTCCTCCACCTTCAGCCGTGAAACCGTTGTTGTCAGTATTGCCGCTGTCAAAATCGTCCGGGGCAACCGTCCCCTTCTTGCAGCGAAACTTGAGATGACCAAATTCGCCGCAGTTTTGGCACTGGATTCGGCTATCTATTATATCATATTAGTAACACTGCTCTCCGGTAGAAAAGTGGAAATCTATGAAATGCTTACAATCACGGGGCATTGGGCATCCCCGACTCTCATGACCATACTCGTCGCAGTTACGGCATTGGACCTTGGACATGTCCTTAGGCTCGGGGCATTCGTTGGGTCTGTGGCCTTCCTGGTTGCAGTTGCGGCAGATCAGCTTCTTGGGCTCCGTACAGTCGCGAGCCGAATGTCCCTCTTCGCCGCAGTTGAAGCATCCACGCCCGCCACCGCCGCCGCCACCACCACCTCCCTGGGGGCAGTCTCGAGAGAAATGACCCACTGTGATGAGTTAGTTAGATCATGTAATCTCAGTAAATCATAGGGTGGCCTACTCTCGCCGCATTTGCGGCACTCAACGTCAGCACCTGCGACCCGAGGTTCGGGACCTATAGAACTATTAGTAATTGGCTCACAGGGAGAGGTATATGGGATCACTAACAGTCAGCCGCCTTATGCCCACCCTTGCTACATCATGATTATGGTTAGTATGGGCTCAGGAGTAGGAAGTGAGCTTGACGGAAACTAACCCGCAATTCTTGCAAGCGAACTTGTCCACACGTTCCTGAGGGCCTAGTCAATGTTAGTCAAAATAACTAAACCTACGACATCCATATACTCACAGTCACGCATGCGGTGTCCGGGCTCGTTGCAATTGAAACACATGATGACGACTCGCTCCTTCTCAACCTTCTCCTGCGGACAATTCTTGGAGATATGTCCAAGCTCGTTGCAGTTGGAGCATTTAGTGAGGCCACGATTGACAGGCTCACCCGCATCCTTCAATCGTGACATATTCTCCTCCTTGTCTTTAGGCCACAATTCTCGCTCACGGGGACGGACCGGTTTGTTATCAAATCTGTAATTGACTCTGTACTTCTTGTCAAGGTTGCCCTGAAGATCCATGTTGGTCAGGGTCGGCACCATAGATTGGCTCTCCATGGCGATGAGGTACACTCCAATGCACTGGGTGCGGAAAGCGGTCTCCAAATCGACGTAGGTTGTGTCAGGGCATGCCTTGACGTACAACTGGATAGCTTCCTTGACATCGTCCAGTTCATTATCACGGACTCCTTCCGAGATCTTCATCCATGCAATTTCAGCATCGAGTTCTTGGAGGTGAGAACGGTCGACCTTGCGAGGATTCTTGCACTCGGCGATTGTGTGGCCTAGTTGCATTGGCTTATTAGTGGAGATCACATAGTGCAGCACATATAGCAACAATACTTACCCTCCTCCTGGCAGTTTCTGCAGACGTCGGCAGGCTTCGTGGGACAATCCTTGGCCATATGGCCTTCCTCATGGCAGTATCGACATTCCCCGGTGAACTCGCGAGGAGGTGCAGTTGGGCAGTCCCGGATCATATGTCCTTCCTCATTACAGTGTCGACATTTTAGGACACGAGGGTTGGGGCAGTCGGCTTTGTTGTGACTAGAAGACATGATGAGCATGGTATCATTCGTTGGAATCTTTGTAGTTAACGCACCCTTCCTGGCCGCAGTTGTAGCAGGCACCGCCGCCTCCTCCACCTCTGGCGTCATCACCACCACCACCACCAGATGCATCAAAATCATTCATAGCACCGTCGTCAAAAGACGCGGTAGCCTGCTCACCATTAGCGCTGGTGTTGTCATTCCAATTGCCGTCGGCGGGCTCATCATTCCAATGGGCAGCCGTAGTGTTGCTGGGATTATCCCAATTGTTGTCTGTGGCTGGAGCCCATCCAGACATCTTGAATAGTGGTTTGTTTAATGTCTAGCTAGGGGTTAGTACTGCTAGCCGTAGAGTTGAGAAGACGGCGTATCGGTATTATAAAGGGGATGGTTTAAAGGGTCAAGTCGGGATAACACTGTGAAGTTGGGCGAGTAGTACGAAGGAAATCAGTCAGTGTTTAGGCAGAGGATGATGGATCGTTGTGGGATAGTGTTACTGCAATAAGCAAACAAGCAAGTATGAAAATTTTGATTAACCGAAACTGCTGCTCAGCTAAGCTTACCAGGGCCGTTCCTTGGGAGTTTGAGACGGCGAGGTTACTCAAGAGAGTCCGATCTTGGGATGATGAGTGACAACGGGATTGGGAGAAAGATGTAATTGAACAACCACGCCTGAGAGCGTTGTGAATCGGAGATGAGGATATTGATGCGTGCTTGTATCCAAGCGTTCGCTAAGAAATAAGTTGATGAGGGGCGAGAAAGGGAAGTAGCCTAGTGACTCGGAGTAGATGCCTATGTAGGTACTGGGCAGCAAGGTTGAGAAACGTGAATTTTGGTGTACATGGAGTTGATGGTTATGCAGGGTGAGGAACATATCAAGGAAACAGATATTGACCTACCGCGTAACCGAATTCTGTATGATCGACGAGCTGATTGGCAGCTTGCAATTTGCCTTTCAAAAGAGGTTAACTGAGGTGGAACGGAATGCCTAGAATGGCTTTCCTGGAAGTGATAGGGAAATATTTGGGACAGGGAAGGGTCTCAAATAAGGGAGGGGAGGAGAGGACTCGGAGTGTTGATGCTGAAATGACTCGGGACTGTAGGAGATGGGTTAGTAGGGAGTGCCCCTACTGGTATCTAGGTACTTTCTCAAGTATACCTAGGTACCTATTTGAATCTCGCACTGAGGTAGACCAAGCTGGGGTTATATGTAGATACCTAGAGATACTTACCCAGCTATACTTATGCTAGCGTGATTCCAGACCATGGGAAGAAGGTCGGGGACGCGGGGTGTTGTGTTGATGCTTGCTGTTGCCTAGGATGATGTGGTAAGGCGGAAGGTGCAGATGCTGGAGCTGTTGCGAGATATGTGTACTCCAAATGGTAAGAGTAGGGTAGTGGAAAGGAAAGTACCCTGTGGATTGTAGTTGCGGAAGAGGAGATAAAATACGTACCCCGGAAACCCTACTTGCAGTACTGCTGCAATGATATGCGTACTGCCTTTTGAGGACATACAAGCTTACGGGTTAGTCTTGCCGATTGCTCCTGTGATAGGAAGATAAGGGTCGATGACCTGCAAATTGGTAGAATTGTCTAAGATATGTTCTTTGTTAAGTGCTTGCTGCTAGGGTGTTTGAATTGCCCTACTACTAATAAATCCTCAACAAATATATGCCTAGGGTTGCCTCGACCTTTAGTGTTACCTTGCCGAGGATGTGGAAGGCTTCTCTGGTCCCAAATACTCGACGTACGTAAAGAGGAACTGATATAGCTAGCTACATATATGTAGGTGGATTTGGGTATTTAGGTACTACTGGGTAACAGGTGAATACTCTAAGAATATATACTAATTATGCTTCCTGAGAAGGTGATTGATTTTATATAGATGGCATATAGCAATTGTAGGATGGGAACAATTAGATATAGGGTAGATGGTAATTTCCAAACATAGCCGGCGATACATAAGTGGATTCACAAATTAGCCTGCATAGAATGCAAAAATTTGTAAAAGCTCTCTGCTTCATGTTTACAGAACAAAGCAGTTGTCTTATAACATCGCCAGCATCCTCACATTGGATATCTAGCTGAAGGGCATTTTAGTTAATGCTCAAGTAACAATATAAGCATTTAAAATACCAAGCCTCATACACCTACCCGAATAGTTTTACCATACTAAACAGGACAAAGTCATCTAAGTACTCCCCGTGTTGGGGTGGGGGCCCCGTGTCTTGCTATAGCTGCCGGCGCTCCGTTTTGCCACCGGGGCCTCGACTCCACTAGAGCTGTGTTGAAGAAAACGGAGCCGCCGAACCCCGGAAACATACCCTTCCGAGGGCCATGTTCTAGACCATACCGTCTCGACTCCGTCTAGAACCCCGTCCTTCTAGAGCTGACTTCTTGAATATTGCACTTACATTTAGAGGCAGAATATATCAACAGCAATATTTCTACCCCTTCGAGTGTAGATAACTCTTAGGAATCAATTAATTGAAAATAGTAGTATAGTCTAAAAAGTAACTATGGATGAGGAAGGAAATAGCTACGCCTTGAACGAATATAATCTTAGAAATGAGATAAAGGGCCGTACATTTATTTAGGCACTGGAGTAGGCTAAGTGCATTAGGCCTAGTAATTAGCTATGTGCCATTAACGGGTGGGAGATTTGCCCCACCTATAAGGTCCCTACAGATCCAAGGATGCTTGCCATGCCAACTCACCATAGCATCTGCCCTCCGTTTGACATCCCCAAACTTGCTTCTACCTCTACTTCTACTCTTTGCACACTCGTAATATCTTCGTGTTCTCGGCCGCCATGCCGTCTGAAGCCGATATTATTCAATACAAAGGCCCTGTCGGGTGTCTCCGCCATCGTTGTCCACTATGCCCGTCACCCTCGGCAACTAGCTCCCGCCTCCTTCGATGTGCTGGGTGTCGTGCGTTCCGCTACTGTAGCCGCGAGCACCAGGTCGCCCACAGGCCCCAGCACAAGTCTGACTGCACCAAGATCAAGAGTGCTCGTGCCAAGCTCGACCGAGAAGACCATAAAGTCCGTAACGCTACAGTAGACTTTATGACCCCCGCCAACGCCTTTGAGACCCACGTCGGCCACTTTTGGGGCCTTCTTAATACGCGTGACTACATGCGAGCGCGGTTCGGGCTGGCCCGGCCACTGTTTGTATTAGGAACCTTGGACAGTGTTAGCGAGGGCCTCGAGCATGTGCGAGATATGCTGAGGCTATGCCGGAGTGACAACATGGGGCTTCGGGATATTGTGCCGTTCACCATGCTACGATTAGACCTCGATCAAGAGGCCTATGATTTTATAAAGTGGTGGGTAACATGTGACCCGGATGGCACTTACAACTGGGGCGATATGACCTTGCCGTATCTCAACATCCATGGAGCCGACGTTCTTGAGGATCCTAGTTTCCTCCTTGGCGAATACTCGTCCCTTAACTTCACGATCGCTCTTCTGATCTTGAAGCTGAAGCTTCTCGTCGACATTCGCAATTTAAAGATCACCCGGAAAGTCCTTGCCCAAAGTCGCCTCCCCTTTGAGCTCCGAGCCCAGATCGAGCAGGACGTAGTTCGAAGTCCCCTATCCGCCAAACTTCGGAAAGAGCCCCATGCATCACTTATCAGGACAGAGATGAAGCTTTTGAACCATGTCCGCCAGATCGGTGCATGTATTGTTGAAATTAATGATCACTTTATATTCAACCTCTTCGAGCCTGTGGAAGTGCTCTGCTACAATCCCGAATCATATTCACGCGGCTCCATCGAAGAGACGGCACTCACAATGCAGAACTCGTACGCCACATGGTGGGAAACGGAAGGCGTCTTGGACCTACTGAAAGATGCGCGCGCGTGTGCGGCGCGAGACTCGGAGCTTGAGATCGAGGACTGGATGAAAGATGAGAAAGCTAGAAAGGGGCGGACCGCCACAGAGTTTCTGGCTGATATGAGTGTGAATCGGATCTGGGGATACCTTGATTATGCGGTCGAGAATGCCTCGTACCTAGGCCCCTGGTCCGAGCGGCCTTCTGAGCGGCGGGCGAAGGAGAGTGAAGAGATTTGGGAGAGGATTATGGCAGAAGAGGCCAAATTTGATGATCAAGCGTCGACCGATGAAGAAATTTCAATTTAAGAAGGATCATCGGACTAGGAGTCGGCGTGTTGACAACCCCCCTTCCCTTAAACTCTCCCCCCCTTTGGAGCTAGCGGGCATCAAAACTCTAACAGGTAAAAAAATGTATCTAACAGACAGGTACGCTAGAACGCAGTGAAAGCGATCGTAGTCATGATAACGAAGTAGGTAAAAAAAAAGGTAGTGAGCGTAATGATCTTATTGTTATTGTGGTGTTGCATTTGATCCTCAATGACACCTTCTATATCGGTAGTCTCGATTGCCCGGTCTAGAGAACAGCACACTAAAAATAGTATAGTAATGCTTTTGCCTATTGGCGCTATTCAGCATACCCCGGGGGTATGCTCTCGGGGGTATGCTCTTTTGATCTCGATTCGTGGTAAATCGAGCAAATGCAACCGTAACTCGCTGGGCTACCGTTTTTGTCGTCGCGGGTCCCCGATAAGTTGTCGTCGCCCAGTCCTACTTGAAGAATTAATTCTTGTCCACATTTCAAGGGATTTCGTGACGGACACGTGAGTAGCTCTAGCTTGTAGGTGATGCAGGGACTTCCATCTTCGTGATCTCGCCTTCAATGTTTGTCTACAAATGATTGATATCTCACACGCACTGGGTAATGTGATTTCTGGGTACGCGCACCAAATTCTAGCAGGATAGTGATGAGCAACGATACAACTAGACATTACGCTACTTAAAGAGAGTCCACACTCGGGCGGCTGAATAGGCGTCTGCTCTACGAGCCTCTTTAGTAGTGTGAGCTGGGATAAGGATTCGGGTGTGAGAACGCAACCACCAAGCTTTTTCTATGACCTCAGCTTGGGCATACCCTTGGCTATGCTGCTTAGTGTAGGTATAATAAGTGTACCAATTTACCAACATTTATAATTTGAATAACCCCGAGTTGCAAGGCGCTCTTCCTGATCCGTCTCTAAGCTTCCTATTATGTAAGAGACGCCCCTTTTCTGATGAGGGTAGTCTGCGAAGGTTAATCTTGAAGTATAAGTATTGACTTGGGGTGTTTGTCAATCCCTCACTGACGGAGTCATGTTTTCCTTCGCTCTTCGAAACGTCTTAATGCTTCGCTATCTGAGCCGTAGAATATTGTATGAGAGAACAATGATTCTGATTGCCTTAATTTTTCTTACTGATCTAATAATCCTATCTAGACAGAGGCAAACATATTCAGAGGGATCAACCTTAGGTTTTGAAGGCTGATATGCCCATAGTACTTACTATACAGGGAGCATTCTTTAGAGCTGTGGCATAGCCTGCTTCAACTAGAGCCGGTCATCCAATTAAAACACGAAAGACCTATGACGCGCGATTGAATCACAAATGCGGAAAGAGATATGAGAATGAATTAAACATTTGACTATGTAACACATCGAATAACAAGGCGAACAGTTAAAAGACGATGCCGATGTGTTGGTGATCTCAGCTGCCGGGACTATGGGTTCAGGCTACGAGGTGCTTGCAATTTTACTCCGAAGCATGAGAGTGAGAGGAAGAAGCGATATGGAAGGTAGATTGAATTTAAGTGATGTAACTATAGAGACTCGACTATATTTATACTTACTGAGGGAAAATATATATCATTCTGGAGTTCTTCTCTGTGGGAAGTGGCAGCGATGGCACAACGTCTTGGTGTCGGCCACGCTTAGATCTCAACGTTCGTATCGAAGCCCAATACGCTTGGGTTTGGTGCTTAGTCGCCTGATTTGTATTTCTCTTGTAGAGCGATAAAGGCTGCTGTTTTCGTGGTGATGGGTGAGATAGCCTTGTCCGGAAATAATCTAGAAACCCGAGAATTTGCACAAGAGTCGCGGTGGTTTCGGTGTGATTATGGAGGCACAGGACGTTGAATTCACAGGAGCAGTACTTAGAGACCGATGGTCAAGATGCTGGAGGACTCTTGCACATTCCACTTTATACATAATACAGGGTTAATCAGTTAGTATTGAAATATGCAGCTATCAGAAGCAGAAGACTCAGGGAGGCCACGAGCAGTTGGTTCAGGGCCCCATTTTTCTTATCTTGCCCCTGGATCTAAATCCGTACCTGCAGAAGCGCAACTTTTTGTCTCTGCGTGGCCAACACACCGTCTGTTCCAACTGCGTCTAAATCATTGCTGCGTTGGGTGCCAACACGTAAGTGTGTATCTGCCAGAGTGTTTCCATGTTATAGGTCTGTAATATGAGTGCCACCGATAAAACTAAACACACATGGATGGTTATTGTTACCTGATGTGACCATAACAACATACCACTACGACTAGCTGAAAGATCAGCTCTCTCTCTAAATTGCCTTATCGTCCGCCTTATCTCTTAATTAGGGGGGCATGTAGTTGTACGTACTACCGATCGTGTGACTTACAGGTCTCAATATCGCCTCAACTCCTGACTCGAAGCGATGTTCCACACCGGAAGAAATAAAAGTGAGCAGTCCCTTTTTTTTATTCCTCCCTGATTTCAACGTTCCCATTAGCCCAAGGAGAAATGGACCGGGTGGCAAGCTAATTTCCCTTGCAGCCATTAAGCTGGGTTGTCGAGACCGCTATTGGACGGACCCCTGCTCAGATCTCGCTGTACCTGCAGGAGACATGGCGCGCACAGCGATTCTCCGTACCCACGTACAATGACCTAAACCTAAACCTATTATAGTAGTAACATTCAATGCTTATCCATCCGATGCCACAGTCCAACACTTCCAACACTTCGCTGTGTGTCCCGATTCCCGTGTCCTCGACACCGGCTCGTATTTCTTGTGCACAGGTACACGTACTGTAGGTGATAGCAGCAAGGTAGGTGGGTGTCTTTCAAGGCTTGTTGTCGCACTCCCCTGATAGGAGGTAGAAGGATACCGTGGCTCACCGTTAAAACAAGATATTAAGCATGTTTAAGTGTAATGTAAATAGAAAACGCCATGGCCACATTTCTTCGTATCTCTCTCAGACAAGATTAATTGCATAGTCGCTCCCCCATGCACGACGGCGTTAATGGGGATTATATTGAGGCATTCAAGTTGTCAAGTTCGTACTCCGCGCCCGAACTAGCCTAGTACCGCCGGTAGCGCCCTTTTGAGACTCCCACATCATGTAAGGACGATCGTGATGCTTGATTCAATCGCTGTTAGCTTTAAAAAAGAAACGGTGTACAAGGCCCAAATAGGTAGTATCCCTAGAGGGCCTCGTAAAGGACAATGAAACGATGGCAAGATGGTGATAAAGTGCTTTTCCACTGTTTCGGTCTTACACTATACTACACTATCTATCGATGGGCCTGGGCTGGTCCAAAGTGCTAGGTACCTTGGTTAGTGTAGTGGTGTCCACAGAAGGGGCAGTAGTGTACACACTAGAAGTCATCTACACTTGTGTACCATGTACAGAACTATGTACAGAACTGCTGTATAGGGGCTTTGCGGGTCCATCCTATTAGGTACCCTATCACAGGCCCAACCCACCGCTGGCGCATCACAGGTCCCGGTGCCAGCGGCCCACCCACACTTCATCAAAAAAAGAAGTGCAAAGCAGCGGCGCAAAGCACCAGCGTGAAGCAGGTCCGCAATGCTGCAAGGTTACAAGGTTGCAAGGTTGCGAGGTTGCAAGGTTGCGAGGTTGCATCGGTACCTTGAAAGTGGCTACCCAAACCCATGTTGGCTCTTTCATGCTGTGTGTCTGTTATATAAGTCGGCTTCTCGATGGGTTCCTTTGCTGCTCTTCTCTCTCTTCTCCCACCACCCACACCCACACTCCTTCAGTGCAACAACCCTGACTTTATAGTCAATTTCATTCGTTAACAGCATCACTACCTACTCACCACCTATAATCCTCGACTAATCGACTCACCCGAGTTTTTTAATCAACCTCGCAAATCAGTCAAGATGAAGTTCGCTATTGCTGCTGCCCTCATCGCCGGCGCTTCCGCCGCTAGCTACCCTGCCTACTCGGCTGCCGCCAATGTGACCTACACCACCAAGGTCGTCACCGCCTACGAGACTTACTGCCCTGGTCCTACCCAGATCACCTACGGCACCAACACCTACACCGTCACTGAGGTATGCGATAAACATGAATCCGGGGAGCCTGGTCGTCCATTTAGTTCTAGTCTGCGCTATTGAATATGAAACGCATGGGTGCTCCCGACGGGACAAATGGGCACCTCGCTTTTGGCTTTGATACGACTTGCGAATAAAAGACTAATACGATATATAGGCCACCACCCTGACCATCACTGACTGCCCCTGCACTGTCAGCGTGCCTGTCTACACCACCTCTTCCGTTGCCTGCTCCACCTGGTAAGACACTAGAGCTCATCTTGATAATAATAACATATGCTAATTCTTCGACTTGTAGCAGCGCCGCTTCTAGCAGCACCTACGTTCCTGTTTACCCTACTCTCAGCGTTCCCAGCGGCCCTGTCTACCCGTCCGCCAACACCACCGCTGTTGTCCCGGCCACTACCCCTGAGGTTCCCGCTACCGGTGGTGTCTACCCCAGCACCACTCCTAGCTCCACCCCTATCCCCACCGGTGGTGCTGGCAAGGTTGCTACCCTCTCCGGCGCTGCTCTCGCTGGTCTCATGGGTCTTGTTGCCTTCGCTCTCTAAATGTAGAGCTCCTAGTTTCATCTTCGCGTCGATGACCTACGATTCTCTTATGAACCGATAATACCTAATCGTGGGGGGATGGTAGACAATACCCAATTGGAAAGCAAAAGATCACGACGGGAAGCCAGCTAGAGTTAATTTGGAAGTGGAGTTCTCAATAGACTGGGAGGGATTTTAGCATGGCATACGGTATTTTCGTATCACTTTATGATATGCCTGTAAAAACTTTCTGATTCTTGTACTTTCTTGTCTCGGTGTTTAGGACAAAGACAATCACAGAGGATACACGATGGACGGTGTGTGCGGTGTCAAACACGAGTTGGGAATGGGATACCCTAATTGGAATTCTTGAATATTTAAGTTACCTTCGCCTCACTTGAGCAGACCAAAGGCTTCAAATCGGCTTTCGAGGACCCATGGACAAATCTATATCCCATTTCTACTCGCGCCTCTTTTTTCATCTCCACTGAGCGGGAGTTTTCCTTCAATTCTTCACGCTTAACCCGCTAACTCGGTAGAAGTTGCTCGGTTTCTTGCACAATTTCGCGGAGCGTTTACATAATCGGGATAGAGCTCATAACTAATTTTACGAGTGGCGGGTATTTGTCCTGTCTCTCGATAAGCCTAGGTTTCTGTTCTCAGATTCTTGCGTGATACACCCTTAGTATAGCAGTGCAGGGGGAATGATAAAAGACTGGGAACCAAGTATCCTTTCGAAGCTCTTTTTGAGCTCTGTTTCTTGTGGTCGTGATACTCAGACTATTCAATCAATGTTAAGTTGACGCATATCGGGTACAATTTCGTTAATATTACGTGATTTTATGCTGAGATGACAACATACGTACATGCACGTGTGTCTTGCCTCCACCACATGCTACATACGTGGACAAGTTGATGCCAGTCTTATATTGGCGTGCTCGGCGATTTGGGCTGACGCGGTGGATAGACATTGATTCATTGATTCCATGTATGTTGCTGTCAATGGCCACCTACAACATCTGCTAATTACTCTGAGACCATGGTCTGAGTAGTCTTGCACGCCGTGTTGGACGTGAAATTATCCCCACCGTGATATTGGATCAGCGACCTATCTCTATCTATCTCTATCTGTATACATTTTGCACAATAGGTACTGTGCAGTACCGTCTAGGAAGTGCAGTACCTATATCTATGGGCGGTCGGTCGTACGATCTACTGCTGATCGACTGACGATCCGGGTTCTACCGAGCTGGTACAGGCCGCGGCGGAAGGTTTTCTATCTCAGCTTACACTCACTCTTCTGACCTTCAACAGCCTGCGTTTTATCGGATTTTAATATACTATTGGTATAGTACATATGTTGGGTAGTATGTTAATACTCACTTAATGAGGATGGACGGCGTCTCTCATCTGATAGGGACTAGTTGCGACATGTCGCAACATGTGTTTGTGCTAGACATAATACATGCGTTCTTGTCGCGGAACAGATCCGCCGCACTGCCGCCGATCTACTAGCAAAACAGAACCTTGTCCATTATATTCCGTGAATGTCGTAGTGTTCAATCTGGACTGCAATGACCAGTCATTATCGTCTTTTCTACCCCGGCCTACCCCAGCATACTACTAGGGACGAGGTTTCTACGAGAGAGATGTATACGTATTCCACACTCTGTTGATACTAACTAGGTATTGCAATAAGAAAGATCTACAGGCACGAACGTCGCACAAGGCGCAACGTGTCTCCACGCCACGCGGCCTGTCCCATGTATAGCGCACTGAAAACGCATACAGGCCACATGTCCGAGACATGTGCCCAGCGAACGTTATACGTGGTTCCTACATCGTGGCTGCGCCATCACGCACGCCATAGGGGCGTATACACTACCATTCGCACTATCCCGCACAATGTCTCGGAACTTTCACAACCATAACTCCTGTCGGTCTGGCGCTAATCCTTAGATCTTGTCTCAGGAGCCGCGACTAGGAGTTCAGTTCATGGAATCTTAGTCATCAGTGAATTACCAGCCACCCCCTTCGAGTTGCAGAGTGAGGGTTGTTTTTCATGTGTTTAAGCGCAGCGTAGACCTGATCTCTTGGGCAAAATCGTGAATCAGCATCCCCAATGATGTCCTAGAGTTCTACACTAGAGTGAGGACGAGGTAATTTTAGGTGAATACGTTAATTAGTAGGGGGAGGGGGGGTTGTGTGCTTGTTGGGGTGTTCGAGGTCTTTTTACAATTAATCTGTATTGATATCTACCACGACGTGACCTTATCGTCTGATATGACGATACTCGAAAGAGACCACCGTGGTTCTACGGCCATCTGCCACCGAGTGTCACACCCTCTAGTCTAAAACTAATAAGGTGTTGTACGTAAGCGAGAGGCATCAGTTAGCGTTGGATTAGACTCCTTGCGAAATATTCTCACCGCTTTTGTTATTGTACAAAGGAAGATCTAGCAATCCTAGCAGTCTCTGCTAAGCTAGTGTATATAGCATCGGCCAAAAGACCCTGGTTCTGATATAGTTTCGTGGTAGGTGGTATGACTAATTATTATTTCACAAAGCATCAAGGCGTGTTATTTATGATAAAGAGTTTAACAGAAGCAGGTTTGTATCAACCTGACTCTCTGCTAGTGCTATTCATGTAATGGGCTAGACCGCCCGACTTTTCCGCAAACCAACCATCGGCAGTATTATCACAAATCGACACATCCCAGCCCCGCCGATGTTTCCAGACAGTTGTGAGTTTTGGTGGCCAATCTGCTTCAAAACCTACAACAGATAGGGGGAAAAACATCCGATGTTGTCCGGTAGTGGGATTGGGGCCGTATAGTACAGCCGTAAGAGAAGATTATAATTAAGCTCCAAGTAGTAAGGTTAAGTGTGGCGCAAGAAAGAGAAAACAGCGGTTATTTTTGTCATAGCTTGACCATTCACTGTAGAGCAGATGTTGGACAAGTACTAGCTACGTAATTTGGAATTATCGTGAGATATAGCATCGATTCTTCAGGTCTATGAGGTTCTACCGTTATAGAGAACTTCAACTATGGGTTCCGCCAGCTGCCGCAGTGCTCGATGAGAACCGTAGAGATATTGGCTCATGTTTATTTCCTTCTACAAAGCGTGATCCCCTCTTCGTGGATATCACGCAGGTCATCCAAACTGTTCTAGTTTCCCGAATTTCATGATCGGGGCGATTAGGATACTTGAGTACGTTCTCAACGCTGAGGATTCACGAGTGGCGACCTTACTAAGGTTTGAACATCTAATAAAGCTCCCTACTTTCAGTAAGCACATTCGACTTATTCTTGCATCCTCTAAACCATAATAACTAGACATTCCATATTTCCCGCCTTTCTAAATGCCTCAATACTGTCCCCAATTCCGTCCGAAATGTATATGGGTGAGAACTCTTATAAAGCCCCTTCTTTTCAAAATTTCTCCCTCGATCCCCAATCCTCTCACATATCACAAAACCAATCACATCTTTGATATATATCCCCATAGGCTTATCCATTCACGCCCATCCGTACCAAGATGTCTTCCTACCCTTTGGCCTTCACACCGTCGCGTGGCCCCCGACGCGTGATTATTCGTCCCACCTGGCAGCGGCCCCCTAACAGAATGCCTAGACTAAGAGTTTATCCGCCTACCGTCAACACCGTGTACTGGATCACACTCATAGTCGGACGCCTATTGTATCGGCTCCGTGTCTGTCGCCGAAGTCTAGCTGCCTGCCGCCTATACCAGCGATATATCCATCGACTGGTATCCCTTTTCCGGCGCGGAGTGCTCCTTATAA
This sequence comes from Xylaria sp. Z50, assembly GCA_037356035.1. Taxonomy (NCBI): domain Eukaryota; kingdom Fungi; phylum Ascomycota; class Sordariomycetes; order Xylariales; family Xylariaceae; genus Xylaria; species Xylaria sp. Z50. Next base: position 245,289 of record JBAWJU010000044.1, read on the forward strand.
ATTACGGTTCAACCGTCCGCTCAAGATTAAATTATATATTGACATGCCGAATCTGTGGCCACCGCATTATGCGACACTATGAGCTGGAGTATTGCTGGGCAAGAAGAAATGAAAACCTCTTCTTCTATTGAATCTGGCACGGCTCGAAATCACCCACAGGGCATTCAGATTGCTTTCCTTGAGTTTGCCGCTTTGCGTGGCTGGGATGCCTTACTTACCACGCAACCTTGTCTTCAGGCATCTTGTGGAGTTACCTACCTAGAGATATACGTTCTAAAATTTGAGTGGGGCTGGTGTAAAGACGCATGCACGATTGGAAATATCCACGGTGGAGAGAGAAATGGTATTCGGACTAAATATGAGGATGAGTTGTTCTACACTACTGTCTCTTCACTTCTGTTTACGTTTACGCGTGTACTATTACTACTTTGTCGCAAGTGAAACCAAATGACAAGTTGTGGTAGAATAGCACTGTAGCACTAAACCATTAATACACTGCTAAGAAATGAAGTATTACCAACTCAGAGACTTCATCATTTGAGGCCAATTATAGAGGACTGTGACACTAATGATACTCACTCCGTATGTTCTAGAGAGAGAAAAAGTGATCACAAGGTGCTATGCATAAACTTAAAAACCTAGATCTGGTGAGGAAAATGCGTAACGTGGGCGTTTACTCTATAGGTGAATAGTGTCAGAAATAGGTGGCAAGGATACAACCGATCCACACACCTATATAAACCCCTAACCTGCCGTTTATACTGTAGTATAACTTACCTTCTAATCTAACGGATTTACTACACCAAGTACTATCTTTGACAAATAGTGCCAACAAGTTGTTTGTTTCCCAATGTCACAACTCCATAACATAAAACAAAGGAAGTTCTTGTATATAGTAAATAGATGGCCACGAGGTTTTCAACACCCTCGTGCATCAACAAATGTCATATCATACCCCTATACTAGTAGTCCTGACACCCAACTTATGATCTATTTCTCTGTCTATAAGTTCGATTACCGTCACATCTTCTAAGCTAAAATAATAAATAAATAAAAAGCTAAAGCAAAAGTTGCGATAGATGTAGGTGGCTTGGTACCCACCTATCCCGCCGTATGTTATATAGACCACAGTAGATAACCAGACCGTCACCTTGGTTATTCCACATTCCTTTTGAGAAATATAGCTAATTCAGTGTGGGGACTGTGCTATATTATCTCACTAGTTAAGTGACCAGCAAAGTGATTGTTAAGGTTTCCTATAATGAGGGAAAACTTGTTAAAATAGCATATCCTGATTTAATACTCCCTGAGGATAAAACATTCTACTAATTATGGAATAACCTATAGAAATTGCTTGCTAACTCCTGTTATGCAGTGAAACATGACGTTGCATTTTATATCCTTCGCTGCTTTTTTAGCCTCAGCCGGGAGAGCTTGTTGTATGTAGCCTGCCTATAAAATGTGCAAATAAGGGTTACCTGGAAAGGAATTAAAGCGCTTGATTTTATTGAAAAGATGAATAGGATAACATGGGTCATGAACATGCCATTCTGTTCCTCCCTTTTACGTACGACCAATACCCTCTAGAGAACTCGGGTTCCCGTCTGCTCCCCTATACATAAGCCGGAGAGGGGAAAGAGGGGACGAAGACGCTCAGGTAACTAACTAAACAAAGCTTTAACTAAATTGTCAGGACTGCTAGTATAGGGATATGATATGACATTTGTTGATGCACGAGGGTGTTAAAAACCTTGTGACCATTTATTTACTATATACAAGAACTTCTTTTGTTTTATGCCATGGAGTTGTGACATAAATAATTAAATAATTTCTAGCATATATGGAAGCATCAAGGACTAAATCCTAGATGAACTAATGCGAAAACCAATAGCGCTTTTAGGAATCGAACCCAACTCGACTTATACCACTATTGGTAGATGTCCTAACCTCCGAAAGTGGAGTTCCCTACACTACCTCAATAAAGACTTGCAGGTGGCCCTTGTCTCATAAAATCTAGATTGTGGCAATTACTATGTCATCTAGTTCTAGTCATCCCAACTAGATCCCTGATGAGGAGGGTGCTGCTTGATCTCCGACCATTTCGATGTTTCACACCTAGAACAATTGGCAGAACTGATAGATCTACGAAGCATTGGCAAGATAGAACGCGCCGGCGGACGAGCTGCTTTGGTCGGGGAAGCCGGCATCGATTTGATATAGGAATTGCCGGCCTGTCCACGTGCCGGAAGCATCTACGGGCTCGGCCTTCCAGGTGAATTTTCCGCCCGCAGCCGAGGAGGGGTCTAATTGATAGGTTAAAAATAGTTCAATCGCGGGGTATAGGCGGGGGATTTCGTCGACTTACCTGCTAGAACGATTGACGCACTATCGTATACAGGCAGTTGCCCAAAGGGGCCTGGTGTGTAGTATTTCGGGGTCACATTGAAAGCGAGAACCGATAGGGTGAATGGGCCGGTGTAGTCCTTGGCCGTCCACTCTAGAAAGATTTCAGAACCGATTGTAACGTCGGTTGGGATGGTGGTATTTACCCAATGGAAACCGGTAATATCGGCCTTGACTAGAGCAATGACACCGAGGAAGGCGGGAATCGGGAATACTTTCATTATGGCGACTGATTAATACTTGTTGGTTGTGCGAGGCTATGTACTTGGATGGTTAGAAGATGATATTGATGCTCAAGGAGAAAGAAGCGCTCTTAAATAGTCATGAAGCGTTCTAAGCACCTGACGATATGAGGCACCTGGCAGCGATGTTTTTACTATAAGCTGTCGCATCCAATGCTGGTTCATGGTGCAGTCATCTTGTTGTCTGTATACTCCTCGCATATGGCTTACTAGTCTAAATACCCTAGATTTCCTTGCCTTCAAGCATAAGAGGCAGGTTTTGAATACGACTTCACTCGAGTCGAAGCCAAGAAAATACTCATCAAGCTAATAAAAAGGTAGCGGTCAGCGCTTACAAATGCTAGAAGAACTTTAGACATAACTTGATCATGGTAACAAAGACTGTGACAGGTGAGGATAAATGCCACAGTCTGGTCGTTGAAGGTGCCAAGAAAGACTTCCTCGCTCATTTGCAACACGACGCAGTGTTATCGCATCCTCGCATTTTCGCATCTTCGCATCCTCGGTAAGGCTTAACCACTTTTAGCTACCTACTGCGACTTACACCTTAGACCAAGTTCTCTCCCAGGACGAAAACTACGACCATACACATTAAACCATTGCGAACTCAGCATAGAGTTTCGAGCTTTGATATAAGTTAATATTTGGGGGCTGGCTTCTCAGTCTTGAAAGTTGTTCTAGTTAATTGTAAGAAAGCGTAAGTCATGCCATATTGAGATGAACTAGGTGGTTGTAGTGTAGCAAAAACGGCGCAGAAAACCAAATGCTGTTTTATATTCCTATGTTATGTGTTTTAAGTTAGCGTATTATGGTTTTTTATTGTCCTTTTTTTCTTTTACACCTCGTTTAGGGAAGTGATTAAACTAATAATTATATGGTTTATAGGAACTGTGTAGACAGTATGATATCCTAGAACTGTGAGATTAGGTTATCGGGAGGGTTTGCGCAAGAAACATCGCGCTCGGTTCGTTTATCCTGTAACGGCGTCCCTCACCGCAGATTTCACCGCAAACTGCGCTGCCTTTCTAGCCCGGCCGCACTATCTAAGCCGGCCATATGTGGTTACAAGGGTCATTACGCCAGGTTGTTAGAGCACTTATCATTGGAGAGACGATTGGAGGATGAAACTCGAGGGTGGCACGTGGGTTGGGCAATATTGAGTTGCACGTTGACCCCTTCTGGGGACATATGAGAGAATTCGGATACGCTGTGTTCACGGTTTGTTGGGAGAGTAAATTTCCTGGTAACTACGAATGAAAAGCAATGGTAAGACTATGGCGAGGTAAAATTGTCAGATACGGGACGCTTAGCAGGGAGTTGGGATCTTGGATAACCTTTGGTGGTTGAATGTGGATGTGATGGTAAGGGGTGGGTTTACCCTATATGTCAATTAACCAGTGAATATTAGGAGCCTACAGATTCGTGCTTAGAGGCACCCTGGCGAGCGGGCTTCTATAGCTTCGGCAAGGGAAGTTCGCTGTGATCGAAAAGGCCGAAACACAGTATGAGTAATTTTGTTCCCTTCTCACTTTAAGATGGTGATATGGACATCCACGATACCACGGGGAGAGGTGAGTCACTTCATAAAGAATCGCCCAGCACAGAACTAAGTCCCGGGGTTCAAGATTCGGATAGTTCCAGGGTTTCGTTCAGAATCAATATGTCAATTTGCGCCAACCATGTATGAACCGATCAAGGAGTCATGATTCAACGCCCATCTGATGGCCAGTCTAATCCCATGATCTGCATCATTTTGTCGTGTTCCCTCGAAAGGTATGGTATTGACCTAACAGCTAATCCCCAGGCATTCGACGGTGCGGTATCCGACTCAGATAGCACAGATCATGGCTGGTCGGGGAAGTCCGTAAAATACGCCGAAATTCCATTGCAAAGTTTTCCACCGATCGCTGATCTCCAACCCCGTTTATCGCAGGCGTCTTGCCTCTCTCTCGGATTCAAGTAGGCATAGGATGTCGTCCTCACGAACTATACAGAGAAGGACGTACGTTAGTATTCATATTCCTTCTACTGACTGGAGAGAGCGTGGGAGGACGTGTGGTCCAGCTGTATAAGGTATAAATAAAATGAGGCAGGCGACATACCGGGTCCCTTGACGTTTCGGATGATTGAACGGGTCTGATCCTCGAGGAACTCGACGCGAACCTGGGTGACACCACCACGAGAGCCTGTAGACAGACGAATTTGTTAGCCTCCTCGCCTCTCTGTATCCCTCTCTTTCTCTTCCAGGTCCTTCAAATTCGGGGGTGTTGGTTCTTCGTACCGGTTCGGCCCAGGACACGGGTGACCTTGACGAGCTTGACGGGTTGCTTATCCATTTTCGCACTTGAGTTTTAGCGGATTAGGAGTGTGATGGATTGGGTCTTTTCGGCGGCGAGGAGAGCGGTTGGTGACTGGCAGTGGGCAATGTGGTGGTTGATTGAAGAAATCCGTAGACACCCCACGATACAATGAGTGGACCCTGGCTTCGCTGCGAAAATAATTTTGGTGCGCACCAATTTCTAGACTGGCCGGGGACTTACCGGGTTGGCGAGGCTCTATGCGATTTGATTGGTTGAGCGGAACTACCTTTTTTCCTTTCCTTATCATTTTATCTGGTTATCTTATCAGCTATAAAGTGGTCCTAAGATAAGCTCGGACCATATAAAATGGAGCACTCTCCACCTTGCCGGCATATCTTATCTATACCCACTGGCTGACGCGAGCTTTTCTGGGGTCTGCATGTCTCGCAAGGGTCAAACATAGGTAGGTTACCATTCCTTTGGTGCATACCGAGTCTGACCGAGGTCACAACCTTGGTTCAATCAGATTACTAGTAGGTTGCGAGATGATCAAATGCCCAATCGGCTATGTCTCAGTAGGGATCGGATGGCCAACTACTGTATTTCATACTGTAAGTGCTATGTAGTAACTGACGGGCTGCCTATTCGTCTGTGGTGATGTAGCTTGATGTAGTATACAAAGAGGAGAAGCTCCTCTACTCTCATGTTATTCACGGACTAATCTTATCAAAAATCCAACTCTGTCTCCATCTCTCTGCATTACTAAGTTGACACACGTTTATGCTAGAGAGGAAGTTATCAAGGACATGCCACTCATTTAAGTGAATTGGTTCCGCTTCAGCGTTACATCGCATACTGTACTTAGACATGCGGAGAAGGGCACGGGTGATTTACACGGTACGGGAGATCTAGATCATTGATGATCACTGATAACATATAAAAGACGGATGGCCTGCCAGACCTGAGGTTAATATTCCTGTATTTATTTTAATTTTCTTACAATTTAATCGACCTCTCATTGTAAAGTCCTTTGTGAAAATGGCGACGGATCAAGATACGAAGTCATTAGACCAAGGCTCTGCCGAAAAGGCGGTAGACATAAGCCGTGAATCTGATGTCGGGATTGAGCGCATACCGAAGCATGTAGTCGATAACGACCCGGATGAGGCATTGAAGCTTGTAGCTGCCCAGTATGTATTCCGAAGTCATCCATACCCTATTTTGACACTCCTGAGATTCTTTCCTAGGGGGTTGCTATCCGTAGCAATGACTAACTACTTCCTCCGAATATTAGTGCGGGGGAGACGATTATACTAGAACCAGAAGAACAGAAGAAGTTGCTGAGAAAAATCGATCGCCATATGATGCCTTTCTTATGCGTTGTGTACGGCCTGAACTACCTCGACAAGACGACATTATCCTACGCATCAGTAATGGGATTCAAGGTGAGCTATCTACTTTACACTGAATCTGTTTTATGACTAGATACTAATGGCTATTGAATCTAGACCGATCTTAATATAGGAGGTATGTCTGCTACCGTAATTTCAATCTTCAACCCCAAAATATTCTGACGATATATGACTCTTAGTATCCCAATATAACTGGGTTGCATCGATATTCTATTTCGGATATCTTGTGTGGGAATGGCCAACCAATTGGCTTCTGCAACGGCTCCCGTTGGCTAAATATTCTGCATTTAATGTGATACTTTGGGGCTTGATCCTCGCTGTCACGGCTGCCGTAAAGGTATCACACATCTGTAATACTATGATGATGGACAATGCTAATTGACATGGCCCAGAACCTCGGAGGCGCTCTCGCCGTACGCTTCTTCCTCGGTGCCGCCGAGGCTGCAGTGAGCCCGGGCTTCGTCTTATTTACTTCACAATGGTATACAAAGCCTGAACAGGGCACTCGAGTGTCCTGGTGGTTCAGCTTCAACGGGTGGGGCCAAATAGTAGGCGGCGTTGTCGCATATGGCATTGCGACAGCGCATGATTCTCTGTTGATCAAAGGATGGCAATTGATCTTCCTCGTCTTCGGATTGTTTACTGCCCTGATGGGTGTTTTCTTTCTATATTGGATGCCCGACTCTCAGCTGAATGCGCGCTTCCTAACCGAGCATGAACGCCTCATGGCTGTTGAGCGTATACGTGTGAATCAACAGGGCGTGGGCAATAAGCACTTTAAATGGTACCAGTGCAAGGAAGCGCTCACTGATCCCATGATTTGGGCTTTCGCGCTCTTTTCCTTATTTGGAAACATCCCAAACGGTAAGCACCTTTCTCTCTATATGTTGCATTACTCGCCTAATCAAGATTTTGGTAGGCGGCATAACGAACTATTTCTCGCAACTAATCGTCGCCTTCGGGTTTACCCCAAATCAGTCATTGCTGCTGGGTGCCCCAGGTGGGGCCATTCAGATCATAACCTTGATTACCTTCGGACATCTCGGGCGTAAATTCAACAACCGTATCGTGAGTTTTGATATCAGCACAGTAATAGGGATCCAACAACTCACAAAGATATAGCTAATTAACTCTGCCGGCCCTCTGCTTGCGATTCTAGGATTGTTCCTGATCCGATTCCTCCCTATCGAAAATAGGGGCGGACGACTCGCAGGATATTATTTATATTCGTCCGGATCCACGGGATTCGTGTGCGTCCTCAGTCTCATCTCCTCCAACATAGCGGGGTGGACAAAGAAGACTACGGCTGCAGCAATGTACCTCATTGCGTATTGTGTTGGTAACGTAAGCAGCAAGCCCCTTAGAAAGCCTGTGTTGCAGCGCCAACGGGATACTAATAAATGGTAGATTATTGGTCCTCAGGTCTTCCAGTCAGGCGACGCACCCGCGTATCACACCGCCATTACAGTCGTCCTAGTATCATTTATTATAGCGTATCTCCATATGGTGTTTATCTACTTCTGGTGTAGACGGCAGAATAGCATAAATGCTTCTATTCGAGCGGCCCCTGGTTATACCAAGGTCGAAGGCCAGGAGTTCATGGACCTCACGGATCGCGAAAACCCCGAGTTCGTATATGCATTATGATCCTTAAATCATATCACATCTAGTAGGTATTACAGGGCCGGGTTTGCTACACGACTTTATGCTCTAATACATCATGTTTAAGTACTTAATTCATTATAGCTATTTCCATATAGTGCGACTTATTCAAATCAATTCTCTATCTTTCTCTCTATATAAATAGATCTATCATCAACCCCGTCTAAAAGATGCCGCATGCCAATTTATCTATCGAAAAAAAAAAAAATCTAAAAAAATCTAAGGATGCAATCAAGCCCCCACGTCTATCAATATCTGCCATACCCCCAAAGCCATGATAACCCAATAGCAAAGGACACATAATCTCTCAGCCTTTCCTCATCGAATGTCGTATCTAATCTCCTCCCTCACCTTCTTCGCAATAACCAAGGCCTCCTGCCTAGAAGTCCTCGAAAAGACGTTTATGTACGCCACGAATGTATTCCTCCCCTCGCTCGGATGCGGGATTTTTTCACCTCTCTTCAACAAGCACCCATACCTTCCAAGGTGCTCTTTGAGATCCGGGTGGCGCTCCAGCAGCTCAGCGCAAACATCGTCGGAATCAAAGATGCCCTCGCAGCTCCGGTCGAACTCGGCGCGGATCATGACGAGCACGGTGTGGCTCTGCGCGCCGTTCGCGAAGGGCTGGCACAGAGCAGCCGCGCGCGCTTGATCGCCCACGCGCAGAAGCAGCGACACGCCCCAGTAGTCGATGCCGTACACGGACCCCGGGGTCTGGGAGGCGAACAGTCCCGGCGGGCGCGGGTTCACTTCTATGATCCAGGGCGTCGGCGTGTCTTCCGCCACGCCCCTCTCGCGCAAGTCCACGACGCCGTCCACGGACTGATAGCTGCGCTTCGACTGCGCGATGCGCGCCTCGACATGCATGACACCGTTCCTGAACCCGAGGCTCTGAAGGGTATTTTTCACAGCGTCCCGCAGGGCCTGGAGCTCGTCTTCAGGCAACGCGGATGGAAAGACCATGTTTGTCTCCTGGAAATTCCTGCGATGGTCCGGCGCGACGGCCTTGGTGTCCGCGGCACTATCGCCCACGTCGGCGCCCTTGGGGAAGTCGTCGCAGATCTCGCTGAACAGGACCTCGCCGTCGACAAACACCATGTTGACGTCGACCTCGGGGCCCTCGCAGTACCTCTCCACCAGCACCCTGTCGCCGACCTCGCTCCTGCTGCGTCCGGATTTCCGCGCCGCCGATATGGCGTCCTCGAGCTCGGAGGCGTCGTCCACACGCGTGACGCCCTCGGAGTTGAGCCCGAAGGACGGCTTGACGATGAGCGGGAACCCGAGCTGGTTCCCCGGCGCCGCGACCAGCTTCATCACGTCCTCGGCGGTGGAGGCGAGGAACGCAGGCCTGTTCTGGAATAGGCCTAGTTTGTACTTATTCGTGGCTCTTTCGAAGGCGGAAGGGAGTTCATGGGGGAGCCCAAGGCGCTCGGCGGCAACGCTGATAGGGACTTGGAGGGCCTCGATAAAAGTGGCCAGGCCGTCGATTTTCTTCCCCTTGTTATTTTCCCGGTACCCTTCGACGAGCTTCACCAGCTCATCCACGGATGGTTCCGCCCACCAGGATGCTGGAGTCGGCAGGAGGGCCTCGTACCATGAGCCGTAATTGCCTCGCGCAAGCCAGCCGTCTTCCTTGTCGATGAAGACAAGATCGATGCCCAGTGCCACGGCCGCACGGCGTGCGAACTGTGTCCACCCGCCGCCCTCCGGGTCTTGGTTGCTACTGCCTACGAGCACGAGGCGCTTGCGGGATATAGGCGTTGTTGAGATCCACGGGATAGAGAGCTTGTCTTTGAAGTCGGATTCTATTTCAGGGGGGAGACGGCCGGTAGCGCTTTCGGGACAGACGTTTGGGTTTAGTAGGGCCGCCCCGGCGGAGGCGTGGAAGATGTCGGGCAGCGAGATGGTATCGAGAGCAAGGGGCAAGCCGGGGAAGACTTGTAGCGGAGCCGCGAAAGATGCTGTGCTTTCGACCCAGAAGGCGTCGCGGAGACGATAAGACACGATATCGGACATGATGATGGTACCGCGCTGCAGCGGGATCACGAATCTCGCCGCAGCGGTTCCGGTTTGTGGGGTCTTCGCCAGGCATTCGTGGAGAAACCTGAAGGCGCTTTCTTGTGCGAGGGTCTCGGAAGTGAGAACACAGGTCTCATGTTGGCCTGTTTTGAGTAACGCTACACATGGCCCGGATATGTCGACACCTAAGGGCCGCGAGATGCCTAGTTTTGCCGAGAAGATGACGTCGATAGTCTGTACAGGCGTGCCCGGGCCAGAATGGGGGGTAACAGTCCGCGACGTTGACCACCTACACTCGGCGCCGAATTCTCGAGCGTCCTCTTCAACCACCAATTGGTTAGTACATGGCAAGTATAAACCTGGGACGGGGGGGTATCACTACTTACCCGTTCTCGCCCACAACGTGGTGGAGCGCATATCAGACATTTTGGTTTACAAAGAAAGGTAACTATCTAATTTATCCCTGAGATAATGACGATGAGATAAATAACTCTTGAGTCGATGGAGGAGAGGTTCCAATCCAAGAACTCTGCCCATAGCACGAATCGCCACGCCATTTTATATCCCTAATCTCTCGCAGCCTTCATCCCACATTCCCCGAGCTCGCATCGTATCTCCCTTCGTTCGGTCTAACTGTAGCAAACAAAATGCCTCGTCTGAGTGAGCTGATTACAGGAAAACAAATAGCCATGATGACCATTCACGTCCTCCCATCGCCCAAGCCGCACACCCACACTCCCCCGGCCGCACGAGTCGAGACTTTTCCCCAATCCTTTGTCTCTCGATGGTAGAGTAGGACGCTGGCCCATTACGCCGGCTGGCCTTCTCGTATCTTCCGTACCTAAACGCCGAGATGCCATGTCCCTTGCTTTCTCGGGCTACAACCCCTCTGCAGCACGCGCTCCGATGATTTGCAGGTTAATCTAGACTACCGTGGTACAAGATCGGCCATCAGGGTCGTTTAGTAATTCCCATGAGGGAGAGGCCATGGCCCAGACTAAGCAACGGCGAGAAGAAAGATCACTTCAGAACCAAACCCTCGGTATCCTGTTGTGCTACGGGACTACGCCATCTCCCCGACCCCCCTACCTGATACTAGGCCAGAGCTGGACATCTTGTAGGACTAATTTGCCCGAGCCCGCGCTTTAAATAGCCAGATACCGAGCTTCTGGAAGGAAAATTAAATAGATAAATATAACTAGTTATATAAAGTTAAAAAAATAAAATAAAAATAAAACCCAAGAAAAAACACTGCCCATTGCTAATAATAAGTCTCCTATTCCACGAATCTGCTTTTCCTTCCCGTAGAAGTGTGAATAGCCCACACCAAATTGCCCCAGGGGGAAGGGACGCAGTCAGTCAGTCACCTGATCAAAGGGACCCGCGTTAGGTAATTCATGATGATGACAACGGGGGGGTGTGAAAGGGCAAAGACAAGAGCGAGAGAGAAAGAGAGTGCGAGAGAATCCGTAGGGCTATGTGGCACCACGTATCTGCATTGGACTTTTTAGCGTGTAGGCACGTAAGGCTGAAAGAAAAAATACCCAGGAAAAAAAAAATCCGGCACAGCAAATTGTATACTTGTTGCCTGGGGGAACATCCTATTCCATCCTATTCTACCCACATGGTGGTTTAGTCGGTTGAGGGGGGGTTGGTGCAACGGCGAGAGCGCGCGTGCGCGTGTTTCATCCCGTCGTCGACGTTACACCCCGTTTCACGGAAAACAGAGAGAACAAAAGCATGTGCGCGTGTGAGTGTGTGTGTGTGTGAGCGTGGTTCTTTTTCCCGAAAGAGAAGTGCGCGAGATGACTAATATCCGAGCGGAATGCAACTCCCCGGACTGGGGCGGCTCCGAGCGTGGTTTTTTTTTTTTCGTCAACCGGTTGGTTCGTTTATTAGTCAGTTAGTTGCATTGTTGGCTGGTTGGCTGCCTCAGTTCTTGGATGACTTTCGGACTGTCGTAATGTCCACTAAGTCCGATGTGTAGCGGAATCACATGCGTCGCGCGCAAACCAACGTGATGACTGCCTCGAGGCCTGGATCACCGCCTTTCCTCGCGAACAATGGCGGGTCCGACGCATTCGAGTTCGGCATGGTGAGAGGGGGGAAGGGGGGATGACGGCGGTAGTCAGCTTAGATGTGAACTGCTCGCTTTCCGTGTGTGGTCACGGCGCAAAAAGGTCATCGTAATCATCATCATCATACTATGTTTTTTTCTATGGCTGGCAACCGGGAGTTACCCGACATTGGTTACACATAGTAGTTTCAATCGCCTTTCTCTTGCTTCGTGTTACACTCTGATCCCGCGATCTGTCAGACTTACCGCCTTGTGGCAACCCACTCAGGGAACACAGCCGAGGGTCTATGGTGATACCCGTGTCGCACAAGGTGCGACTATTAACCAAACCTATGCTGACCGCGCAGCATATACGCCGTACGACCTGTCCTAGCCTTTGTCTCTACTCATCTAACCCGCCACTCTACCTAGGAAATCGAACCATTTGGTATGTGAAAATCATAATGACGTTTGAGGGAATGGCGGCTTTAATTCCGGCCGATGCGTGCATATCATAAATGAGATACCTTGCGCGGATCACGCACAAGGCTCGCGGGAAACCCCGGCCTGAGGCCCCCAAACAGGCCACGAGTCGGGTGCTTTCCGGAGGACGGAAAGTCCTTCGGCTTTTTGAATAGGAGGGGCGGAATGGAGGCGCGCGTAAGACTATAGCTTCGCCCTTGCCTCGATAGCTTTGTGCGCGGCTCCTCTATGTTGAAAGTATTCGGCGACTTTCTCCCTCGCCACGTCAATGACGGATGAATCCTCTATCGTGGCGGGATATTGGACTTCTTTCTCGTATTCCTCGTGCACGGCGTTTTCTACGAGCTCTCTCAAGACTCTTCGTAGTGTCTTTCCTGAGCGTGTCTTAGGAATCATCCCCTTGCCTTGAATGATCCCGCCTAGGGTGGCTATGCCGCCAATTTGCTTTCGCACCCGCTGCTGTATCTCCTTGGAGAGCTGCGCGTCGGGTATCGCTGATGTTGGGTGGTCTGGGATGGAGAGAGTGATGAAGGCAAAGGGAAGTTGCCCTTTCAGTGAGTCTGGAATCCCAACTACGCTCGCCTCGGCTATGAGAGGATGAGTCGTGATGGCTTGTTCGATAGATCCTGCGAGTCTCCTAGTTAGATTTGTCAAGTTGCTCGGTATCATGGCAATAGAGATGATGCAGCATACCGGTTGAGAGCCGATGACCTGCCGTATTAATCAAGTCATCGCTTCGGCTCATGATACTGATGTAACCTTCAGCGTCGATTATACCAGTATCTAAATGTGGACTAACAGTCAGAGCCATGATATATGCTAAAAGACTTGCTCTTTGTCGACTTACCGCCCGTGTCGATCCATTTCCCGTCAAATCGCTTCAGATAACTTCTGTAGAACCTCTCCTCATCATTCCACAACGTCGCGAAGCCGGTCGGGGCAAGAGGTATTCCGAGGACAATGTTCCCCATCTTGCCAGGCTTTACTTCGACGCCGTTGTCGTCTACGCATCGGACATCGAACCCCGGCATAGCCTTACCAGCACTCCCTGGCTTAATCTGCGGCAGTTGGGGATGTTTCCTGGGATGCTTTCTGTCATGACCTGCGTGTGGCACTAGGCTGATCCCTGAGATGGGTGAACCCGACTCAGAGGACCACCAATTATCGATGATCAAGGCACCGGGTGCCCCATACTTTCCGATCAGATCCTGATACATCATGATGATCGAAGGCTCGGACCGTTCGCCTGCTAAAAATATCGCTTTGAGGCTTTTCAATCCTCCCTGCTCCCCTATCCGCTTGAGATGTCTGTTTTCCGCATCGTCTCGCTTGATTGCCCGTAGAGCAGCTGTTTGTCCATTATCAATTTTGGACTTTGTGAAATCCTACTTCGGATGATTTTGCTTACTAGGAGCTGTAAAGAGAGCCGTGACCTTGTATTCCTGCACGATCCGCCAGAAAGCGGAGCTATCGGGGGTCCCGATGGGCTTGCCTTCGTAAAGGACCGTCGCAGCTCCAGTGAGGAGCGGCGCATAAATGATGTACGAATGTCCAACGACCCAACCGATATCGCTGTATCGTTTCAGAATGGCGTAGGCCTAGGATTCGTTGGTGTAAGGGATTCACCTTACCTGGCTGTGAAGATGACGTCTCCAGGTCCATGTACTCCAAACAGGTAGCTTATTGACAGATGCAAGCCTACGGCGTGCCCCCCAGCAAAGCGCACCACTCCTTTCGGTGAGCCTGTTGTGCCACTAAGAAAATGGAATCATTCAGCTGGGTCGGGGTCGGATGCCGGGTGTTCCGAGATTGTTAATCGCTGATTTTGCTTACTTACCTGGTGTAAATGATATATACCCCTTCACTCGCTCCTACGGGCACGCACGCAGCCTTGACATTCCTCGCCCTGCAGCTACGCACCATTTTAAACCAATTCCGCTCTCCGCCCGATTTATTCAAGTCATCCCACCTCAGCTCGTTCCGCTGCCAGACAATGACGCGCCCTGGCTTGTGACTCGACAACCGGATCGCCTCGTGGATGAACGGCTTATAGCTTATTGGTGGCTTGTTTCCCTCAATGCCACATGACGCCGTGAGGATGGCGACGGGGTGCGACGCATCAATGCGCTGGGCTAGAGACGCAGGCGCAAAGCCACCAAACACTACGGCATGAATTGCGCCTAGACGATTGATAGCAAGAATGCCGATGAGCGCTGCGGGGATCATGGGCACTTGAATACAGTGAGTTTAATATGATTGATTGATTTAATCAATTGAAGTGAACCCCGCAGACAAAAGCCTCTGAAACATGATCAAGGAAACGGGCGGACAGACAGACGGATGAATTGTTAGATAGATGAATAGTTATTTTACTATGATTAAAAAAAAGTCCTACTTACTGTAAACCAATACCGTATCTCCCCTCTTAACCCCTTCCTCCCGCAGCGCACCGGCCATAGTCTCGACCTCATCCAGCAGCTGCGCGTACGTGAGCGTCTGCTTGGCGCCCGTGACGGGACTGTCCCAGTAGATAGCGGGTTTGTCGCCGTTGCCGGCCAGCACGTGGCGGTCGACGCAATTGAAGCACGTCGAGATCTCGCCGCCGTCGAACCAGCGCCAGTGCGGGTGCTCGACGCCGCTGCCGCTATCCAGCTTCTTGGTCGTCTTGGTCAGCGCCGCCGTGGGCGGCTTGTGCCAGTGTAGAAGAGCCGCCTGCGCGGACCAGAAGGCTTCCGGGTCCTTAAGCGAGTGCGCGTGCACTTCGTCCTGTATGTAATTCGGCATCGCTTCTGCTGTTTTGGGAAGGAGGTAGATAGATAGACAGGGATTGGGCGGATGGATGGGATGGAATGAGATCGAGTTTAATTACGCTGAAGCTGAAATGAGGGGGCTTGCAGGTGGTCTGTGTTAGTGATGAACTGGAGCGGTGAGGGTAGATTGATGAGTGATAGCCAGATCTAACTCTCTGTTCTCGTTCGTTGATGGCAATGATATGATGAGAAGCTCAATGGTTAGCCGTTTGTGCTGAGCTACCTAGGTATGTAGTCTTCGTCTAATTCAGCACTTCGCATGTAGATAACGCCTATTCGTACGTTCCGGGTCCGATTCGATGAGTACTTCCCGAGCTCGCCTCGAGAAATACTTCCTCGGAAGCGACCGAATATGTCAATTTCTCACAAAACCCAAAACGCTCGGCTCAAAAACACAAAGCAACGTCGAACGAGGTAAGATAAAACAAGCTAGATAGTGTAAGCAGAGAGAGACAAACACCCCCCTAGCTTCCAGGATTAAGGTTGAATCATGGTAGTATTTATATGCGGTAACCCATGTCCCCGCATTATTCCCAGGAACCGGGGTTCAGTCGGGTCGGAAATTCTGGGGAACCCCAGATATTGCTCTATAGCGTGCCAGTCTAAAATTTCTGGATCAGCGTCAATCCGAGGTTCCTCGCCGAGGTTGGGGCGTCGCCGAATCCCATTCATCCGATTTGCAACCCTACTTCAACTTCATCATCTCCGTAAGGCTTTCGATAAGCCAATCCGTGTCCATCTTGGTCCCGACGGATTAGCGCGGTAGTACGTGCCTTTCGGCCGAGCGCGGTTAACAAGACCTTCAGACAGCATATCCGAATCGCTTTCCACCGCTCCGGCGTCGCTGGAAAGCTGCGGATGCTGGGATTGATAAGGAATCAGGGTATCACCGGCACTGCAACTATAAGTAAGACTAGCATTTGAAGCTTCCCGTCTGTTACCTCGAGACTGAGAGCTCCACAAGAACCGACAAATCACGCCGAGTCATATATTTACACTTTGGTTTGATATTGCTTTCATCACTAGTCACTACCTGCAAGTGCTGTTAGCTTGGATCAGCCCTGGCTCTCATCCAACGAGATCGGACGTCCATGGCTTATCTGATACTTCTGCCGACATCTCCCTCATCCCCATAACTGATAAGAGCTTCGGCAACTCCCATCCCTCATGTTGAACCGAATTGGCACTGATCGTAATAACAAATAAAACAGGTTGGATTGGTGGTATAATTGTCCCTACTCCTTAACGCCAGGTGCTGTGAGCCCGAATCTCCCAAATTGATCTTGCGTTGCCATCCCAAACTATCCGGTTCCAGGAATAACTCCCGGTGATGATATCGTCGCATTACTGCCCTCCATCAACCCGAGAGATCGTAGGTGGAACCGTACCCAGGCGAGCTCATCATGGGAGCCCGATATGCTGAGCTTTCCTTCCATTTAATCCGTCTTCCAATGACTTACCATACCGCCATCCGAATTTTCACTTCCGAGATACAGTTCAATGGCGTAAAGACCCATGGTCGCAGCGACGTTAATCCAACGCCAACTGTTACCCCCAGCGTCACCATCTCGTAGAGTCCACCCCTCGTTATCGCTAGCGGAGAAGTGCTGTAAGAGAAGACTCGTGTAGACAGCGATGAGAATAGAGGGCGAGAACCAAGACAAAACGCCCAGAATTTTGTTCGCCCCATCTGAATCATCCAGTGACGGCTCTTCCATGAGAGCTCTAGCACCAGACTCTCGCACTGCGGGAATAATACGGGTGGCACAGTAGAAGACGATTATTCGGTAGACCAAAGAGATCATGACCGAAGGCGCGATAGTTTGAAAGGCCGCATGAAGAAAACTCAGTGATGAATAGACGGCAGATGGTAGCGAGCCGAGTAAGTGAACAAAGGTCGAATAGCTTGCCATGATGATGGGCGGTAAAGGGGGGAATTCGGGCTGATTAGCAGCCTGCTCAAGTGCGGCTGCCTGGGCCTCGGGTGATTGATTGTAATCTGTAAATATTTGGTAGACGCAGAGAACGACGTAGGCGAAGAGCAACGAAGACTCGACGGGGTTTCCACGGCCGGTGCCGATGCCGATAGCGCACAAGAAGACGGCGGATGTGACAGTCACACCTATCAGGGTTGCATCGATGTTGCCGATGGTAGGGAAGAGGGCGACCCTCCAGAGGAAATATACAGCGCTCGCGATGATAGAGGCGGAGAATATAAGGAGGATGAGCTACGAAAGGAATGGTCAGTATTAAGGTTTTGAATATGACAAAACACGGGAGATAAACTTACGACCCATGTATCACTTCGCCCTCTGTTCACAAGCCATCTGGAAATCTGACCGGCGGCCTGAATAACGAGGAGAGTACAGAATCCCTCAGCTAACTGGAAGACGGGACTGGAATAGCTCAAAATCTTATCCCAGCTGCCGAGGGTGACGGATTCAACAAGACCCCCATTCCCAAAGATCCAGTCGGTCCAGGTGGTGTGTTTCCGGTGGCCGAATCCACTAATGGTCCTCGATACCCAGTCGGTGCTGCTTGCATCGACGGCGAAGTTGTGCAAGGACCAGATCAGAAGGGCCGGAATGACAACCCACTGAGAGGTCTGTAGCACCTTGGTCAAAGTCCAGCGCACGCGCGAGTTTTCGGGTGTGGCAAGCTTGGCGGCGCTATAGACGAAGTAGAAGCCAAATAACGCAAGGCTGTAGGCCAAGCCGGTATCACGTCCGCCTACATCGAAAGAGATAGGTATAGATAGGATTATAGTCAAGAGAAAGATGGAACTCGAGACGATGCGAAAGAACCACCACATGAGCGCGGTGATGGTGGCAGTTGCCGCGCCGGACGAGCGAGGCGGCTAACCGGGGCTTTGGATGGCTTTATCTCTGGAGTGAGAGACGAGAGGGGAGATCGTAACCGGTGCTCTCTTAGCTAGTGGCAATCGGACGAGAGCAACTCGGACGGCGATGGTTCGGGGAGACTAGAGTCGAAGGAGTTGTCGTTGACGTTGAGATTCAGGCATACGCGTCGAAGACGATGACTTAGGTATGGCGATGGCGTGACGACAGGTCAGGCAGTGGTGTATCTAGGTGGGTAGTGGCGCGTTCGAGGTGGGATGTCGGTAATCTCGAGATCAGGAAAGATAAGGTATTGAAAGGTCCGGTTAGGTTACGGTGGGAAAAAAAAGGAAAAAAGAAATAGGAAAAAAAAAATTAAGGTTGGCAGAAAGAAAGGGAGGGTCAAATGACAGAGCTTGTTTACTCGGCGGATGATTGATTGTCTTAGTTAGCCAAAGTAAAATGACAGCTGTCTGCTCGGAAAATACTGCGTCGACTATCTATGGAAGAAGGGATTCTATTCGAGGTCGGGTTAAATTTATTATTATTATGAGGTTAATGTGCCATCGATCCATCTACCTGTGCCCAGGCAGAGAGGAGGAGAGGCAGGGTGGGTAAGGTGGTGGGTAGGTATGGCGAGGAGGAGGAGGAGGTGGAGGAGGCAGGGTAGTAGGTACCTGGGTTTACCTCAGAGATGAGGTATGAGGCATGAAGTAGGTACTTGAAGTAGGTGCTCGAGGTACTTGAGGTAGCGTAGCTGGGGGATAGATGGGATGGGTGGGCAGAAGGAGGGTAGGAAATGATGTAGGTGGCAGTGGAAGTGATGCGGTGATGGATGTTGCCAGGTGGCTTATCGGCTGTTTTATCCAACGATATTAGCTTTGTGGTGTTCGAATCACATGCAATTATGGCCTGGACTAGATTTGACAGCTGTCAACCAGTTTGGCCGTTAAGGACGTTGCGGGCGTTTGTCGAGGGGTGAAAAAAAAGGAAGCAAAAACATTCACATTTGTGATGATGAAATCTTTTTAGGACTAGGGCAATGAAAGTCAAGTCACATCACATACATACTAATACTAATAATACTACGTACACTACCTCACTACAGGAGATACAACCAAGTGGATCTGATTTCCCCTTGGATTTCCTGCTGCTGTTATCGATGGTTGCGCGTGCATGGCGAATCTGGCATCATCAACGCAAGGTACGGATGTACAAGTACTATGTAGATGGTAGATAGCACCAAGTGAGCATGGCGCCGGAATTGGGAGGTTGTGCTGGGTCTTTCCGGACCGTTCATTGGACATGCCGGTGCAGCTGACCCACTTGAAGGCCTATAGCACCTACTAGTAGCCCCTCTATATACCCCTCCAGCTCCTTCGTTCGAATTCAGTTATCAGTTTACTCGTGAGTGTACTTGGGAATGCATGATCTGTGTAATGATCACATGGGGATGTCTCACCGTAGATCATGAAGTAGGCCAAGATAAGGCGATACAGTCCCTAGGTAGGTGATACCACTAGGCACGTAAGTGAGATTCTACTTCCGACATACTTGTAACTACAGAGACTCTTCTGCTGGGAGTGAATATACCTACCTACTAGTCATCTATTCATAGCTCATGCATGCATCACAGGGAGCCATGTGGGATAGCGATTCCTTCGAGTTCTCATCGGTATCCATCATGCAAACACTGGAGATGTTCTTGGTTAGATCCTACCTTAGCTAATACATATCCCCAGGGAATCCTGATGCTACTAACAAGCACCTAGGCATAGACGAATGACCAGTAACAAACCGCTGCAACAATAACAACAATCACGCACCACACAAAGCCTTGAAGCTTAGAGTAGAGTCTTAGTCGATTATCGTCATTCGTTTGGTTGATTTATTAAATAATGCTTTTCTTCAAAATTTGGTCGTGACCTGTCAATTTCAACAGCCTACTCATAAATTCTTCAAACATGGACAATCGGAGATAACGGATATTAGCAGTACACTGTCTCCGTTTGACCCCGTCGTTCATCGATGTGTCTCGGAATCTAGGGATATGATAGTAGATACTGAATTTCGGATCAAAGAAAGTCGATAAACCCTATTCGAGAGCTTCAGGCCGGAGCGCCGTCAATACAAGATGTCCTTCCACTTCGTGAATCAGTCCGATATTAATAAGAGGGAGAGGAAACTCATCCGAAGTCATGTCATGAAGGGAAAGAATCTCGGCAGGAAAATACAAAAGAGGGAAAAACGTTCCGAACAGAGAGCAAACGAGTCTATAATCATGGCTAGTAATCATGAAACCGCCCTAATCAGGACCTGGGCCGGAACGCAGTGTGATGGTCCTATTCTTGCGTTGACCCGCCACTTTGCCGATGATCTCGGCCTCCTATACTCCACGAATGGGATCACTCCCCAAATCAGGCTGCGCCTTCAGCAACGTAGGATACTTGATACACGCCTGTTCGCGAATAGCTACTAATTGGAACCTAGTGTGTTTTTACACTCTCGATATTATGTCACCTCCCGATTTCTGTCAGTCCACCGGGGTCATTGAGTGGCTCTGGTACCAGCTAGCTCTCCATAACAAAGCATGTAAGTCGTGGTAATAATTAGCCTCATCCCAGCTTGTTGGAATTAATTGGCGGTAGTAGATTTCCACTGCACGATAGCTATGGCGTCCGCGTGGGCCGCCTTTTTGACAGGGGATTCGTACCACTCTCCCGTCGCGTTAGGTCACATGTCTGAAGCATATCGCCTCGTAAATATACAACTCTCAAGTGAAGATGCCTTATCTGATACCACTGTGGCAGTGGTAGCGGCCATAAATATTTACGACAGGCTCTATGGGAACGCCCAGAAAGCCATGGTCCACCACAATGGACTTACAAATCTTATAGCGTTAAGGGGCGGTATCCGAGAGCTTGCAAAAAAGAATTTCGTCATAGCTGAGAAGGCATTTCGGTACGTTTTAGCTTCCTATAAGTAAGTATAGCAGTCGATGAAGTGCTGACACTGTCTTGGAGATCCGACATTGAGCTTGCGCTCCATTGTGGTTCAAGGCCAAAGTTCTCTTCAAAAGATGTGCCCCGTCATCTCATCCTCATAAATTCGAAGGATTGCCCAGAGGCCTATAACCCTCAAGAAGCTGAACTTACTACATCAATTCTGTACCTATCGGTGGGCCCAGAGCTCCGCGACGCGGTACTTGATTCTCTCCGCCTTTCATATGTCCTTGACCGCGCGAGCCGAAAGCGTAAGCTAGATCCGACCGTTTTTCAGACCACACTTATATACGTTGGCTACCGTCTGCTTGAGACAAAGCTTCTCCATCACGGTTTCAGGGTTGGCACTACCTTCGACATCCTGGTACAACTAGCCATGATAGGCTTTCAAAATACGTTCTGTTTCGGTATCGGCCGCAAACTTGTCATATTTCCTCTCCTAGTAGAACAATTCAGGTCAGTCGCTCGCACCATCAGCGAGAACAACAGACCTCGACAGATGGTCGTCTTTTGGGCATTGCTTATAGGGAAAGTCTCGTCACTCACGCTGGGCGAGGATTCCTGGCTTGTCCCGAAATTGAAGACATTCGCGAACGAGTTGGGGTTTCGTACTTGGCCTGAAGTAAGCAATGCACTTCGCGCGTTCCCCTGGGTCAAGGCCGCCCATGAAGCGCAAGGGGAGGAATTCTGGAATACAAAACTCGCTCAAGATCTGCCTCTTTAATATATCGAGCTACCTCGTGACATTAAAAGGGGCTCACCAATGGGAATAAGTAGCCTCCTTCTATACCAAATATAGTGCAGACGCTAGCAACCCTGAACTATCCTCTTTGGCAGTCTTGGCATTGCGGCACTCCGACACCGCCATCGTCGAAGTCTCGGGCACTGCCACATGATCTATGGATGGCTTCCTGTTTCGCGTATTCTTGTGCTGCGGCGCCGCCAATACACGGAAGAGGAGCTAAGTTTATTATCTTGCTTCGCCCAATTAACCTGAGCAATCTTATATTGCAAAGGAATCACAAGGTTTTGATTTTCCTCAAGTTCTTATATAGGCACATCAAACTCAACAAGATTAAACTCTAGCCCAACAAATCTTCACTATTGCTATTATATGTTATAGCGCCCCGAATGATTTAGCGAGCAGAGTAGTACTTGAAGTGAAAATAGGATTTTTTTCGGTTCCCAAAAAGATGAAGGGCTTCGCGAATTCTATTCGAAGCATAGTTGTTTCGTCGTGTATACTGAAATGAAACACCTGATTATCCACCGACAGCCGGACGTCTATGCCTGCAGAGATCGGTCAATTCGTACACTTCCGCATAGCTTAATCACTAGTAAGTGTTTAATGACAGTGTAGCTGAGTAGGGGGGATGTTAATTTACGATCTTATCTCAGACGTAAAAACAGCGGAAAAAGTTGTGCTTCCCTATTCCCCTCCCTGTTTTGAGAGGGAGACAATGTCGTACCTACCCTATTTCCCTCGCAAAATTCGCTTGCTTTCCGGGCCACACTTTAAACCGAACCCCATAGTCACACAAACATTAAAGGCAAGCATTTAAATCATGTAATCGTATGCTTGTAGAGCGAATGGGGATTTAAATATGGGCGTATAATATAGAAAAACAACGTCGTTTAAACCATTCGCTATGAGGCCTTTCTCAAGGAGCTCTGGTTAGCCCGGCTATACATCATAAGGTTCTGTAATCGCGAAATTTATCATCTAGTGTCCGATAATCGGCTCAATGGTCTAGTGGTATGATTCCTGCTTCGGGTTGCACCCTTCCATCTTACGTGGGAATGCAGGAGGCCCCGGGTTCGAATCCCGGTTGAGCCCTCTTTTTGCCGCATTCCAGGAATTGGTCTGTCTATGTAGTAAATTGGTTAAGAAAAGTCCTTGCGGTTTGGCTTGGTTGTGTTTCACTTTAGGTTAGGGGTCATATCTTCTTCCCATATAACCAGCCATGACCCGCGCCGATGCCAATATTGTATTCGATCTAAGTAAGTGGCTTTTGCGGACTAGATCTTTTACTATCTCCTTATACTCGAGCAAGAGTCCTATGAGGTATATACCAATAATTTCAGCTAACTTGTGTTGTTCTGTTCATATTTATATAAATCTTAAAAGGACCTATTATATATAACACTGCCCAACATTCTGATCTTGCCCCAGTAACTTATAAGTTCCTCGTCCTATAACTAAAGGTTGATGCTAGCAAACACTCGGAAATACCTGGGTAGAGAGAGGAGCTAATCACCACACAGTTTCCAGGCCATCGACACCCACGGGCCGCTCGCCCAACGTCGCGATTCTAAACCCGTGTCGAAGTCCCTCCGCCTCCTCACGGACATCGTAATCAGAGATGGCGGTGTGTGCTGTGACTCTGTTATCCCACAGTGTGACCGTTTGGTCATCCCATTTCACGCGGACCTGGACGTCCTGACTTTGGGATATATGCTAGAAGCGGGCAGTTAGATAAGCACCCCTGCGCATATGTTTTTGGGGAAATGGAAACACATACGTTGAATAGGAGTTGAAGTATGGCATCAGACTCTTCTTTTTTGAGGCCGACAATACGCTTCGTGAACCCTGGATTAATGAACAATGCCTTCTCCCCGGTAGCCTAGTATACGCAAGTCAATAAGTCACTGTACCGTTATCTCCCGTGGAATAGCTTGTACTCACCGGGTGCACTCGTACGATCGGGTGCTCTGACTTGACTGGCTCCCGCCTCACGAACTTTCCATGACTACGCGCGTTTTCCGCCTGGGGGAAGCCGCTGTGCTCCGCGCGCAGCCCTTCGAGTAATTTCTTGATGGGCTCGGATAGTCTCTCGTATGCCGCGACCTGTGAGACCCAAGCAGTGTCACCACCCGTCTCTGGCACAGCAAGGAGAGTTAGAAGCGTGATTCCGGGCGGCTGGTGCTCATACGAGACGTCAGAGTGGTAACCAGTCGTCGACAACCGGTCTGATCTGAACTGGAGCCGGTACAGATTATCAGGGCCGAGGTATATGTTGTGAAACTCGATAGCGCCTTCAACGTGCGCGCCTACAGGCTGCGTGTGGTGTTAATATCTTTATCTCCATCTTCTGACGAGCAGCAGCTTACGTGGACATGAAGTCGACCAAAGTACCGACCGAATTCTTTCTGTCTCTCCACACCAATGTCTTTGAAATTCTGGCCCCTGAACACCACGACGCCGCGCTCGGCCGTAAGGAGTGCCAGCTCATTCTTCTGGACGTCACTGAGCTCAGAGAGCTGTAGCCCACTGATCTCTGTGCCGATCCGAGGTGTGAGCTTCGTCACCTTGACATTAGGGTCATTTAGTCCTAGGAGATGTGGCTTCGCCTTGTCGGCAGCCAAACCTCGATCAACGAACTCGAATGGCTCAGTTGGCGGGAATTTTGTTTCCTCATCATATACGGGGAGATAATGGTTGTACGGGTACTACGGTAAACATTTTTCAAAGGTTATTCATTGTCCTATCTCATAAATGGCAATTAGATTGACTGACTGTGGTATGCTGTGCGGCGTCGAATGCTCGGTTGAGCTTCAGCTTGGCGATATCGCCGAGCTCGGCGGCGCTGGGGACTATTTCTGCAACTGATGGTGCCATTATTAGTGAAATATGATTTATTAAAAAGAAATTGCCTCTCTTTAATTGATCAGTGTGATCCTCTATAAATATATCCCACATTTCCTGGGCTTGGACAACACCCGAAAGATGTTGCTGGACCCCGCAGATTGCTCATCATACCCCCCGATGATGCCATGATAGCTTTGCGAATGTGCTCTTAGATTCACACACCCCGACAAAACTTCGTAGCAATTTAGAGAAAGTTGGAGTCCGTCGATGGCCGGTTATTGGTCAACATTCTGGATAGGTGAAATATCCCGGGCAGCTCGCCTTAGATGCCGTATCTCATTCGCAGGGTACCGTACGATCAAACAAGCTTCTTCCGTCATCTCGTGGGGATTGACGTCATACTATTTCTTTCACTGTTTGGTCACAGAAACTACGAAAGCCTTTTTGGGGCAAGTCGTATATCTATTTATAATCATAGAAGAGGAAGTTTGTTACCCCTAACTAAGTCTTATTAATTCCGATGCCTCGAGCCTTTCGAGCGAATAGCCCCACGGCTATCTGAAGCCAATTAGGTAAGTCTTATGACACGTGTATACCCCTGAAAAATGGTATTAAACGTCATGTCGTGATTTGTTACACACTCTCTAGTAGGATCGCTGCGCGCAGATCCTACTATGTACTACTGTAACAAGGGCTCATAAGAGGGCTTGGAATGTGTACTCGAATTACGATAATTCTACTAGGGTCCAGAGATTCCTATGACCATTCGGGATCCTTCCGGAATGGCCCTGGAATTCCTGGTCTATATATACACAAGGGAGTCGGCAGTCGGCGACGATAGTTGCCGACCTGCCATGCCTATCCTTCAGCTATGTCTCGGTCCGATGTAAGGGATGTCGGATTGAGGTGAGTAGCTAGGTGAGTAATTTCCGGAACGAGGTGAGGCTGAATTCCAACACCGAGACATCATATGATTCCCGCGATCCTGGTGTTCCTCCATGTGACAACTACCGTCATGCCTTCTAGAACAAAGGGGGCACCCTTTATAGAATAGAGATCACGATCTTGGCTTTCTACGTGTCGTACCTGTAACACTGTTGGGCTATATGGGGGTCTGGGTTACGATACATACGAGACGGCAGAGTGGAGGTCTTATATGCAGCCCGTAGGTCATAAATATCTTAGCCTCCTTAATTTGACATGGGTAGTGTTGGCCTCTTTTACAACAACATATATTCACCGTAGTTTATGCTTGAGTATTGACAGACTTAGCTAGCAAGTGGAACATCTCAATAAGCGCAAGAGAGTGTGGTTAGTTCACAGAGATATTGAGTTCCCTTAGAGGCTAATTCATCTTGTACTACCTCCCAGCTCATTGTTACAATTTGACTATTGATACTATCGGCTTTGCAACCTCAAAGCTAAGCAAAATTCTTGGAGAAAGTTAAACCTTTAGAAATGGATGAATGATTACTCAGCCTATAGTTGAGGTCGCGCATCATGATTTGAAGCTTAGACGCGAGTATTGGGTATTTACATGTTTTAGTTTAACTAATCAGTGGCATGCATGCCGTTTGACAAATGATCTGGAATCGCAGTATTGAACTAATTGTAAACTAGCTATTTACCTTTCGAAACTTCACTTAGGAATTGAAGAATGATTATCTTCGTGCTTAGTGAAAGTAAACTTGGTTATTCAGGCGACTGGTATTTGGTATTTCGAATCACAATCATGGCTAATCTAGATTCGACAAGCTCTTAGTATAACTATTAAGCGATCCATGTGACACAAGCGCGACGAGGCTGGTCATAGGCTTCATTCATCGTCTATTCAGCTCTTGCTTTAACTACAATCTATAACATGTCATGAATTCAGTATAGGGGGGTTTGATAAACAATCGCTGCTACGTGAAAAGTCCAACTCAATGCCATGATACCCTTGGCTTATGCACATGACACCTTTTTTCCAGGCTAGAATGTGTGATATAACGTTTAAGTGTAAGATGGCCGGCCTCGTTGAATCTTAACGCCGAGATAACTTGTTGTATCTGTAGACCTAATATTCTCATATTGATATCAAAAGCTTTCCGGGGGGGGAGGGGGGTAAAATAAATCCCCTGTGGCCACACGGGATTATCGTATTCCGAGTGTTATCTTCATAGTCCCGATCCACTAATTATACGGGAATTGGGCGACGCACGATATTAGCAAGAACTGCACGCTCGACTTTCACAACTAGCCACTAGAAGGGGTCGATGCTCTTCTGCCTAATTGTGCATGATTCGTGAGTGAAGTCTAAGGCCGTGAAATCGGAGAAGACGGGAAATTCTCACAGATTCGATAATAGATTGAGATAATGATGCAGCGGCTAAGACGGCCTTTACGACGGTAATACGTAGGTCACGATACCTGTTCGTGAAACCTTAAGGCGTGGCAATGGGGACTGGCGTTCCTCGTGATCTGAGTTGAAGACTCGGTGATGTATCCTATCTCTGGGCCGCGGCGAAATATATCAGTTTTGGCATTCTCTTGGCACTATACCTCGCAAGACGGTGTGTTGCACAACATCCGAGAAGTTGCCGTGTATTACCCCAAATCTACTGCGGCATGTAGCTTGCCGTGGCAGTGGGACGTCCCGCTGTAGGTCGACCGTGCGGCTAGAACACTCTCATCTTGCCACCCGTTCCTCTATACCACATTTGGCAAACCGAGACCCTAGCAGGCTAATAGTGGCGACCTCGGAGCGGCACGCCGGATCCGCCATGGAAAAGGGGGGATCCGATTCGGACTTTGGCGCCAAGTTATGAATGCGGAATTGAGGTTATCTGCGACATTTCTATATCGCACAATTTCTACTACGCTAGGGCTTGATTCAATACCTTCTCACGAAGCTTGGCAAAGTCAAGCACCGCATATCGGACTCACCGCCGCGCGGCACAGGCTACCTAAGACACGAGAACGTAGACAATTCCGGGTTTTAATTGTCTATCTACCAATTAGTTGATGACTGCTGTTCACCTCTTCCAAGAGCCGTTCTATCCGCCCCGCTGAAATGTATTGCGCTAGTTGTAACAATTCTTTGTTTCGCTAATCTCTATGATAAGTCTAGTTATCAATAGGATATGACCACCTTTTCCCCTTGCTGTCACGTAATCCGAAATCCCCGTGACTCTCTCTCTATTCGCAGAGCACTCCCGATAATACGGAAGCTACCGATGTTTGAGTTGTCTGTCCTATGAGACACACTGTTGTTGGCCCTTATCCGTGGAGGTTTTGGAGTGTTGGAGATGGCGCTCGTGTCAATGTCTAATAGGTGTTGGGAGCATTTCAAAACCAAATCTTGGTAGAATGGGAGATAGGAAACTGAGTAGTATGTGCATTCTCCTACTGATATAGATCGCCCTGATTGGAAACTTCGTTCTGATAGAGGGCTTTGTTCGAACCGAGAAGTTCTCCCTGGCTGATAGCTTTATTCTGACGGACGTCCCCATCCTGGCCAGGATGAACCTTCTATTGACGGGGGTGGTACTGGCGGCTGTCGATCCAGTGTTGGGTGAGATAACTGTAGTGCCCCATCTTGTATCGGGTTTCGTCTGGGGGTATACGGGTCTTGAATTTGGGTGTGTGGACCTTCCGGATGACTTTCGCTTTGGATCCGCAAAATGTAATATTCGAATTCTCTGCATCTTCTCATACCTTCTTGCCACACTGTAGGAGGAGGAGCGAATATCCATGGGAATTCACGGCCATACGAGGCCAAAACGATCATCCAGACATCCCGGTCGACTGAATAGAGAAAATGTTCTTCGGACATTGGGTAGGTTCTAGCCCTAAAATATCTAAGACATGCTCTATCGGAAGCGTCCTGATATATCGACTCAAGGTGATGCACATGTATTCCGGTTATTCGCCTCAGGAAAGTAGAGATCACCTCTCGCCGACATACCGTAATATAGGGATCGAACCCTACAAGCGGTTCCATCATGGTGCACTGATTTTTCTCTTTTTCTGAGTATAGGAAAGTTAAGACAGGAGCAGGTGTGGACTTGTCTGCGTGTGTATCCGACTATTAATTATCACTATGTAACCGGTTGGGGTGGTATAGCTAAGCAGAATACTTAGTGAATGTGAGGTAGATAGATGAATCAGCAATGCAACCGAACCATGAACAATTGTTTCTACTAATACTGTGAGTATGGCGATGGCCACAACAATGATCGTGGTGGCAATAGTATTGGTAAGTGGTTGTGGTTGGGAATTGGGGTTTCGTGGTTGATGGTGGTGTGTAGGTGGGTATGGGCACGGCCTGGGCACTTAGCTAGGCAGGAACTTCTCGTGATGAAGATACTTACTTAGAAGTCGTCTATCTACCCCTATTTCTTACGCGAAGGTAGTCACGACTATGATCACCTTCTGTCTCCATGAAGTATAAATTACATCACAGCGCGGTTAGGTAGAGGAAAGAGGAGGCGGCAGCCAGCCATATGTAGCAGTTCCTGAGCCTCTACATTTCGCTCAATCTATTTTGATTAGGTCTTACTTTTGCCCGGCAAACAAAATTCAAAACTAGTATTATGATTGGTTTGTGATAATAAGACTCTTCTGCCAGCAGAAATATATTTCCATAGAATCCGTACAATGATTGCCGTGGTCATTTGGTATACCATCTCCCATCGCGTTAATGTGTATCCTATTTTTCACACCAAGGCAAGTCCAGCTAAACCTGTATGTGATGTCCCTCCCTGCCGCCCGTATGCAAACCCAAGTCTATCCATATTGACGATTACCCGCATGCTTGCTGACCGATGAAAAGAAAAGCACGGGCGTCGATTTTTTGCGGTAACCAAGATGGATACCCGAGAATGAAATCATGAAAAAAAAAATATGATTTAGGTAAGCGATAAGATAATTGGCACGTTCCCTTCGAGTATGTGTAAGCCAGAGCTTAATGATCTTCCACGTCTTCGTCACGTCCAGGATACATGATATCCTGCTTAATGACGGCTCTGATATGTGATATCAAGACGAAGACATACATGGATACAAGCAATATCGAAAGGGCTGAGGCGAATCTCAAAACATGGGGATTCTGGAACTCTTTGGCCATGGAGATAGTGGCTAGGATGAAACCTGTATTAGGGAAAACCATGGCCCACCAGCCGAGGTGGAAGTATTTGGGTCTCGAACTAATCACGGCGACAGCTGCGATACAGAACCACCATAACGATAGGCCCCAGAGGAAGATTGCGGAGATTAGGGCAAATGTACGGATCACACCAACGTCGAGGGTGCCACCCTGCTGCCGGTCAAAGGAGTCGGGCAAGCCGTTCGCCATGCCAATCAAGGCGAGAGCAGTGAAAGCTGGAGGGCCAACGTTCATGAAGAGACCAGGTCGGTGTTCCCTGTTTGGTAATTCTGAGAAAGGTTTAGCGAATTATCCAAAAAGTGAGCAATTGATTCTACACTTACCAGCTTGCATGAGTCTTCCTATCATATGTGCATACATCATAACGGCAACCGATATTCCCAATCCTTGAGCGGCCAAACCCGCGACGATGATGGGGGTGGCGGTGATATCCGGCTGCGATTCGGCAATCACAGAAGCGATGGTCCCGGACAGCATAACCGGAAAGATAGGCAAAATCCAAGTTGGCATCATTTGTTGTAGCGCGAATTTATGTTTCGCGAATAAATGACTATACTGTCCGACGGCTAGGGAGAGAGTGATGAGCAGGTATCCCCAGAATGCGCTGAGGATGAGCCAGCGTAGAGGCACGTCGTTCTCTGGCACAACATAACGCTCCGTGCTTGTGATGATGGTAGCGAGAGCTAAAAAGAATGTGGGAAGAAAAAGTCCTTCCCGAGCGTGGGTTACCGAGTTGCGCAGGTCGTCACGATATAAGCAAAACCGAGTAATCATGCAGATGACGAGCGTGGTGAAGATGACAAGGTTCGTGATGTATACGCCAAAGCCTATTTGTCGCAAGCCAGGGAATTGGTAGGGCTGAGAGTAGATCACTATAAGAGCGCATTGTTAGCATTTGGATTCACGATTTACTAGGTCAATATCATAACCAAAATGGTGCTGTGATGTAAGCATATCCCCGAAACACCATCTTCATTAAACCACTTGAGAAAATAGTACGAATAAGAATGATGCTACTAACAAAGCGATAATCCGCCTGTACTCATTGGCCAAGTAAACCAGGCCCATGTGAAATGATGTATACGTTGACGGAAGCCTAGTTTTGGTCGGTTTGGGTCATAAATATCGACGGCGCCATGAGCACCCTTCTTTTCTATGTCGATGTCGAAGCTCTGACGTCTAGAGTTCACTGCAGTCGGTGCATCTTCGAGGGGGCTGTGAGGTCTACCGCCAGCTTTGTGATCATTCGTCATAGGGAAAAGCATTCCGCCTGGAGTCTCCCTAGGGAGAAGTGTTGGGCTAGCCATGGGGCTTGTCATAGTGATTGTAGACTGCGATGAATGCCTTGTATGCATCTGTTGTCTCTCCCCCATGACCAATGATAAAATTTTGTAAGGTACTACGTCTTCAAAACCAAAATCAAGTAAATGGAGTCTAGAGAGTGTATGAATAGAAAAAAGGTAATATCTTGAGACTTGCTGAAAATGATGAGGAGCTGGAGGGGACGGGGAAAGAAGCTGTGCTGCTAGATATATTGGCAAGAATAGCTTGAATACCATGGCCCTAATAGCGGACACCTAGAAACTGTATGATATTTAGCACAGTCACTGTGTTGCAGATCTTGAAGCCGGCCCAAGTGGCTTAGAGCGACTTGCGTAACCTCAGGGTAGTAAAGAAATCGGTTTCTTGGTGTTCATGGATTATGTGTTTCAATAAAAGGTAGCGGGTGATCGGCAAGGCTAACATGCACATAGACGGGACGGCTTGCATATCGTGCGCTTCTACACTAAGATCTTGTGCGTACCTATGCGCACTGACACGGGATTATCGGTCACGTATCATCAGGAGTGTAACCTTTTGAGCCCGAGGACAAACCATGGGGGAGGATAGCTCGGAAGGTGGACACAGAATGATGCCCAACACATAACACAGTGATCTTGGCAAGGGGAATATGATATTGAGTTTCCAAATCGCCTCAGAGTAATGTTAGTCAAGTGGACCGGAACGGAGCCAAGAGAAGGAAAACTTGCGAGAGAATAGATAGGTCCCGCATCGCATCGTCGCAGACTCCGATGATCGTCAGGAAGATACCGACAGTGCAAAAACTTGGTACACGCGAAAGATAATGCCGAAACATGTTTCGTAGGGCATGTCGGCGATTGTTTCCTCTCAATATAGGAGACATCTCCCGGCAATAGTTGGCGGCGCGCCGTGGGAATAGTTAGCTTGTATGTTTTCGTCAAGTGCAACTTGGTCTTCTAGAAGATCCTCATGTGAGACCGATGATTTAGAGGTCGTCGAAAAAAAGCAGCCAAGACGCCAAGACGCCAAGGGACTAGAGGGTACCGTAAAAATCAACCACCGCCTCAAAGACGACTCGTTATCAGCTTGGCATGCGAGGATCACTATGAGCCGCAAGATGTGTTTTAAAATTTGTCGTTCCCAGGGGCATATCGACAAAGTGGGAACTAGAAATCATTGGCTCCCATATAAATTGAGCACCTCGTCCCACAGGACAGGGAGCGTTCGGCGGCCACATGTACACCTCGTGAATCGATTCCAGGTTCCACTCGGAGCCATTACCAATGGGGCCGGTTCGCTACAACACAATACAACGGTTGTGTGACCCTAGTCTTAGTACCGGCTTAAGCGTTCAAGACATGAGATATCAAAAATTTACAGCGTTACACGCCGGATGGTGATGACGTTTGTGGGCGGCCTTGGCCGATCTTGGCCTATTCCGAAATCCAAGTGGCGCCGCAAGAAACTATCTAGAACATCACGTTGAGTCGGCATAAATGCCGAATGGCTTTTTTTCTTCGGTACTTGGGCCCCGCTCAATGTATTTTTTCTGAGATGTTGCATTTGTTATCGCTACATAACTTCTTGGCGCGCGAGTACCGCCCGAGCCTCGATCGCAAAATCCTCCCCGGTGTGGCAACGGTCGCTCCGTGTCCAAGTCACAATTGAGGGGACGTCGTGATAGATGCCAAATCGAGGCTCATTGCATAATAACATCTCGAGCAAACTAGTCGGCTTACATAGTACATAAATGATCCTTTACGTCGATTAGTTCACCTGTCAGTGGGCTTGGAAATGGGTCCTGCCGAAGCGCTAGCGCCCCTTTGTCCCTGGATGGACAACGTCCAAAATAGGCAATCTGCACAGCCGGGGCCAAGAATAACGGCGTCTCTATACAATAGAATTAGGCCGATGCCCAGCGATTGGGCTATACTTTAAATAAGTAATCAATATTTTAAAAGCTTCGGGGTTTATAGCCCAAAGGGATCTAATGATAGCAAGTAAGCAACCTAAGAGCCTGAGTAATGGTAGCTAGAGCTTACATCTATCTCACGAAAAAAAAAAAAAAAAAAAAAAAAAAAGAAGAAAGCCTGGGACGTAAGCAAGCTAATAACTAAGTAGAAGCACTTTGCTTTAGAGCCAGCAAGAGACACAATTCTGAAAAGCAGGTAAGAGTATGTCGTTGTAGTAGTTTTTGTTACTTCAAGGGGAACCGTGCAGCGCAATCTATTAGAGTCCATTTGCAAGTTTGACAGCGGCATCCAATGTTTTTTTCTTCCCTAAGAAGCCAGTCTTTAGACATTCGTGGATCATCCCGCTAACTGATACACCAGTTATAAAATTTTCTCCAATTTGGACACATTTGTGCCAAGTGCATCTCCCGTTCAACATGCCAAGACGATAACACTAAATTGGGGTTGTTTTCGCCCTCCCATGTCACTTTTATATTCCGTTACCACGAGACGGCCTTAATTTCGATCGATCTACTGACAACCATGCGATACGGAACCGCCTCCGACAGAGTATGTTTGATGGACCCGTAGTCTTCCGTTTGTCACGACATAATAAACCAAGACCTCAAAATGACCCACCTGAACACGCTGCATAACAACAGTGCGTTTTCATGAAACAGCAGAAGGTACTGCGTCGTCACACATCTATTCAAAGTGTCACTAACTAGGAATATCCCACCTTTTAGAATAAAGAAGGTGTTCTGCATATAGTAGAGATCTTCACTTTAGTAAGTAGTAAACTCTTTGCACAACAACAGGTATTCGTAATATCAACTTCTCTACCTCCGTTACTGCTTGGCTGCTACGATACAGGGAGAGTGGCGATGCATGGATTGAGCTATAAAACCGTCGGTGTATTTGAATATCGTTCGAGAAACTCACGACATTCCTGGTTCTTATCATATGGAATCATATTCTCAAGAACGGCAAACTTTTATCACGCCCCTGCTGTATTCTTAATCATCGATGTCAATAATGGACGGGGACAAGGAAAGAAAACCCCGTTTCGTTTTCTTTTCTCCTTCCTCTATTTTCTCTCGGGGAGTTTTAGAAACTCCGAACCCGTAATTTGTATCCATGTCCCTTTCCTCGCTTCAATAGACCTGGGACTTTCTGCATCATCATATTATTCATTTCTTACAAAGATTTCGTCCGCCAATAATGGTCTTTGAAGTATCATAGTATTACTAACTACTCGGCCTCGATATACACAACGAAAGCTTGGGTAATTGCCAGCTTGACGGTTCATGGTTTTGATACCTATTGTACTCATCGAGGCCTAGATTGAGGCTACTTGCGGAGGCATCGTAAATCGGGTAGGTCAAAGTATCCCCCCTATCCCAAGATACCCCAAGACAATCGAAAATTTTCAACCAGTGTCGACCCGATGCCGAATATCGAGACGTAACACGAGGACACGGTCGACGGCATGAGATGTGAGTTAAGAAGAAGCTCTAGGGGATGGACAGACAAAAGAAGTGCTATATTCCAAGTACTATTCACTTTCCTTATGACACAATCCTGGCGTCTAGCAGCAAGGTCGATTCGAATCTACACGAAGAATTTATCGAAATAAAACAGGCCCAAGGATATAATGATGTCCCATAAAAAATGCCTTCCCACAGTTAATAGACGAATAATATTTATTTTGTGAAAATTCATCGGATTCACCTGCTTCCGTAATGATGATGAGTACCATTCTTTTATTTTTAAGCTATAAATAGGTGGCGATCCTATCCCTAAGGCCATTTTGGTCCGTTATAAGTCGAAACCAAATTCTCGAAAGTCAGGCTTTCGGGATCATTAAATAAAATCCTCAGGGCTAATGATAATCACCTTATCTTCGAGGGTACCTTGGAGGGTTAAG
This sequence comes from Xylaria sp. Z50, assembly GCA_037356035.1. Classification (NCBI taxonomy): domain Eukaryota; kingdom Fungi; phylum Ascomycota; class Sordariomycetes; order Xylariales; family Xylariaceae; genus Xylaria; species Xylaria sp. Z50. Next base: position 280,431 of record JBAWJU010000044.1, read on the forward strand.
CCTATATTCACAACTCTTGAAATGGGTAACTGTGATATCACCTATGAGTTCCAAGACGAAGAGATAGTTTTACAGAACTTTAGTGCGTCCTTATTGTTGAAAAGGGGCGTCCCGGCCGACTTTGATGTATACGATAGGAACACCATATTAAGGAATTATGCCTTATCTTCCACATTGTGACTAAATGTTTTCATGCATGCAGCATTACAGTGAATATCACGCCTGGGATACACCTGTCGAGGCAGAGGCGTATATGGTGCTACATGAAAATACTCTTATAGTAAAATTCGGAAGGTTGGCGGGATCAATGACAGAATAGTTAGCGAAAGAAGGGTTTTTTTATTCGGGATACTACAAGCTATCAACAAGGAAATGGTTGGGACGAGGACATCGACACATCCGGGAAATATCTTTTAGTGGTGTATATCTATCCCGAAAAGTATAATCAATAGTGAATACAGCGGATCTTCTAGAATGGCCCATTAACGAAAATAGGTAAGGAGGATATGCTTCAAGTCAAATTTGGTGGTCCTATAGAAAATTTAGAGATCGTTAGATGCATAGCTTGAGAACTGCGGGTCTACCGGGACCGCCCTGGATCAGTGTTTTCATCCGAAACCTTGCTGCCCATTCATAACATGGGTCATTGCGGTAATTATCCGCGTAACGAATATCCGACGATCCGGGCGCATACCCAACATCCGTTTGCCAAGAGTATCCGTCACGTCTATACCGCGTCGCCGCTCCAAACCTGGGATATCCTGGACTTCAATCGCTCGATTGACCCACAGGGTGGGTTCATAGCAAGACAACCTGGTGATGCGGATGAGCCAATCCGTTTCTAGGAGTAGCGCCTAGTGTAAAGAGGAATTAATAGAAGTTGGAGTAATCAGTGGTGCAAACGCAGAACAAAGAGTTAGCGGCCAATAAGAAGCTACTCAACGCCCCTTATGCTCTGGCTTTGGTATGATAAGGCATATGCCAGAGGTCCCACTGTGCCTTGCTCAGGGAAACGATGGGGACTAGGAACCAAGAGTAATAAAGGAACGTTTGTAGGGGTTAGATAGATGAAAGTTAACGAATTACGTTTTTTCTATAACTTAGATATCGTGTTGTTTAGCTAGATATTATAGAAACTATAGGTAAATCAACTGCCTATTTGACGGCTTTATATTTTTGTTGCTACTTTTTGCAACTGCCCTCCTAGCTTTATTCTTTGATCTGGATAGCACTGTATTGTTGTCATATTTTAATGGAAAGCATCGTAATTCTAGTAGCAATTACAATACTATAGGGCTGACTTTGCCTTATTTACTCCCCCTCCTTTAATCGTAGCATTGGGTTTAGCAGGGATAATTTCAAGTTAATTAGACATTTTAAGGGAGTGAAACTATGGGACTCGAAACGTGTGCTACTTCTTAGTTTCGTTATTATAATCAAGATAACATTTCTTTTTATGTTTCTCCGAAACGGAAAGGCTATCAACTCTAAAGATCATGCCATAAAGAATGACAAGGTCTGTGAGAGGATGTATTGGTATGGGTCTTGACTATCTATGGTATGTCAGACGTACCCTTCATATATAGGTGGGGTTCACCCTGTATTAGTTACCCTCCTCAGTGCCATGTGGCTGCTGAGATTTGAGAAATTTAGATCAATTTTTAGCATAATATAACCTTTGGAAGTGTCACACCTTCTAAGTGAAACAAAGAAGGCGTTGTGTATATAAACATACAAACCAATTAGTGGTATTAAACTCTTCGCGTAACAACGAATGTTTATCACCACCTTATACCTAGGTCATGACCGGAAGAAACCAACTACGTCTTAACTGACTCGATTTACCTTCCACGTCATTTTTAGTAACCGTCTTGTTAGGAGTCAGGTAGATAACGATACTCCTTATATATAGCTAGAATGGCAGCACTTACTACACAAATCATAAACAGGTTAATGTGTGAGATTTTAGACATAGGTTACGGTTTTACCTATATCCTACCACATATAATACGCCATAATACTGCTTCTATTACTCTGCTACTGTCACATGGATGAACACCAGGTTCGCTGGAATCATATGATGTCTCGGTGTTGGAATTCAGCCTCACCTCGTTCCGGAAATTAGGAATTCCAGGGCCATTCCGGAAGGATTCCGAATGGTCATAGGAATCTCTGGACCTTAGTAGAATTATCGTAATTCGAGTACACATTCCAAGCCCTCTTATGAGCCCTTGTTACAGCTACATTGCACTCTGACACATCAATTCATCTTTTAAGTGAAAAAAAAACATAACAGCTATTTAGCAGCCAAGTTCAACCATTTTCGAGCTCCATAGTCGATGAATTTCATGAACGGCCTCTCTTTGTATTCAAGATGCCCTAGTTCCATATTCCGGTACTTCTAGTACACGTCGATATTAATCCGAGCATGCCCGTCCTCTACGGCCCCTACGGAGTTGTCATCGACTCTACACCGGATAGGATAAAAGGTCTTTGTAGCGGCTCATATTGATCTTTGCGCTTTTCTGGACCCGCAAACTGGAGCATCAATGTGACCTGGAGGCTATCTTTGAGACTACTATACCTTGGAGAGGGAGGAAATCGTAGGCTCGATAGCATCGTAATCCCTGGACCGAAGTGGGTATTTCGATACGGATCCATTCCTGCTTGGATGTTATAAGGGTAGATGTTCTGGGCTTGGGAATAGCTTCATATTCCTAATGTTCTAATAATTAGCTATGGCGTCAAAGGAACTCTTGAGAAAGAAGTTTTCCTCAGAGGGGTCCAAGACCCAGGCAGCCTTTATATATACAGATTACCCCGCTTAAGGGGTTACGTGATTCCCGTGTGACATTGGACGAGTAACCGTTCTTTAGAACGATAGTAAAGATAGTGTCTTGTGGGAAGTTAGTGTTCATCGGCCGACACTGGCGGTCGATCCTAACTCTTCTGAAGACGGTGGTTCCTGTCGAAAGTATAAGGGGTCAAGGAGTCACTGTCGTGTTTAATCTACGAATAGGGGCAACGGTCACCAAATCATGTATATACAGGGGTCTTCCCACCTACCTAACAGTGAGCTAGCAAGTCAATTCAATCGACTGAATCACTCATATACCTATTACTTCAACAGTCCCTGCCGGGGATACGAGACCTAGCCTGCATGGGCTGAAAGAAAAATCGAAGGCATACGGAAAATATTGTTGATATGGCCCCATGGGGGGTGTATTCATTGCGGCGTGGCACGCATGTCTATAAATTTCGGTTCTTCTCCAAGACCTTGGCTTTCCCTTTCTTCTACATCTCTACCCAATATGTACACATTCTACTCGAGTTTCTAGGCATACCTATCAATTTTATAAAAGTTTCATGAATGAAAATACTTTTTTAGTTTATATTTATAATACCTTTCTGTATAGTGAATTAGTTTGCTTGTTACTTTAGCGTTTATAACCCTTACAAGTGTGATAATAGCCTGGCACAACATATTTTAGAACTGAATATCGACAGCTAGCTATAACCTGATTCTTCCCATCCCGTTGGGCCTGGCTGGAGAAGCAGCTGTGAAAACTATAAAATTTCAAAACCTCGTTCGTTGGCACTCACTACACCGAAGGAGGGTATTGCCATCAGAAGAGGTTGCTACTCTATCCCAAGATAACGGGCTAGTTACTGGATAGATCGTAAATTGCGTTTTGGATAGCTGGGGTGTTTAAGGGGTAAGATCAGCGTTCAGCACAAACAAAACAAGTTAAAAAACAGAGTTTTTTTTGTTTTGCCTAACTTGATATTAAATTTTAGCTTGTTTAACTAATTTAACTAATTTTGTTGCTTGCTTTAACTTAAATATTTAACTAAAAAACTTAAGAAATTTTAAAAGTTATTTTTATTTTAAATAGCAGTTTAAAAACCTAAAAAATTGCTATAAAGCTAGTATTAAAAGCACTAAATAGCCTTTAACATATTTATTTTAAAGTATAGCTATTATAAAGTTATTATTAATTTTGCTTAACTAAATACTTTTTTATATTTAGCTAATATAATTAATATAAAAAAAACGTTTAAAGTAAACTAGCAAAATAGTAAAAATTACTTTTTATATTTTTACTATTAGGTAATAAGTTTGCAATTAAATTTTATATAACTAGTTTTTTTTATTACTAAGTATTATTTTAATTTATTTATATAAAAAAAAAAGTTTTTGTTTAAATTATAACTATTATATGTTTTATTTATTAGTTTTTTAGCAAAAAGTTTAATAGTAATAACAATAGTAATTTTTAAAGCTATATTATTAACATAGTATTATTTTTAATATATTATTATATATTATTAAACTTTAAAAGCTTTTATAAGGTTTTTTTTTTATAAGCTTTTTAATTTTATGCTTAAATAAAAAACTATAACGGCTTAATAAGCAGGTATTTTTTTAAATATTAAATAATATTTTTATAACTTTTTATAGGCTTTTTTAAAGCTTAAATAAATTTTTTAAACGTTTTTAGCGCTTAAAGTAGTTATATTTATATAGCGATTTTTAAAGCGGCAGTATTATCTATAGGTATAAACTATAGTTATATACTTAAAGCTTTATTATATAAAAATAAATTGTTAGTAAAACTAGCATTAAGTAAGGGTTTAAGGCTATAAAAAAAATAAAAAAAATAGTAGTAAAAGCAGTATATTAAAATTAAAATTATATTTTTTAATTAAATAAAAATATGCTAAATATATATATAAGTAGTTTTTAAGTTTTTTAAAAAAAGCTATTATATTAAGCAGGCTAATATTATTATTTTTATGCTAAAGTATTATTAAAAAAAAAAGTTTTAAAATTTCGTTAATTTTACAGTAAACTTTTTAATTTTTAGCTATAAAGTAATATTTTGCTAGCATATGTTTTTTAAGTATAAGGTTTTGCTATAATATAATATAAAGTTTATTAAAAACTTTTTTAAAAATAAAAAAGCTTTTAATTTTAGTATTAAAAAAGTTTTAACAAGTATTATTGCTAACTTTAACTATTAACTTTTAAAAATAAGTATATTTATTATTAGCAAAAATATTAGCTAGTTTAAATATATTAAAAGTTTTAGTAGCAAAATTATTATTATTATTAATAAATTTGTTAATTTATTTAAAAATAATATTTTAAGTATTAATATAGCTTTTAAGTTTAGTATAAAAAATATTATAGCGTTAAAAAAAGTAGTAAATTTATATATTAATAAAATAGCTTTTTTTAAAAATAAAAAAAGCAATAGCTTTTATAAAAATATTATTAAAATAGTTAAATATAAAGTATTAGATAATAATATTAATAATATAGCTTTAATAGTATATTTTATAATTTTAAACTTAACTTTTAATTTTATTAAAATAAATATTATTATTTAATATATATTATAATAAAATTTTAAAAGCTTTATTATTAATATTTATATTATTAAAAATAAAAAGTTTTAATATAAATTAAATATTATAGTTATTAATTATTTAGTATAAATAATATTTAATATTTTTAATAATATATAAGCTAGTAATATATTATAAAGCTAATAGCTTAGTTTATAGTTTAAATTTTTAGTTAATATAATAGGCAACTATGCTAAAAAAGCTTTTTTTTAAAAAAAAATTTTAAAAATTAAAAAATATATTAATTTTAGATTTAGTAGCAGCTATTTTTATAATAATAGCTTTATAAGCCGATTTAAATACATTTTTAACCTAGTTTGCTATAATAATAAGGCTAACTTTAAATTTAGATACTAAATTTAAGTTTAAAAACTTAAAAATATTAATAAACTATTATATACTAAATAAATTAAAAAATATACTAAGTATAATATAAAGCTTAACTAATAGCTATTTTTACTATTTATTTATTAATTTAATTTATTAAAATAGTTTTATAAAAAATTAAATTAGTTTAAAAACAGTTAAAAAAGTAAAGTTTAAATAAGTAAAAGTTAAAAAAGTAAAAATATTTAATATTATTAGCTTTATATTTATATTAATATTATAATAAATATATAAGTAATATTTAGCTTTATTAATAGCTATTTTATTAAATATTTTAAGTTTTTTTTTATTATTATAAATATAATATATTTATTTTTTATTTTTTAGCAAAATTTTTAAGTTATTAAAGCTAGTAATAACTAGTATAAAATATATACTATAATAAAAAATTTTTAAAGTTATATTACTACTTATTTAAATATAAAGTATATATTTTTTATTTAATATTATAACCTAAAAAAGCTATTGCTATAAAGTATTAAAAAATATATTATTAGCTAATACAGTAACTTGTTTATAAATAGTTAGCTTTAAAAACGGTAGCTAAAAGCTTATAAAATTAAAAAAGCTATACTTTAATATTTTTAAGCTGTTTTATTATTTAGTTAACTTTTTAGCACTAGCAAATATATATAAAAAGGTATTATTTACCTATAGGTGGTAATATGTTATACTTTAAAAAAATGCTTATTTATGCTATATAATAATATTTATAGCTAAGCGTGCTAATTTAATATTAAGGTTAGGTAGTAGGTAATAGTATTAATAATAGGTAGTAGTAGTATAAGTATTAAATTAGGCTGCTTTATTATTTAGTTAACTTTTTAATATTAGCAGATATATATAAAAAGGTAATATTTACCTATAGGTAGTAATATGTTATATTTTAAAAAAATGCTTATTTATGCTATATAATAACGTTTATAGCTAAATATGCTAACTTAATATTAAGGTTAAATAATAAGTAATAGTAGTATAGGTATTAAGTTAAGCTGTTTTATTATTTAGTTAATTTTTTAATATTAGCAAATATATATAAAGAGGTAATATTTACCTATAAGTAGTAATATATTATATTTTAAAAAAATGCTTATTTATGCTATATAATAATATTTATAGCTAAGCATACTAATTTAATATTAAGGTTAAATAGTAAGTAGTAGTATTAATAATAGGTAATAATATTAATAATAAGTAGTAATATTAATAATAGGTAGTAAAGGTAATAATAATAATAATAGTAGGTAATAGCTAGCAAATACTTTTATTATATTATGTTAATATTTTAATTTATATAAGTGCAGCTAATAAAATTAAATATTAAATACAAAAAAAAAAGCATTACTTAGCAACTTTTAAAATTTAATAAAAATTATATATATATATAGCTTTTAATTTGCTAATTATATATATATAGTTTTTATAGCTTAAATTATAAAAGTAATAGTATTATAAGTAAATAAAATATAAAAATTAGTAGTAATAATAATAATAGTAAATAATAGCTAGCAAATATTTTTATTATGCTATATTAATATCTTAATTTATATAAGTATAGCTAATAACATTAAATATTAAAATATAAAAAAAAAATATTATTTAGCAACTTTTAAAATTTAATAAAAATTATATATATATATAGCTTTTAATTTATTAATTATATATATATAATTTTTATAGCTTAAATTATAAAAGTAGTAATATTATAAGTAAATAAAGTATAAAAATTAGTAATAAAAGTAGTAAAAGTAGTAAAAGTAAGTTAGTTAAAAAAATAAAAGCTAACTTTTTAACTTAATATTAAAAAACTATTAATTTATTAAAATTAGCATAGCTATATAAATTAATTAAAAAATATATTAAAAAAAAGCTAAAAATATTGATACGACCCTATAGGGGGTGTATCGCGTGTCACGCGCCAGAACGCGTGTTGTTTGTGTGCCACTGACCATTGAGCCATTAGGCCATTGTGACAGCCTGACGGCTGTTAGGCAGCTGGCACACCATGTCTATAATTAGATTCTTTCCAAGACCTAGAGTCTTGGCCTTTCCTTTTCTCCTACATCTTCTAGTCAATACATTACATTATACACACACCCTAGGAAGCATCTATCAAATATATTAATTTTATATATGCTGTTTTTATTATTTTAATTATAAAGGTAGTAATATTATAAGCAAATAAAATATAAAAATTAATAGTAAAAATAGTAAAAGTAAGTAGTTTATAAATAGTATAAAAAATAAAAGTAAACTTTTTATAGCTAGTTAAAATAAAAGTAGTTATTTAAATTAAATAAAAAATATATAAAAAAAAAGCTAAAAATATATTAATTTTAAAAACGCTATTTTTATTGTTTAAATTATAATAGTTGTAATATTATAAGTAAATAAAATAACTAGTTAAAATTATAACTATAGGTTATAACTGCGGAAGCTTTTTTAAAAAGCTTTTGCGGTTATATAACCTAGCTAAAAACGTTAGCGTAAAAATAAAAATAGTATAATTTAAAAGGTTTAATTATGCTAATAATAAATCTATTAAAATTTTAATACTAAATATAAAGCATATAGCGTTATTAATATATAAAGTTAAAAAGGCTTATAATATTAGTAATTAATATAAGGTATAAAAATATAAAGTAAAGGTAGGTAAAAGTATAAATAAAGATATAGGTAAAAGTATAGGTAAAGGTAAGTAAAGGTAAGAAAATAGACTTTTTAATTAGTAATTTTAATAGCTTTTTTTAATAGCTTTTTTTAATAAAAATACTTTATAAAAAATTAAAAAAAATACTAAAAATTACTTGCTAACTTTATTAATTAATTATAAATAATTAACAATTAATAAAAATTTTTATTTTGCTTGCAAATAATTTAAAAATTGTTGTTTTAATTAATTAAGCTAAGTTATTTGTTAATTAGTTAAAGTATTTCTTTGATTACGCTGAACGCTGGGTAAGATCCTACAAGGGGTTTACATGGAATTTACAACGAACCCTGCTAATGCTTAGATATCTCGATTTCACTGACATGCACGCCGGACTGAAAGATGAAGGGACACGAGTGAGTGAAGTTTCTGGTAATAGTGGCCGATTGACATATAGAACCCTTCTACCTATAACATTGAAATCAGAAGACCTGCTAATTGATTGTGATTCTAGTCTAATAAACGATATAATATCTGCGGCCTGCTACTCCATACATCCTTCGGCGGAGATGTAATGAAGTAGGGAAGAGTCTTGCGGTAAAGCCGACCTGAAGTAACGCCTTCACGATCACTGACATGCCATACTGTGCGCGGCAGCGTATGTATGGCGAATAATGGGGTTTCTCACACGTTCCGAGCTCCACGTAGCTACCACTTTACGAGAATCGCTTGAGGTGCCGATATACACTGTCGTTTCTCTTTCCTGCGGTGCAAGTGGACCTATCCTCGTGGGTCGGTCGTTCGTCATGCCTCATTCGTTTCTGGGGTTTTCTTCTTGCGTATATCAACCCAACCCATCCCCCACGACGCAGCAAAACACACGACCGCAACCGCTGTCAATAAATAGAAGACGCTGTCTACGCTCTTTGAGTACGCTAGTAGTAGCCCGGCTAGCTCCGGACTCCCAGGCGGAAGCAAGGCTCGCACCGCTTCGGCACCTCCGCCGGCCTCTAGCGCCGATTGGGGGCTTACTGATGGTGCTAGGATAGAGACCTGCTGTGTCAGGGTCTCCGTGAATATAGCATTGCCCGCGACAGAGAAAATGGCTCCTAGTAGATTTTGTGCGAATACTAAGAACGTGATTGCGATTGGGCTTTGCGCTGGAGTGACGGCGTATTGGATTGAGATTACAGACTATAATAAGTTGTGTTATTCCTTTTGGACAAGAGTCGATACGGCTGAGCGAGGCCGCGCTCCGAGATAAAGAGTTGAAAAGGTAAGGGGAAAGCTTACTACTTGCAGTGCCATCCCGCGTAAACCGAATAGTATCTGATAGCCGATCCATTCGGCTGTTGAGGTACTCAGATCCCAAGTTGATATCAGACCGCAGGCTACGGCAGTTAACGCGCCCCCCAAAATTCCGAAAGGAAGATAATAACCGACTCTTCCCACTAAGATAAAACTATGTTAGCTTCGGGTGTTCCTCTGTAGGTTATGGCGGCATGTGCCATTTAAGGCATAGACGAGAAGCGGATTCGCGTACAAAGAGCACCAGAGATAACTGTAGTCAATAGCTGCGTTATGATGGAAGGCAGAGTGTAAACGCCGCTTAGCGAAGGACTCACACCCTTAACACTTTGGAAGTAGATAGGGACATAAGTGGCGCCGACGGCGTTGGTGATAAAGAGGAATGAGTTCTGGATCGTGCTAGTCCACACGATCCGTCTCTTTATCAGACCAAAAGGTATGAGGGCATCTTCGCCTACATGCCATTCCCATATACAAAACAAAATCGCGGTCGCGCCCGAGCCCGCGAATAAGCCGATGACCGTTGGCGAGCTCCATCCGTAGTCACTCGACCCCCACTGCAGCGCAAGCAAGAACATGACGGTAGCCGGCGCGAAGAGAGCACAACCTGTTAAATCGAGATGCGGAACGATGCTGCGAAGCAGGGCGAGTGAGAAGGGTGGCTTGAGCGTTTCGTCTGGTATGTGAGTGAAGAATAGAAAAAGGATAGAGACGGCACCGATCGGAAGGTTGATGTAGAAGCCTGGCAGCTTGTTAGTCGAGAATTGGTAAGTGCCCAGCTACTTACACCATCTCCAGGTCGCGTATTGCGTTAAAGCACCGCCGATTAGAGGTCCGACGACTATGCCGATCTGACCGACTGCAAATACTAGACCAGTATAGACTTCACGTAGTAGTTTAGAGTCAGCTTCAACCCATAAAACGACGGTGAAGTCTACGTATGCCATCTCCGACTTACAAGGCCGTTTGTGCAAAGGTACTGCCCCTGAAATGAGGGTCAATGCACCATTCTCTAGGCCCGCGGTTCCCACCCCGGCAATGGTACGGCCTATGATGAAGAACGTCGATGAGGTAGAGACTGCACAGAGCAAGGAGCCGATCTCGAAAATCGCGATGAACAATAGGAACATCCGCTTTGCGCTGAGGTAAGTGTAGAATTTTCCAGTAAGAGGCTGTAAAGCCGCGCTAATGTCCAAACAGATCAGCTCTCTCTTGGCTATTTCTAGGGAATGTCCTATTGTTGGTGGCGTCGCTGCTGTCAGGGAAGGTATTACCTGGACAATTGATATGCGCCTCCATACCACCCCACGCTTCACCTCCATGTTAGCAAGTCTTCGCGGGCAACGATCGGATTAGGGGTATGAGAAATAGGGGTATGGGGGAATGGAGGAGGGGTTTTGGACGTACTCTTGTAGTCTATGAAACTCGCTCGTAATATATGGGACAGCGGTCGAGATGATGCTGAAGTCCAACAGTACAATGAAGAAGGCAGAAATGATACCCACGAGAGCGGCGAGGAGCTTGTATCCGCTGATGTACTCTTCATCTTCGGCACCAAGACCATCAATCGAGGTGGGATTCGCTGCGGTTTCTGGGGACTTGAAAGCAGCGCCCAATGAGGTCACTCGTGCATCATCATGGGTGTTGTCGTGCGCTTGCACAGATTTCTCACGGTCTGAACTGGCCGTCGGTGCCTCAGCGATCCCATCTGCTTCATCCTGTCGTGCTTTCTCCCCGATTGAAGTCAGTGGCGATGACCGCCGTGCGTCTTGCGACTTTAGGCGTTGATCTGGTTCTATTGTCATCTTGCCTGAGGAGTTTTTTTGAAGAGGGGAGTTTCCCTTCGCGAGTTTGGTATAACATGAGGTCAAAACTGAACTTAAGGAGGCGAATAGACAGACTCCAATATTGAAAGGTAAGCAATCAATGCCCCTCGCAGGCCCTAGCAAGGATTCCGATCCATGGTTATAGTAAGGAGGTGCTTCAACAAAAGGTAAAAAAACGTCGTAATGCTTGTACTGATCGGACACAAATCACCTTGGCAAATGTAAGATCGCACACGAGTCGTCGAGACAACGGCATGGAGTTGTCGAGACAACCTCGCTCTCTGCTCGCTCCAGGGCGCGTCGACACCCCCGCTTCAAGGGCCGAAACGCGCAAAACGGAATATTGCCTTTTTGGGAGCTGGTCCATGCCATGCCAAGCACTTCCAACATGGGTAACGTAGGTAGGTTACAAAGTAGCCAAAAATTCGCCCAAAGTGTTAGCTAAGGTCATGTAGTGTCACATAATACTGTTTGCTGTATGCCTTAGTTTGCCGTTGTTCTACGATTGAAAAAATATAACAAATAAAATATTATAGTTAACTAATCAGTATCAGTTATTAAATATCTTGTTATTAGAAACATTAGGGAAGACAGTCTATATAACAAATTGTGCTGCTAGCCTATATATACACGGGAAAGGGGCTCATGTCCGATACAGCTGGATCGATTTCATGGTAAGCCGTGACATTATCGACTCCGACACTCAATCACACCGATGGCTCATAGTCGATGACAGTTCCGAAAATGAGTTCCCCGAAATAGGTGCAACCCGTGTATGCCTCCTCCCCTACGAACCCCCCGTCAATGTTGCCGTTCGCACGTTAATAAGCCCCCGCCTCATCGCGCACAATGATATAGACCGTGGTATTCACAAGAAGCACCCGGCTATCAGGCAAGGTATATTTGACGGTGATGCCCTCCGTCTTCAATAGACCAGTTAGTCGGAGGCCAAGTCGCCTTGCCACCCCTTTAGATTCCCGTTCCCGCAGCCCAGAAGGAGGACCTCGCCATCCTTGTAAATGATAATCGGACTGGGGTTGAGCTGCACCATGCTTGACGTGTAAATTCACGAACATGACAAAATAAACCTGCGGGGTTTATGCTACTAAACTCATTTTTTATACATCACGATTGCAATTAAAACATTATAGCTCGTATAAAAAACGCCATCTCCACTTAGGATCGGTTAATAGCATATGAACGGAGTAGATGGAGTAGTAGAATCGATAGTCCTGTAATAGTAGTTGTAAAATGAAGGACGTATATCAATAGTTCTTACATTTTATTAATAAGGTTTATTATAGTTTAATTTCAACTGGTATAATCTTACAGCACTCTATAAAACCCTTTTGCTGAATACTTTATCTTAATAGAAGCGAAATAAACTTTTAGTACAATTATCTAACACCAATGGGAATTGTCGAAAGTATAAGGGGCCAAGGAGTCACTGTCATATTAAGTCTACGAATAGGGGCAACGGCCACCAGAATGTGTATATAGAGAGGTCTTCCCACCTACCTAAAGTCAGTTAGTTAGTTAATCAAGTCAACTGAGCCACTCATATACCTACTACTTCAACAGGAATAAAGATGAGCTTCTCATACATCAATATGGAGGACTACACCCTAGAAAATGGGCTGATTCTTTCCCCCTGGCCTGGGTGCCCTACGTATAGCTTACCTATCTCAGCTCCCCTTTGGCCTCATTTCTGGACTTTCTTCCATAGCTTATTGTCCTCAAATGGTGCTGCATACGGTGGTGTTCCACTGGCATGTGGCACATGTGCTAAGAATCGGACTTCTCTGGGCGAAACTGCTTGGGCACCAATTGGGAACTTACTGTTTTGCCTGGATTATCCTTTTCATACTATATTCTCAGTTATAAATCGTATTGAATATGAAGGGCCGCGACATTTGCAGGAGCTCAGGCTATCCGGGTCTAAATAAGGGTGTAAAATGTACCGTATGCACCACCAACTAGTCATAGAGCAAGAGACCCAACTGCCTCACACTAGGCACTAATTTGAAAGCTAATGGGGTGAGAAAAAAAAGCCCCGGCTGACGTTTCGTGAAATGAATCTCATGCTCCTATGGCTAGAGACGACACGGCTTCTCTCACGGCAGTCAGTAAGAAGAGCCTCAACATCTTCTCAATCAAGGACGTCTACTCATCTATGTTACAGACCAAAATTCTCCTGTATTGAAAGCCACATCTTCACCTGTTCGCTCAGGCTCGGTGAAGGCAGTCCTTAAGGGGACCTACCAAATGCCATCAGTGAGTTTGTCCTTATGAAAACCGCATCTCAGGCAGGCGACGATGAGGATCATGATTTCACGACGAGGGTGCTGGTATGAGATAGAAGTTTTCGAAAGATCCAACTCTCACTGAATATCCCAGTTCCCCATAAAAGTTCAGAGGTAATCTGCTATCCTAACTCTACCTTATATACAAGCGGTCCCAAACCTCCTAAGTCTCTCACTAACGCAAGTTTAGTTCGGGGTAAGCTGCAAGAGCCGGCCGTTAGCACCATCCTCGACCACCCAGATGGCGCCGTCCTTGTCCTCTCGGATACCGCGCATGCGCCTACCCATTGAGATACGCTGCGCCTCCTTCGCCGTGTCACCGGTGATCGTCACGCGTACAAGTCCTTGTGCGCTGAGACTGGTGATGATGGCATTACCCTTCCAGCTGGAAAATAGGTCACCCTTGTAGATGATCAAGCCGGCCGGAGAGATGACGGGGACCCAGAAGGCCTTGGGCGGTGTGATATCAGGGCGTGTGCTGTGCGCGGGGATTGTCCGGCCGTCGTAATGGCGGCCCTCGGACACGACCGGCCAGCCGTAGTTGGCGCCAGACTGAATTAGGTTGAGCTCATCGCCGCCCATTGGCCCCATTTCAACCTCCCAGAGACGCCCCTGGGCATCCCAGTCGATGCCTAGCGGGTTACGGTGACCTAGCGACCAGATCTGCGACTGAATGGCGCCTTGGCTAGCGAACGGGTTGCCTGCAAAGGCGGTGCCGTTTTCGTACAGCTTGATCATCTTCCCGAGGTTGCTGGTCATGGACTGGGCCGGGGTCATCTGGTTGATCTCGCCGGACGAGATCCATAGCGCGCCGTCGGAGCCGAATAGCAGGCGGCAGGCGAACTGCAGTCCGCCAGAGGCCTTCTGCGAGTGGCGCCAGATGACCTCAACGCCGGATAGCGCGCCGCCGCCGCTGGTGTTCAGCGTCAGCTTGGCCCGGGCGACTGCCCCGCCTGCCCCGCCTGAGCCACTCTCGGCGTAGCTGATATATATAATACTGTTCTCAGCGTAATTGGGGTGTAAGGCGACATCATGGAGACCACCCTGACCGCCGTAGGCGACAGCGGGCGTACCGGTGATAGTACTCTTGGACTTGGTGGCCGGGTCGACGAGAATTAGGTTGCCTCGTCTCTCGGTGACGAGAACACGCTTGTCGGGTAGGAAGGCGATCGCCCATGGCTCGGCGTGGGTGGTGATGGCTGTCGACTTGAACGGCTGCTGGCGAGTGTCCAGCTGTTGCGATGGGACGGCCAAAACACCGGTCACCAATGCCAGAGCGTAGGTGATAGAAAGTCCGAGATGCATCATTTTCGGGCGGCCTTTGCTTCCCAGTGTATTGTGTTCCTAGACGATCGAGAGTTGAGTCGCTCACATCGTACAGGCTGTCTGTTCCCCCAAGGTAGGCAGGTATATAAGAAACGGGAGGACTCGAACAACCTCTTGGCCAATTTCAGGCTATTCCCGGCCTTTAATGACTTCATATATGTAAGGTTAATCAGAGTATCTGCATTTTATAACCCCCGGTGCCGGTAGAAACGAGTTTGTCTCTCGTCCCTACCACCTGTCCCCTGTAAGTCTCCATGGATCGACAGGTTTGGCACAAGTCCGGCATAGCACTCCCAGCCTAATCTGGCACGACCTTTTCTCTGTTGCGATGGCTGCCGACGCCAAGACCGGGTCATGTGCTGTAATTATCTGGGCATCAATATACAAATTGTCAAACTCGTCATCGTCTTTTTTCTTCCTTGCACCATACGGGGGTTCTCGATCCGTCTCCGCTATCTTGGGATGTGTGATATCCTTGTTGAGCATAACATAGTCAAACATTTACCATCTCGTTGAGACCAGAATTACTACCTTTTAAGCGAAAATGGCGGGGGCCAATCATGAGTCAGAACCCATATAAGAAGTTCACTACCTATCTAGGTTAGGTTAGTACAAAATGGGTTATTTCTACAGGGTTTAGGGACCTACTACACAACTTCCCCTTCTACACCAACATACCTAGAGGCATACTTAACTCGAATTTGCTAATTAATCGTCCCGCCTACCTATAATACTATAGTCTCGCGTTGCTTTATATCATGCGTTGTTTTTTAATTTTTGCTTTTAAATGCGTTGCTTTATTATATTACTAGCTGGGTAGTTTTAGGCTAGCTTTCGAGGCCTTTTTACCTCGAATTCGATGCTAGACGATTAGCACTAACCGCGCGTTGAAAGCTAGCCGAAAACGCTTACGCTCCCTTAATACAAGTACTATTACTTTACTCTATGTGTGTGTGCCCTGTGTGTGATGTAGAAGGTACATAGTACATACTAACTACAGTACAGAACAAAGTCACTGATCTCGATAGTTTTTTTTTTTTTTTTTCGAATTACTACACAATGCAACAACGCATTATTGGCAATCTATAATAAATGAGTATTTCTAAGATGGCCGCTTTGCTAGCTGTGATTGATTTAGCAACATATTTCGTTGTTTGGAATGTCGAAAGCATAAAGGGTCAGGGGGTCACTGTCATGTTTAATCTACGAATAGGGGCAACAGTCACCAAATCATGTATATACTAACAGCTAGCTAGTTGAGTCAATCTAATGCAACTGAACCACTCATATACATACTACTTCAACATGGAAGACACACTTTGTAAGGTGTACTTTTAGGTGCTGCTGCATAGCAGAAGACTCTTTAGAAATTGCTAAGTCACTATTGTGAAGTGCCACTTGCTGGTAAAACCTCTCGAAGATCTCAGTATATAGGCACTTGCGAAATCTATTCTTACTTGTAATGGCCACTTCTACGGAGACTCTTAGCTTAGTACAATATTAAAGCAGATTCAATCGTTTCCTTGCTTCCAGTGTTAGATAAATTTCAGATAATTCTTACGGTTGGATTCTATTCAGTAGATATCATGGGTACACAGGGACAGGGATCTGGATAGCAGTCAAATCAAGGGTAATGATTGTATGTGGGATTAATAGCCGATGAACTGTAAAAGAGTGACTAGATACATGGGAGACATAGGGTATATAGACATAGGAAATATGACAAAGCCATGGCTCACTCAGTAGCCACGGTCCAATGAGGAAATGAGAAAAGAAGAAAATGGGGGTCTCCAGCCAAGGAATCCCCCATCTGCCCTAGACTAAATTTAAGTCTTTTACCGATGAGAGATCTAAATCCGGTTTTCCCATCAAGCCCAACACAAATGCCGGTCCTATGACGAGATACGTGTCTATGCTTCCTGTTCCGCGAAAGACCATTGGGACAGGGACCCCAGCAACAATGGCAACAAAGTCGCCTGCTCTCATTCCCGGTGGGCCTAATCCAAGGTATCCCGTGAGCGTATCAAACAATCTTCGTTTCGCGAATTTATCACAGAGATCCGCAATGGCCGAATATTCAAGCGGGGGAATATGTCGCTGCAGCACCGCCATCGAAACGGCCAGGTAATCAATTTGAGCATCCCCGACCCCATTTAGGGTCGCCCTGATATTTTTATACAAATTCGAGAAACTGCTAGAACTTTCAAACTGCTCGGCATCGCGCTGGAGCACGCTGTCAGAACTCTCTGTTACATGACCTAGTCTGACGAATCTCGGGCCTCTTCTTGGATCTGCAAGCTGTCCGTTGTCGGGCTCAAAGACCCTGTCAGAAGCTTCCAAAGGTTGATTCTCGGGCTCGAACCCGTTGATAGTTTGGAGAATTGACTCGGCGATGGTTTTATACGCAGCGTTGAAAGGAAGATTTCTTGCTCGGTGAATCAATTGACATAATGTAGCCACTCGGGTTTCGAGTTTTACAACCAACTCATCATCTGAGTCATCATGTTCGATTTTCTCGAACGTCTCTGTGGCAAATCCCACTTGACAGACAATCATACCCCTGACTTGCAGTGTCTCACCTGCTAGCTCAACATGCGTCGCCCCAATGGCAACTTCAACTTCGCTGCGTGGAGAACTGTAAATGTTAGAAGGCAACCATGACCTCTCTAAGGCTGTTTCCCAATTTGGAACCCAAGAAGGGATATTCATATCACCTGACAAGCCTGCGTCTATGATGAAAATCAAGTGCTTGGGCGACGACCGCAGCAAATCCGAATAGAAATCCAAATAAACCTGCCCCTCGCTTTTTGTATAGTCGATCTCTGACAATGGAATATCAAAACTGCGGAGTATTCCATAGATTGCGTACACTCTATCCCGCGGTTCTGTGGAAGAACGGTATTTCATCACCTGAGGGAGTATGCTAATTAGTTCATCAACATCGTCCCTCTCACTGTCATTCCTGCTTCCGACCGCAAAATGTGCCCGAATCTGACGCGAGGTAATAAGGAAACAATTCAAGAGAAAAATAGAAAGGGGGAGCGATGCTGACGCTATTATATGCGACAGATATTTTGTGTTTTTGGCGATCGCGATGGGTAAAAACATTGCTCCACCGACTGGTATTAGCAATGATATAAGACATATGATAATACGAAGACTTGTGATAACAGCCATTCCATCCAACGATAATGACTTGGGTAGGATAAGAGGAATACGATGGTGTGATTGAGGGTTCGCCAATTTTGTTTGGGGAAAGGGCTCGAGCAGGATTGGAGACTGGTGATTATTGATGGTTGCTCTACCAGCATGCTCACATCTCATCTTGTGAGTTCTCCAGGTGGCCTTCCGTCGAATATTCATCCAGAGAGTAACTAACCATCGCATACCACTCGCGAAAGTATTTCATTTTAGGGTGGTCTAGGTCCGGCCCTTTGTAGTGGAGCCGGTACCGATGGAAAGAAGGGAGCTGTGTTAGGGTGTATACGTGGTGGAAGCCGTGGTAATAGCGGTGGTGATAACCCCATATCCACAGGCCTCTAACGAAACGATCCCAGCTTAGCAATTGCTCGCCGCACATGAGCGTAATATCTTGAGCAAGAATCAATTCCCGGAATGTCCAGGCACGGTTGACCCAAGGCCTTGAAAGCAGACTGTCGAGGGATTTGGCGTAGTTTCGTTCACCCTGGCATGGCAGATAGTTCGCCAGTACCAATAGTGGGCTCGCCAGTCGCGATACTAATTAAATAGTTAGTCTTCGAAAGAAATACCAAGGATACACTTACGTAGAATTAAGACCTACCATCTAGCAGTAAAGGGTTAACCCATCTTACGTATACCCAACAATCTTTAAGATCTTGCATGCACAGGGTCCATGAATCTTCAGCCGCCCCTCGTCCAGCTAATTTGCAATCGAGATGTCTAATACGGTTGCCTTCCAAGCATATACCTCTATGCGAAGCCTCTCGCAACGTGTTCATAATGGAATCTGTATGCTCATCACCAGCGATCCCCACAAGCAAAGTAATTTGGTCTTGGCAAGTAATGTATTTCTACGAAGTTAAGCTGAAATATAATTTTAAAATTTTTAATAGGTTAAGTAAGTATTGCCATTTTATAGAAATCGCTTTAATTAATTATAAGTAGTTTGGTTGATGTTATATTGAATGTTATAGGTAGAAAATTTCTTGATTTCTTTGCTTGTGGGGATCGCTGCTTATCACCTGGACCGAGCCATACATAGACCATTCGAGCCCAGGTGTATATGTCTTCCATATTAGGAATCTGCGACGCCTTTTCCGTGTTGTCCTTCTGGTTGATACAAATTGCATCGACCCATATCGTGACTGGCCCTTGGGACCTTTGCACGGCCTAAAGTGCATCCTTGCAATTTGAAATAATTGTCAAAAATAATACTTAGTATAGTAAATCCGTTAGATTAGAAGGTAAGTTACACTACAGTATAAACGGCAGGTTAAGGGTTTATATAGGTGTATAGATTGGTTATAACTTTGCCACCTATTTTTAACACTTTTTTTTAATCTATATGCTTTTTTTTTAAGTAAAGTTTATTAAAATACTTAACTTTTTTTACATTTTAATTTTTTAAGTAAAAAATTATATGCTTTATATATTTTTTAAAATAAAATTTATTAAAATACTAATTTTTTTTAAATAAATATAATATTAAATAAGTTTTTTAAAATAAAATGTTATTAAAAAATAAAAACTTTATATTTTAAAAATTTATACCTTAAAAAAATTTATATTTTATAAATATTTTTTTTTTTTTTTTTTTTACTTTTTGCTATTATATATATAGTTTTTTATAATAAGCTTTATTTAACTATTTTATAGTTTAATAATTACTATAGCTTTAAAGTTTTAATTTTATATATTTTTAAAATTATAAATTTTATAGTTTTAAATAAAATATATTTTTTATTTTATATTATTAATTAATTTTTTTTATAAAATAATAAATATATTTTTTTTATTTATTTTACTTTTAATTAATATTATATTAAATAATTAAGCTTTTTAACTTTTTTTTTAAATAGTTATAAGCTTATTTTTAAAAACCTTAAAATATTTTTTAAATTTTTATATTTTTTGCTATTTAGCTATAAAAATTATAGTTTTAAAATATTATATACTTTTTTTATTAGCTATTTTTTTTTAAAATTAAAATATTATATATATGCTATTTTTTATTTTTTACTTTTTATTTAGCTTTTAATTTTGCTATAAATATTATTAATAGCTTTATAGCTATAAAAGTTTTATATTTTAAAGCTAATTAAAACTTATTAAAAATTATTTATATTTTTATATTTTAATATTAAACGTTATTATAATAATATAAATAATACTATTATTATAAAGCTTTAATAAATAAAATAAATTATAAATATATATATAGTTAATTAAATATAATATTATTAATTAGTTTTAAATAGTTTTAAAATATTTTTTAAATAAAAGTTTTAATATTAAATTAACTAAAATATTTTTTAAAAATAAAGCTTATAATATTAAAATATATAAGTATTTAAAAAAGTTAGTTTAAATTTATTGCTATAATTTATTATTATATTTTATAAAAAATAGTTTTTAAATATTTTATAGTTTTAATTTTAGCAATTTCTTTTTATTATTATTTATATTAACTAATTTTAATATTATTATATAATTTAGCTTTTATAGTTTTAATAAATATAGTTATAAAATATAAAAATAGTTTTTAATATTATTTTAATTATTTAAAAATATAGCAATAAAAAATAAATATATATAAATTTTTTAAGCTAAAGTTAGTTATTTTATATATTAACCTTATTTTAGTTTTAAAAACTTTTTAAATTTTTTAAAAGTAGGTTTAAGTAATAATTTTATAAGTTTATTTATTACCTAATTTAAAATAAATATATATTTAAAAGTAATTTTTTTAGCAGCTATTTATTTTTAATATTATTTATTTTAAATAAATATATATTTGCTTTTTTTATATAATAATAAGTTATAAAATATTAAAATAGCTTTTTAATTATTATTATATATAATAATAAGTATATTATTAAACTTAGTATTAAATTTAAATAGTAGTTTTTTTATTTAAACTGCTTTTTTAAAAGCTTAAGTTTATTTTTTTAACTTTGCTTTAAAAAATAATAATAAAACTATTAGTTAATATTTTAAACTTTAATTAACTACTTTGCTTTTTAAATTAAAAATATATTTTAAAATTAATTAGCAAGTTTTTTTATAAGCTTTTTAATTAAAATTAATAAAGCTTTATAATTTAATACTTTTTTTTTTATATATTAGCTTTAAGTTAATTATAATTATTAAATATTTAAAAATTTGCTTTATTATTTTAATATAAAAAGCATTAAGCTTTACTATATATTTATTATATTTTAATATAATAAAAGCAATATTTAATTAAATACTTAATATAATATATATTAATAATTTAATAGCTTTTTAATATTATTTTTAAATACTTTAATTATTAAACAGGCTTTATATAAATTTATATGTATAATATGCTTAAAATAAAATATATTATATTATATTATATCTTATTATTATTTATTTAATTAATAAAAGAGGAAGTTTTTATATAAAGCAAAAAATCTTTACTTAAAATAAAAAATCTTTGCTAGCATATAAGTTAAAAAAAAAAAAAAAAAAAAAAAAATAAACTATTATATATAGCAATAGCTTTATATAATACTATATATATAATTTATATTATATATATAAGTATATATAAATATAATTAATATTAGTTATTTTAATACTAGCTTTTTTTTTTTTTTAGTTATAACTTATAATTATATATAAAAAAAAAAAAAAATATAACCTATTAAATAGCTTATAATTTATAACTTATATAATATTTAAATAATTGCTTAATTTTTTATTAAATTATTAATAAGCTAATTAAATACTTATTTATTTATATAAAATATAATTAATAGCTATTTTTTTTAATTAAATTATAATTAATATAATAAAGCTATTATTTAAATTATATAATTAATTTAATTAATAAAAAATATAAATTATAAATTATAAAGCTATAAATTTTATATTAATTAATATATTTATTTTTATATACTAGTAAAATTTGTAATTTTTAAGCTATTTTATTTAATTTTTTAAGTAGTTATATACCTAAAAAAAAAATATATCTAATAATAATATAGCGTTTTTATAAAGTGTTTATATAAAAAAAGCGCTTATATAAAAAAATTACTATATATAAATTTTACTAAAATTTTTATATAAGCTTTATTTTTTTTATATTTTTAGCTTTTATATTTTATTTGCTTTACTATTATTATTTATATATTTTATATATATATATATATATATATATATATATATATGCTATAAATTTTATATATTTATTTTATAATAATAGTTATATAATTATTATAATTAAAACTATTTTTAATAATTTTAATATTATTTTTTTATTTATAAGTAATTTTTTAAATAAGTAGTTTATATTAGCACTATATATTAATATATATATATATTTTTTTTATTATATATTAATAATTATAATAATATTATTAATATTATATACTTTATATATAAAATAAAAAATTTTATATAATAGCTTTACCTTTTATTAATATTTTGCTATAAATATTTTTAAGCAACTTTATTTTTTTTTTTTTATAAAAATTATATAATATAAAAAGTATTTTTAAGCGCTTTTAATATAGTTATATAGTATTTAAGTTACTTTATATAACTAATATATATATATTAGCTATAAAAGCTTTTTTTTTTAAAAATATTATTAATTAGCTAATTATTAAAAAGGTATATATACTTTATATATATAGCGGTTTTATAAAGCTTATTATAATTATTATATTTAAAAAAGTTTAAAAGTAGTTTTTATAAAAGTTTATTAAGTTATATAAAAAAAAAAAACTATTATTTTTTATTATTTTTAGTTTTTTTTAACAGCTTTAATATATTTTTATATATTAATTTTATTATTTTTATTATTATATATTTTTTTTTTTTATAAATTATATATAATATATTTATATTTTATTTATATAAGCTTTTATTTATATAAATAGTTAATTTATAAATATAAGCGTTTTTAATACTTAATTTAGTATTTTTTTTATAAATATATTTATAAAGTTATTTTTGCTATTAATTTATTATATTTTAAAATTTTTTTTTTTTTTATATAACTTTTAAAATAATATAATATTTATTATTAAATACTTTTTTTATATTATACCTAGCTTTATTAGGTAATTATATAATAATTTTAAGTTAAAATATAAAACTATTAAAATAAAAAGTAAGCTTAAAATATTTAAAACTTTTAGTAATATTATATAAAAAGCAATTATATTATTAAAACTATTAATTATATTATATAGCTTATTAGCTAATATACTTTTAGTTACTTTTTTATATTTGCTAAAATTTTAATATATAATATTTTTTATAATTTTAAAATTTAAGTTTTTTATTATATAATATTTTATTATTAATATAATAATAAACTTTAGTTATAAAGTTATATTAATATTATTTATAAATAATTTATTTATAAATAATTTATTTATAAATAATTTATTTATAAATAATTTATTTATAAAAATAAATAGTTTTATATAATATAAATTTAAAAGTATAAAAATTAAGCTTTATTTTAAATTATTTATTTATTACTAAATTTTTTTATTTAAGTTTATTATATTATTTAATTTAAAATTTATTATTTATATAATAGCTATAAAATTATATATAGTTTTAAGTTAACAAATATTATTAATATAAATATTTTTTATATATTATAATATATATTATTATATAAAATTTTTTATATAAAAGTTAATTAATTTTAATTAGTTTATTTAGCTTTTTTAAGTTAAAATTATATTATTTTTATATAATAAAATAATTTAACTTTTATTAAATTTTATAAAATAGTTTAGCTTAAAAATTTTTTTTAGCTTTATATAAAATTAAGCTTTTTATAGCTTTTGTTTTTTTTTAGCTAAAAAATTTAATATTATAAAGCTAAAAATATTATTTGTTTATAAGCTTATAATTATAAAATTATTTAAAAGCTTTATTATAAATAATAAATATAAATTATATATAAAAATAATTATTTTTAATTTTTTATAATAATATTAATAATAAGTTTTAAATTAATATAATTTTAATTTTATAAGTTTATATAAAAATTATATAATTTATAAAATTATTTTTTTAAAATATTTTATTTTAAGTTTTATAAAAAGTTATATAAAAATTTTTTAAGCTAGTTTATCTTTTAATTATATATATGCTTATATAATATTTTAAAGTTTACTTAATATATTATAGTTATATATTAAAAAAAAGTTTAATATAAAAAATAATTATTAGCTTATTTATTATATAGTTAATAATTATATTAATATTATTTTTTTTTTATTATTATTATAGCTTTATATAACTAATTTTAATTTTTTATATAGCTTAATTATTTTTTTTTTAATTTTTTATATAAGTTATAATTTAAAAATATAAATATTACTATATTTAATAATATTATATTTAATAAATTAAAATATTTTTTATATAATTAAATTATTAATTTTTATTATATTTAATTTTTTAAATAATATTTTAAAAGTATTAATTATATTATTTTTATATAATTTAATAGCTAAAATATAATTTTATTTTTTTTTAAAAATAAAAAATAGCTAGCTAACTTATTATATAAAAGTTATATAAACACTTTTTGTTTTTTAAAAGCGTTTTTATTTCTTTTATATAGCTAAAAATTAAAAAAGTTTTTTATTTTGCTTTATTTTTTATTTATTTAATATTACCTTTTTTATTATATAATAATATAGCTTAACTTATATTTATTTAAAATATATAAAGCTATTAATTAAATTAATAACTATGTTAAAGCTTTTAATTAACTATATTTTATATAAACTATTTTTTTTTTTTTTTATATTATATTAAAATTTTGCTTTTAAATAAAAAAAATAATACTTTATATAAAACAAGTTTATTATTTTAATTATTTATATAGCTAATTTTAATTTTAGCTTTTTTTTTATATAATATTTTTATAGCTTTTTTAATAGCTTTAGCTTTTTATATAATATTTGTTACGGTTAGGTAATTATAAAAGGTATAACTTTGCAATAAAATACTTTATTTATATAAAATCTACATAAAAAAAAAAAAAAAAGGAAAAGAAAAAATAAATATATAAGGCATACACACCTATATATATATGTTATAGCTAATAGTGTAGTTATAAGGCTATACTGCTAGTATAGCTATACTACTATTACTACCCCTTTTTTAAAAAAAAAATTAACTTATTTATAAGTTAAACTGCAAAACTTTAAACTTTTAAACAACTGCTTTTTAGTAAAAAAAAAAATTACCTTAGGTTTTTATTTATATTATTATAGTTTAAGCTTTTATTTTATTATACTATTATATAAGTTTTTTTATATATTATTTATTAAATATAACTTTATTTAATTTATTTTATATATAAGCTTTATTTATATTTTTATATATTATATATTATATATTAATATATTATATATTTTATTATTTTATATTTTGCTTTTTTTTTATTTATACTTTATTATTATTTATATATAGTTTATTAAATTTATTATTTTTTATAGCTTTTACTTATTAATTTAGTTATATTAATAGTTTTAAAGCTTTTAAGTTTATATTATAAAATTTTTTTAGCAATTTTATATTATTTTTAAAATTTTTAGCTAAATATTATTTATTATTAACTTTTTAATTTTTTTAATTTATTTAATACTATAGTTTACTATAATATAGCTTAAAAGTTTTAACTTTTTTTATAATAAATTTTTTTTTACTTTTAAGTTTAATAATTTATTTTTTAAAATTTTTTGCTTTTTATTTTAAAAAAAAGTTATTAAAATATTTATATAATTAATTTATATAATATTAGTTAATAGCTTTTTATAATAAAAATATTTTTAAAAAAAAAATATTATTTTTATATTTATAAATTTTATATTTTTATTAAGTTATTAAATAATTTAACTTATTTAATAGCTTATTAGTTTTTTATAATTATTATTTTTTTATAATAAAAATATAATTTTTAATATTAAAATTAAGTTTATATTATATATAGTTTATTTATTAAGTTATTTAGTTTTATATTTAAGTTAAGTATGCTTTAGCAATATTTATAAAGTTAGCAATTTTTTTAGCTTTATTTTATATATATTTTTTTAATTTTTTTTTTTATTTAAAAAGCTTTTTAACTTTATTTTTATTATTTTATTTTTTTAATTAAAATAAAATAATATAAAAAAACCTATTTTTATTTTATAAAAAACTAACTTTATTAATTTATATAAAAATATAGCTTAAACATAATTTATTATAAATATTTTATTTAACTAATTATTTTAATAATAGTTTATATATAATTATAATTACTAGTTAAAATATTTATTTATAATTTTTACTTGCTTTATTATTTTATAATAGCTAATAAAAGCTAAAATATAAATAACTTTTATTAATTTATATAACTTATTTATAAATATAAATATAAATTAAAAGCTATAGTTAAATATAATAGTTATTAAAATGCTAAAAATATAAAAAAGTTTTTTATAGTATATTTTTATAGTATTTTTTAAAATAGCCTATATAGTATATAAAATTATTTATACTTTTTTATTTAATTTGTTTACTATAATAAATATATTATTAAATTTTTTTTTATTTTTTAATATTTGTTTAAAATTTATTACTAGGTATTATTAAATATAATTAAATATTAATAATAAATATAGCTTTTTTAGCGTTTTATTTTTAAGTATTTTTATAAATTAGCAATTTAAATAGTTTGTTATATATATATTATAATTATTTGTTAGCTTTAGCTACTAATAGTATTAAAATATTAAGCTATATATTTTTTTTTTTTTAAGTAAGTTATTAGTATATAATTATATGCTTTTTTAATTAGTTTTATTTAAAAATAAAATAAGTTAAAAACTATTAATTTGCTTTTATAAATAATAAGCTTATTTATTATAGCTTATAAGTTATTTTTTTTATTTACTTTAATTTTTTAGTAGTAAATTTTTATTTTAAAGTTAATATAGTTTTTATATAATATTTTATTTATTAATTAAAAGCTTATTAATATTTTTATTTTAAATTAAAAATAAAACTTAGAAATTATAACTTTTTTGCTTATATAAATTTAACTTAAAACTTTGCTATATATTAGTTTAAATAAAGCTATATAATATTATGCTTTTTTTTTTTTAAGCTATTTAAAGCTTTTTTTGCTTTTATAATATTATATTAGCTATAATATTTTTTTTTTTTTAGCTAATATATTATTAAAAAGTTATATTTTATAAATAGCATAGTTTACTTAGCTTATTATAAATTTAATTATTTTTTTTTACTAAAATATTTAAGTATTTAATAGTTTATAATAGCTAAAAATAAGCTAGTATAAATATTAACTAATTTAAGTTGCTATTTTTTAAATGCTAATATTATTATTAATATTTTTTTGTTAAAAATATTATAGTTTAACTTTATATTTTATAATATTTTAAAATAAAATGTTATTAAATATTATATATTATTATATAGCTATAATAATATATTAATTATTATATTATTTAAAAAATTAGTTTTTACTTTAATAAAAAAGTTAAAATTAAAATATTATAATATAAAAATTATAGTTAATAATAGCTTTAGCTTATAAAAAGCTTTTTTATACTAATTAGTTTATTTAAAAAGTATATTTTTTTTTATTAGTTAATTAAAAAAGTTAGCTATTTTATTATAATTTTTTATAAACTTTTAATAAAAGTTATAAAACTTTAAAAATAATTATATACTTTTTATTATAGTTAAGGCTTTTTAGTTATATATTATGCTAACTTTTATAAAATTTATTATAATATTTTTAGTTATTATAATATATTTTAAAAACTTTATTTTAGCTATATAAAATTTAGATTTTTTTAAATTTATTTATAGTTTAATGTTATATAGTTTTTTTAAAACTTTTTTAATATAAATATAATATTTTTTAATATTATTAAAATAAATTAAAATATTATTAATATATATAACGCATAACACAAGCGGATTGACATTACAAGCGGATTAACACTTTTGCAAGCTATACAAAAAAAGGCCGTGCATATCACGTGATATTTAAATAACTCTGCCAATTTTAGTGCTACGCACTAATAAATAGTACCTTTAAAATCGTAATAAAATAAGGAATTCAAAAGTATTTTTTATTATTTTATAGCATTTTTTTTCGCCGAGATATTGCCGAATACGCTAAAAATGCCAAGAAATTTTAGCGTATTTTCTATATTTGGCAATATCTCCACAAAAAAAAATGCTATAAAAATATAAAAAATACCTTTAAATTTCTTATTTTATTACGATTCCAAAGGTACTATTTATTAGTGCGTAGCATTAAAATTGGCAGAGTTATTTAAAAGTGGAGTAAGTATTACCCTATAAAAAATTAGCTTCCAGGGTACGCCAAGCCAAACTGTCAATCCGCTTGTAATGTCAATCCGCTTGTGTTATGCGTTATTATAAAAATTATTTAAGTAATTAAAAAAAGTATTATTAATATATTATTAAAATATAAATAAGCTGTTTATTAAATTAAATAATAATATATAATAACAATATATTTTATAATAAGTATAAAATATAATAAGGTTTTTTTAGCTTAGTTAAATATATTTATATATAATAAAATATTTATTATATATTAATTTTAATAAAAATTTTTACTTTAGTAATATAGTTTAATATTTTTTTAATTAAAAGTAGTAAGTATTAGTTTTTTTTAGTTAGCTTATTTAATTTATAGTAATTTATATAAAAGCATAAGTTATTATTAAGCTTTTTTATAAATAAAATAAAAAATATAAATAATATATTGCTAAATTTAATAAAATTTTTATAAAAGTTATTTATTAAATATTTTTTTATAACTTTTAGTTTATTTAATAATATTTTATATAAAAAGCTATATTTAAAGTTTTTTAATAACTTTTTTTTAATAAACTTAATTTTATAATTTATATATAAGTAGTTAAATAGTAAAATATTTAAGTTAATTTTGCTAAAAATATAAAGTAGATTATAATATTTTTTTAATATAAGTTTTAAAGCTTTTTTTTTTAATTTTTTATTTTTTTTTTAAAAAGTTTTTTATTTTTTATTTTTAATATTACTTAATTAATTTATTTATTTAATAAATACTTATAACTTATATTTTATTATAAAATTTATTATAATATATAATAAACTTAAAAATAATAATATTAATTATAAATATATTTTTTAGTATTTTTTTTTTTATACTATTTAATATTATTATATTTTATATAATATAAGCTTTATATATTTTTTTATTAATTAGTAAAAATACTTTTTTAAGCTTATATATATTTTGCTTATTTTTTTATAAATTTTTTTATAAACT
Source organism: Xylaria sp. Z50 (assembly GCA_037356035.1). NCBI lineage: Eukaryota > Fungi > Ascomycota > Sordariomycetes > Xylariales > Xylariaceae > Xylaria > Xylaria sp. Z50. Next base: position 310,212 of record JBAWJU010000044.1, read on the forward strand.
TAAATAATAAAAATATATTATTTAAGTTATATTTTATTTTAATAATATTTTTAGCTATAAAGTTATTTTGCTTTATAATAATAACTATTTTTAGTTAATTTTGCTAAAAATTATTAGCTAGTATAACTTTTTTTTATTTTTTTTTTTTTTTTTAAGTTTTACTAGTAATTAAAATACTTTAAATAAATATTAGCTTTATTTATAAAAATATAGTAGTTAAAGTTATAATTAGCTAGTAAGCTAAATAAAAATAAAAGTTTATACTATTTATAATTTAATAAAACGTTATATTTTTTAAACTATAGTTTTTTAAAAATAATATTATATTATATTTTAAAAATAAATGCTAATATTTATTAAAAAATCTGTTTTTATATCTTTAATATAATTTTTAAAGCTTTATAAATATTTTAGTTATTTTTATTATTATATTTTATTATATTATAAAATTAAAATTATATAATTATAAGTAATTATAATAAACAAATTATTTTTATAGTTAATTAAGTATTTATAATTATATATAAATTAGCTTTTATATTTTTAAAAAAATTATAAATAATTAAAAAAAGTTTATTACTGCTTATTATATAAATATATAAAAAGGATTTTTTTTTTAAATACTTATTTACTATGTTTTTTTTTTTTACTTTAATTTTAAAATATATTTTTTAAATAAAAGTCTAACTTTTTTAAAGTTATTTTTTTACTTGCTTTTTAACTTTATTTATACTTTAATTTTTAATAGTAAAAATATTTTATAATATATTATATTATATTAAAATAGCTATAATATAAGCTTTTAAAGTTTTATAACTAATTTAATTAAGGCATTTTTTAATAATATAACTTTATTTTTTATAAATAAAGCATTTTTTTTTTAATATAAGCTTTTTTATTTTTTTAAAAGTTAAATTATATAATTTTACTTTAAAATTAATAAAAATAATACTAATTATATAAATAAGCTAGTTATTTTATTAAATAATATTAATATTTATATTAAAAATATTATTAATAATTTTAATAATAATAATATTGTTAATAGTTTTTAAATTTATAATTGCTTTTTTAGCTTTATATATAATAGTATACTTTTTATTTTTTATATATAAATAATATACTATTTAAATAATATATTAAAAAAACTTATTATATTTTTTATTTTTAAGGTATTTTAAAAAAGTTTTTATAATTAAGCAAAAAAAAAATTAATTTTTAAATTTTTTTAACTACTTATTTTTTTAAAAGCTAATTTTATTTACTAAATAAATAAAGTTATTTTTAAACTTAATAAATTTACTAAGTTTATAGCTATTAAAATATAACTTTTTTTACTTTTTTTTAAATTTTTTTATAATATTAATATTATAATATTAGTTTTAAAAATATATAAGCAATATAGCTAAAATTACTAACTTTTTAAAATAAATATTAGCTAAATATAATTATAGTTATTAAGCAGTTTTATTTTTTAAATAAAATTTAACTTTAGTTATTTTAGCTATATTATTAGCAAATTAATTAATATTAGTTATAAGCTAGTTTATTATTTTTTTATATTAAACTTTAAAGCTAATATTATTTTTTTTTTTTTTAGCATAAAAAATATAAATATTAACTTTTATTAATTAATAAAAGCTTTTAATATTAAAACCTATATTTAAATTTATACTATAATTATTTAGTAAGTTAACTATAATTTAGTTTGCTAAAATTAGCTAATTATTAAGCTAGCTATATTTAGCTTTTATATTTAAAAGTTTTTTTATAAAGCAGTTATATATTTTATTATAGTTTTTATAAGTTATTAAGTTAAAAAAAAAAACTTTTTTTTTTTTTATATATATATTTAGTTAATTAATTTTATTATTTTTTTTTTAACATATAAAATAACTTTATTAAATAAAAATATTTAAATTAATTTTACTTTATATAAAAAAATTATATAAGTTTTAAGCTTATTAATAAAACGCTTATATTATTAGTATATAAAGTTTAAATTTTATTTATAGTATATTAAAGTTATTTAATAGCGTTTAAAAAAAAGCTTTATTTATAAGTTTATTAAAATTAGGTATTAAAATTTTATACTTAAGGTTTAAAGTAGTAAATAAAAAAGTAAGGTTATTTTTTTTAAAATATAATACTATAAAATATTATTTAAAATTATTAGCTTAAACATTTAGCTATTTAAAGCTATAGTAATATTATACTAACTATTTATAGTTTTTTATTTATTACTTAAAGTTTAATATATAAAAGTAAAAATTAATAAATTTATTATAGTTTTTATTTATATAATTAAATATTATAATATAAGCTATATATAAAACTTAAATAAAAAATATAATTAAAAATTATTATTTAACTTTTAATTTTAGCGCTTTTTTTTTATAAAAAATATTTTATTATAAATTGTTTATAAAAAACTATACCTTTTTATAGGCTATATTTTTAAAAACAGCTTATTTTTTTATACTATATGCTATAATAAGTATATATAAAATATTTAGTTTAATTAATTAGTTTATTTATTAATTTATTTATTTATTAAAAATATATTAAAAAGTAGTTTTAATATACCTTATAAAATAAATAAATAATATATAAATTGTTATAGTTAGGTAATTATAAAAGGTGTAATTTTGTAATAAAATACTTTATTTATATAAAATTTATATATAAGAAAGGAAAAAGAAAAAGAAAAAACAAGTGTATAAGGCATACACACCTATGTATATATGCTGTGGCTAATGGTGTGGTTATGGGGCTATGCTGCCAGCACAGCCACACCACCGTCACTATATTTAGTAAAAAAAAAAATCCTAGTTAATTTTAAAGTAGGCTTTAAAAACTAATAAAATTAATACTAGGCTATTTAGCCTAGCTATATTATTAAAAACTTTAACTATTATTTAAAAAATTAATTTTTTTTTATATAGCTGTTAAGCTTTATTTTTAAAATATTATATATATAATATAAAAAGCTATAAGCTTTTTTAATTTTTTTAACTGCTTAATATATTTTTATAAGTATTATATAGTATTAAAAACTTATTATTTAAACTTAATTTTAAAACTTTTTAAATAAAAAATTAATTTTTAAATTATATATAATATAATTAAAAAAACTTTAATATATATTAATTTAGTATTTATATAGTATTTTTTAAGTATTTTATATAAATATAAATTTTAAAAATATTATTGCTTAAAAAAATATAGCTATATTAATTATATAAAATATTTGTTTATTTTTTATTTATATAATATTTATAATAACTTTATAATTAAAATTATAATTATTTTTTATAAAAAACTTAAAATATTAAAGTATTTAGTTATATAATTAATAATAATAGCAAAATTTTTAAATTTTTTTTAAAATAAAATAATTAATATTATATTTTATATAATAAAATATATTATATAATCTTTTTATATAAAAATATTTAAAATAATAATATAATTATTATAATTTTGTTTTTATAAAATATATTTTTATTTTATATAAGCTAATATTAAAAAATAAATATTTTTATTTTTATATAATAAAAATAGTTTTTTTATTTACTTATATAAATAAGTTTTTTATATTATTAAAATATGCTTATAAATAATTTATATTTTTTAATAAAAATAAAAAAAAAATAAAGCTATTTAAAATATAATATATTATTATATTAAAAATATTTTTTATTTATATAATATTAATAACGTTTATTATATTATTAGCATTAAATTTAATATATATATTTTTAAAAGTTTAGTTTATTTTTATATAAAAATAAATTTTAAAATATATTTTTAATTATATTTTTTTTATTATTAAATAGTTTAATATGCTTATATTTTATAGTTTATTTTAATATTTTATATAATATTAATTATTAAAAATAAACTAGTTAAATAAAACTTTTGTTTTTTATTTTTAAATATTTTTATTAGTTATATAATATATAAAAGTATTATTTATAAAAAATTAAATAGCTTAATTGCTAAATTTTTTATTAATTTTTTTTTTGTTTTTATTTAACTTAAAATATTTTTTAAAATCTGCAAAGTATACTAAAAACTTTTTTAATATTAAAATTTTTTTATAAATTATTTTATATAAATTAAAAAATATATTTTTTATATAAGCTTTTTTTTAAAATAAATAATTTAAAAACTAGCAGCTTTTTTTATAATATATAAAGTATTTTTTATTTATATAATATT